>JADLZK010010313.1:0-67158 GCA_015847255.1 Hyparrhenia diplandra
GTCAATACCTATAAATTTTTATTGCCGCACTGAGGCACCCCCGTTCTAACGCCGCATATCTTTCCACTGTAGTGGATCTCCAGTTGCAATCCATATCCCCGCACTCCACCTTCAACCTTTCTCTTCACTCGCAGCCGGACCAAGAGAGCCCCTAGCTGAAAACCGCCTATAAAAAATTTCACAACAAAGCCGCCAAATAAAAGATTATCCTTCGCCCAATATGACTGGCCAAAAGTGTAGTGCGGCGCCGCCGCAACCATGCCATCACCACCACCCAAAGCAACAAAGAGACCCACCACCCAAGCGAAATCCAAGCAACGGACTCAATCCCACAACGCACTCGTGCCACAACAACTCCTTAACCCTACACGCCGAAGATCCTACCCAAAGACGCTGCCGCGGCGGGATTCCCGTAAAAACCCTAATCATCGGAGAACGCTGGGCCCCGCACTACGAGCACCGAAGGGAGTACTTCGTCATCCCTCGGCCGACGTGAGCTCAAAGGTGAGAAGCCGCGAGGAGAGCATCAGTGCCGTATTCTCCCGCTCGCCCCACGTGAACGCCATCCTTACCTGACAATCACGCAGAAGAGTGCATCCGCCGGCCGATGCCGCGACGCACCCCATCCTCGCCTCTCGCCCCGCACGCATCGGGGCCAGTCCCGTGAACGCGGAATCACACTACCGCCCCGGAGAATGTGGACTTCCTCCGAGGCGCTCGAACCCGTAATTTAACCAGGACGATATTATGACCCCACGCGAGAATGTTTCAATATAGAGATCCGAGAGCAAGATGGCCGCCACCGACGCCTCTCACGAAGATGAGGCGACATACCGCCACGACGGGCCGCGTCAGCGGCGCGCTAGGCTCGCTTCCCCTCTCGCTCAGCCTTCGAGTAGCTACGGGCCGCCGCCGTAGCAGCCGGCGGATTCGGGTAGACCGCGATCCGAGTAGAATCCACGACGACTTCGGCTAACCGAGCGTAACATCCAACGGAGGCCCGGGCCGGCGGCAGCCCCAAGAGCGCCTCATGATCGCGTAACGGCGGCGCGATGCGGCGGACTGGCGCGGTACTCACCGCGCTGCGACATAGCGGCCTCAGCTCAGCGTAGCGACCTCAGCGCGGTGGCGGCCGCCATGCGCGGTACGCTGAAATGCTCCGAACCCTCTACCGCCGAGGGAAGGCGCATTCGTGAGGGCCTCACGACATCTTCCTGCCGGCAGGCGCATTTGTACAAACGGCGGAGAGCTCCGCTTCCTCGCAGATCGGGCCATGACATCACGGCAGCGATAGAGTGCGGGCGGAGTCGCCGGGACTTCCGTCGGACTGAAAGCGTAGCCAGGGCCTCGGCAAGGCTCGGCTCAGGAGCGCATCGGATGACAACCGCGCAGAACCGCCCGGTCTGAGGGCGCATAGAAGACCCCGTCAAGACCGCAGCGAGGTGCCCCGACCTCGGGGGCACGATCGGCGACGGCGGGCTCGCCACGAAGGAGGCTCACCTCGGGCGGCGAGGCGGCGGGCGCGCAAACACTTGGCCGGGGACGGCCGGGGGTACTCCCGGATCCGCAGGCCACGAGGGCCTTCACAGGGATATCGGGAGGGCGCCCTCCTGGCCCAGCGCTTGGGCCGTAACCACATCGAGAAGTACTCGGGGCTTCGTCGAGGTATGGCTGGCCAGACTATCGGCTAACATGCCGGTTCACGGGGGCACCACGATGAAAGGGTAATCATCGAAATTTGCCCCTACCTCTCCGACTCAACCCGGGGTTTGGAACATCTCCACGAGACCTCATATCAAAGCTGGGGGACTTGGAGAGAACCTTCCGAGGTAATTTCCGGGGCCGTACCAACGCCCGGGTAACTCATGGGACCTCAGCGTCGTCGAAGCAGGCGAGTCCTGCGTGATGACATCCGGCGCTTCTCTAAGCAGCGGACCGGAAAGCTCCTAATGTGACCGGATCGGCGTCATAGGGGCCTTCTTGGCCGGCACCTCTTGCCGTGATCTCGTGAAGAAGGCTGGGGCGCCGGACTCCAACCGAGGCAAAAGAAGGCGTGGACATCGCCACTAAGTTTGCTAGCGGAGAGGGAGGCCGTCGGACTCTGTTCAATCGGGGCCCGCAAGGGAAAGCGCAAGGAGGAGGAACCAGGGGGCTCTAGCCTCGGGGAGAACAAGAAGAAGAAGAAAAGGACAAGACCGCAAAGGCAGGGCCGGACCCTCAACGGGCAGCGAAAACATGGTGGCCGCGTCGCACACAAAGGGGCCAAGGCTCATACAAGAAACCTTCGACGGTATGCTCAAGAAGCCGTGCGTAACCACGGTTACCGGTCAAGCATACCCCTCGGGGAATGCAAAGCGGTGCGCAAACACTTTGCCAAACTTCGGGGCCATTCCCGAGGAGGAGAAGGAAGAAGGCGCCAGGGCAATCCGGGGTGACCAAGGTTTCGAAGGTGAACAAGCGCTTCATGATCTTCGGCGGCAACACCCGGCAACATGTCGATGCGGCCGCGCAGAAGGCGGCCGGGAGGTGTATGCGGCCAGAAGCAATCCGGCTGCGCAAGTGGTCGGACCAAGCCATCACCTTCGACGGTCGGATCACCCTCGGCACATCCCAAACCGGGGGCTTATCCATTGGTGGTGGATCCCATCATTGCCAATACCCTCACCAAGGTCCTCATGGGCCGGAGGAAGCGGCCTCAATCATCTCTGAGGAAAGCGCTTGACCTCCTCGGGGTGGACAAGTCCAAGATCCGCCCGGAGGGCCGGCATTCAACGGCGTCGTCCCGACAAGCAAGCGAAGCCCCTCGGGCGGATCGACCTACCGTGCCCGCCGGGGACCCCTCAAACCGGGCAAAGAGACTCTCACCTTTGAGATCCTTGGAGTCAGGGTACATACCACGCGCACTCCTCGGGCGGCCTTGCTATGCCAAATTCATGGCTGTCCCGAACTATACCTACTCAAGCTCAAGATGCCGGGGGCCGGGAAGGGTGTCATCACGACGGGCCCTTCGCACCCTCACGCATATGAGTGCGACGTGGAGCTGCGTGGAGTATGCGAGGCACTCGCCATTGCCGAGGCACTCATTGCCGGCCGAAGAAGAGAAGCTTTGACGAGATCGCCGATCGAGCACGGGGCCAAGCGCCATTTGGGGCTTCGAGCCCTCCTCGGGCACCAAGAAGATCCCACTCGATCTAACAGCAACCTGAAGGAGAAGCTTGGCCGACTCTCGACTCGGAGGTTGGATCGAAATAGAAGCGGTCTTTCGTCGACTTCCTCCGTCGAACGTAAAACGTTTGGATGGGGACCCTCGGACATGCCGGGCATACGCAGGGATGTCAACGAGTACTCCCTAGACATCGGCCGGGCTCAAAGCGGTCATGCGGCGCTGCGCCGTTTGATGGCGTAGCGGAAGATCATCGGCGAGGAGATCCACAAGCTACGGGAGGCGGATTTATAAAAGAAGTATTCCACCCAGAAAGTGGTTAGCTAATCTGTATTAGTAAGAAAAAGAATGGGAAATGGCGGATGTGTGTGGACTACACTAGTCTCAACAAAGCATGTCCGAAAGTTCCCTTTCCTTTACCTCGAATCGACAGTTATCGACTCCACCGCTGGGTGCGAGACTTTGTCCTTTCTCGATGCATACTCCGGCTACCATCGGATCAAAATGAAAGAGTCCGACCAACTGTGACTCCGTTCATAACACCCGCCGGGATGTATTGCTACCTCACAATGCCTTTCGGTGAGGAGCGGCCGGGGCAACATACCACGGCGCATGCAAATCATCTTCGGAGAACTCATCGGGAGGATTGTGGAAGCCTATGTCGGCGACGACATAGTGGTAAAATCAAGAAAAGCGTCGGACCTCGTGAGAGACCTCGAAGGAAAGCAACCGAGTGCCTAAACAAGAAGGGGAGTCAAACTCAACCCAGAAAAATGCGTATTTGGGGTCCCCAGGGGATGCTGGGTTTCATCGTCTCTCAACGAGGCATCGAAGCAAACCCAACCAAGGTTAGCGATCACGAAGATGGGGCCAATCCGAGACCTCAAAGGAGTTCGAGAAGGGTCATGGGCTGCTGGCTTCACTAGCGAGGTTCATCTCCGCCTCGGGGAAAGGGGGCCTTCCCTCTATCGGCTCCCTTCGCAAGGCTGAGCACTTTGCACGGACCCCGAGGGCCGAAGAAGCCCTCGGCAACCTCAAGCTCGACTAGTCCACCAATCTGGTGCCACCAAACCCGGGAGAGACCTTGCTCCTCGTCCGGCCACTACCCGGGTAGTCGGCGCGGTGGTCGTAGTAGAGCGCCGGGAAGAGGGCACACGTTGCCGGGTTCAACGCCCGTTTACTTCATCGGTGAAGTACTTTCCGACACCAAGACTCGATACTCACGGATCACAAAGCTGGCTGTATGCTATAAATGGCGCGGCGCGAAAAACGCCACTACTTCTTCCTCGCGCACCCGGTTGCCGTGGTATCCTCATTCCCCCTCGGGAGATCATCGAGAACCGGCCCGCAGGAAGAGTGGCGAAGTGGGCGGTGGAGCTCATGGGCGAGACAATATCGTTCTGCCTCGCAAGGCAATAAAGTCTCAAGTCTTGGCGATTTTTGTGGCGAATGGGTGATACACAATTACAGGCGCCCATCAAGCGAGTGTTGGACCATGTGCCGATCGTCCATGATGAAGGCAGGTGCGGGTGCCGGTTGCTTTTCATCTCACCCCTTGGGGTTCACACAAGAGTATGCCATCGGTTGCATTTTCGCCTCCAACAACGTCGCCCAGAATCTGGCGATCAAGCGGTCTTAGGATCGCGGTTAGCCTCGGGATCCAGCCGGTTGGAAACCCGAGGGGATTCTCAGCGGTTATTGACAAGGTCATGAAGGCCTCGGCACGCCCACGACCCCAAGATGAAGCATCTTTGCCGAGAAGTGCGCAAAGGCGGAGGGAAGGGTTCCACGGGCTTGAGCACAAGCACACTCCAAAGGCGTTACAATGAAGCCGTGGACGGACTCGCCAAGGTCAGCGGCGACCAGTACGTTCCCAGCGTTCTCACCCAAGATCTTAATGAGCCCTTGGTCGTACACTGCCTTGGAAATACCCTCGGGGGCTCGGAGACGACCCGAATGCAACGTGCCCGAAGCTATGGGCGGTCGACCAAGTCCCCGGAGAGAGCCTCTATGGGAATACCTATCCCAAGGAGAATTTGAAGAGGATAAGACCGAGAGCCGCTGACCGGCCCGAAGGGCAAAATCCTCGCGCTTATTGGAGACAAAAAGAACTCTACAAGAAAAGGAGCCTCGGGGAGTATACATGCGATGCATACCCTCGGCGGAAGGCGAGATTTGCTCGAAGACACACAAAGGGAGTGTGGCCATCATGCCGCACCAGGGACTCTTGTCGGTAAAGTCTTGAGACAAGGCTTCTATCGGCCCTCGGTACGGGACGAATGAAGTTGTGCGCATGCGCAAGGGATGTCAATTTTATGCACGCAAGACACATCTTCTTCACAAGCCTGCCCGACCATACCTCGACATGGCCATTTGCGTATGGGGGCTCAACATGATCGGTCCCCCTGAAAGGGCACTGGAGGACACACTCACGCCCTAGTCACCATCGACAAGTTCTCCAAATGGATCGAAGCCCGAGCCGTGGTGAACCCCTCGCCGAGAGAAAAGCGGTGAAGTTCTTCACGAACATCATTTCCCGTTTTGGAGTCTCGAACTCCATCATCATCACATAATCGCGGAACCAACCGTGGGGAAGAAATTCCTCGACTTTTGTGGCGACTACGGCATCCGGGTCGACACACCGCCGTAGCCACCCAAAGACCAACGGTCAAGTGGAGCGTGCCAATGGCATGATCTTGCAAGGCCTCAAACCAAGGATCTTCAATTTGAACCAAGATGGGAAGAGGTGGTACCAAGAGCTACCGTCGGTTCTATGGAGCCTTCGAACAACAAAAACCAAGCCACGGGTTTCACCCCATTCTTTCTAGTCTATGGAGCCGAGGCGATCTTGCCTGATTGATTGAATATGGGTCCCCAAAGGGCTGCGAGCCTACACCGGCGGGGCAACCAAAGGGCCGGGCAAGATTCCATCGACCAAGTCGATGAGGCCGAGATGTCGCGCGCCGAGTCGGCGAGATACCAACAAGCTCTTCGGAAGTATCACGCCGGCGAAGCCTCGGGAGTTCCAAGTCAATGACCCCGTGCTGGCTGGAAGCAAGATAACAAGGCGTCACAAACTCACGCCACATTGGGAAGGGCCGTATTTCATCGCCCGAAATACTAAGGCCGGAACCTAGGCGAAGAACGAAGGGTGAAGTCTACTCCAACGCCGGAACATAGAACAGCTACGTCGCTTCTACCCTTAACCCGCACGAAGATTAAACACTTACGTTTTTCGCTCAATAAAGATCGACATCTTTTATGAAGAGAAACTTCTTGTGCATACCTTAAGGGAGTCTTAGTCTCGTCCGGCCACAAGACTAAAACTCCCTCGGGGGCTACAGGGGGACCCCCCTGGGACCCCCCTCCTCTTTCTTTTCTAAACTTTTCTTCAAAGAAAAAAAAAGTTCTCTACATTATTCGGATCGATCGTTTAAGTTGCGAAGGTCGCTGCACGCCACCAGATCCTAAGTGAGGTAGTAGGAGCCAAGCGGATCGTCCATAGTGACACCGTCACGGACCGCCCCGGTGGCATCCATGCTCACTATCTCGTGAGCGGAGAAAGCAAGCGACCCGGCCACACAATAAACGAGAAATTCGAGACTTAACACAATCATAAACGCGCACGCCCAAGACACAAGGCCTCAGCAGCACCGTTGTTTATGTACATATTCCTTACCCATTTAACTTTTTCATACAAGGGGAGATCGGGCGTCGAGCCTCGTCCACTGCACTTCGATCGACCGCCCGAGGCAACATCTGCGGAGGCAACATCCTCGGCGGCGGCATCCCGGGAGCGGGCGTCGGGCCGTCGGCAAGCATCCTCCGGAGGCGGCATCCCGCATCTCGTGTCGCCTCATAGCTTGATTCTATGGGGAATACGGTGGCATACCTGCGTCTTCAAAGCGGGGAGGCCAACTGGCGTCGCGGCATCGTCCCACAAAGTTATACAACTCCCCGGGTCTTGGTGGCATCGCGGCATCCTTCCGGCGGGGTCGGCCACGCCCTCGTCACGTCGAGCGAGGAAGAAGCCCCCGCGGCGTTGCTCGAGAACTTCGGGTTGCATCGGGGAAGTGCGGCGAACACCGCCATGCACGTCCGCCACGCGAGGCCGAAGGCATTCCGGAGCTCGGACCTAAAGGAAGCCACCCACGGCGCTGAGGGGGTGCGAGCGGGTCCAACCTCTAGGTTGTCCGCCCCAAAGCGGCGGATGAAGTGAGGCGGGGCCTCCTCCGGCTCTGGTATGACTTACGCTCTTGTTCGGCCCACGGCGGCGTAGCCGAGGTCTCCACGGCCTCGATCGGATCTTCTCCGCCTCGGTGACAGGCACCAAAGCAGCGTCGGCAAAACAAAGGGATCAAAGACAAAAAGACCTCACAGAAGGAAAAAAACGTACCTTGGCACCATTTTGCCCGGCCCGGCATCACACCGTGCTCATCCGCGGCGACTTATGGAGCTGCTCCTTTCTCCTTTTCGAGGGTCTCCCCCTCGGACACCAACTCCCGATCACGGGTGTTCGGGCGTCGCACATCTCCGCCTGCTTCCTCGCCTCTTCCCGGGATACGTCCCGCTCGCCATTGGCCTCCTCCGGGGCTGGAGGGGCCGCCAGGGGCATCCTCAAAGTCTGGCTCATCCGAGCCATTTCGGCCGCCACCTTGGCGGCCTCGGACTGGCCTTGGCGAGCTCGGCCTCGAGCCTGTCATTTGAGACTCCCTCTCCTCGGCAAGAGTAGTAAGCGGGACATCTCGCTTTGGGCCTCGATCAATTTCACCCGCGTGCGGGCGAGGGCGGTCTGTTCAAGGACGATACGGTGAAGGAGCTCGGACTTCTCCCAGGCGAATCGCCGGAGAGTCAGCAAAAGACACCACCAATTATGGTACATACATAAAGAAAATGCGGCGGAAAATGGCGACCAAAGACACTCACCGCATCGGCCTCGGCGAGCGACCGGTTATGGTGTCACCATCTTTAAGGCCGTCGGCGACCTTTGGCGGATCGCTCATGAGTCCTCCACGGCGAGGACCTCGGGGCGGTCATCGATCACCACTACGGGGACCCGGGCACATCACCCAAGGTCAGGGGGACCACCCCAATGAGTCGGCTCGAGGAAGCATTTTCATCATCCGGCGACTCCGCGGCTTCGGGAAACCCGGACCGATAAAAGTCGGAGGTCCTTGGCTGGCGACCACGAGGCACGGACCTCACCAGCGCCCGAAGACGGCAGCTTTCTGCGAAGGGTGCGTCCAACCGGCGCATAGAGCAGCGGGAAGTCGGGTTATACTCCTCATGAGCGGATCGGTGGGGCCGACACAAGTGAAGACCTCCTTGTCTCCGCCGCCTCGAAGAGCTCCTCCGAGAGAACTCTCGGACGAAGGGGCTTGGCTCCTCGGGGAGGGCAGGCTGCGTCGTGGGACCCCTCAAGCGGCGCAATACCGCGCTCGTATTGGGGTGGCGTCGCGGCCGGTGAGCCTCTGAGTCGATCACCATAGGCTGGGTGGGACGACCCACCATCACCACGTGGGCTTGAACCACCTCGGGAGAAATCTCGGCCGTCGGCCGGCCCGACCCCTCCCGAGGCTCGGGGCTAACACCACGGGAGCCCAACGCAGTGGGACAACGTCTTGGTGAGACAACCGGTCGGGCCGGCCCGAGGCTCTGCGCACTAGCCTTCGGGGCCTTCTTGGGATGCAGGACAGTGGGGCCCCGCTTCCTCGAAGTCAAGAACGCGTCAAGAAGCCAAAAATACCCCGAAGGAGGCTAGCTGCTTGGCTCGAAGGGACTCACGAGGCCCGAGGGATCGCCCAGGGTGTGGCGGCACGGGAAGGCGCGACCTTTTTTGGGCATCGCGCGGCGCGCGGGCGTCTCCCCACGGTTTCCCACGTGGGGGCGGGGGGGGGAAGGCGTCGCGGCTCTTCACCTCGGCGGCGCCTGCGGCGCTCGAGTCGTTGGCCTTCACGCCGAGAGCCTCACCTTGCAGCGTCAAGGCGCCCACATCGGGAGTCCCCAGAGCCGCCACCGATCCGGGGCCTCGGCTGGAGGAAGCCTCGGGCGCCGCGGTCCCGGCGGCCTCCAGACGTCTCGGGCTCGGGCACGCAGCGAGAGCCCAGGTGGGTCGGCAACCCCCAAGGCTCGGTCTATATGAGCCGCCACATCGTCATCCGGCGAGTTCACGGCGAACTCGTCCTCCTCATCCCCTCGTCCTCCCTCGGTGGTCGGTATCGGCGATGGCCCGCCTGCATTTGCTCGGCCGGCGGTTGGCTGGCGGGCCACGTTCTTCTTCTTCTCCTCCTCCTCCTTGGCGCCCGCCCTCCGCTGCTCGTTCAGTACGGTTTGCCCGCCCGGCGCGCGGCATCTAGATAAGACACGGCGGAGGAGAGTCGTGATGATAGTTCAACGACCACTGCAAGAAGATGGAATAAGAACCGCGGTGGTAGCCACGCGGCAACAACAAGACGATGCAAGAACGCTGAAGCCAAAAGCGCTTACCAAGGAGATGTACCCATGGGCGGGCGCATAGGGATCTCGGGAATGCGGGGCGGGTATTGGACCCCAATGCCTCCCTCACCCTCTTGGCCGGGCCATCGGTGGAAAGCGAAGGGATGACATCCGAGACTCCTCAAGACTAGCAGCCCGAGGAGGTCATCGACTCATGAGCAAAGGGCGAGCCATCAATGGCAACACCCGACGCCGATGGCGACTACCACGGCTCTTTGCGTTCACACCCCCATCTCGGGGCGCGGGATCGCTCGCCTCGAGCCCTCCAAGCGGGGATGATCGCCGATGGGGACCCCAGTTCCACTTATTCGGACTGTTTGGACACGCCGGTGTATCGCGGAAGCGCGTTCCCATCATTGCGGAGGTAGAACCAGCGATCCTGCCACCCCTTATTAGAAGAGGTAAGCTTGGAAAGGATGTACCCATCGGCTCGGTTCGGCCTTATGCGCTCCGATCGGACTTGCGGCGCAACAACCACCAGCGCAACGCCCGCCGTGCCCCTCCCTTCACCACCGAGGCGGTGGTGAGATGCGCCTTGAAGAACCACGGCCAAAGGTCCCAATGCGGCTCGATCCCCCGGGAATCCCTCACGAGAGGGTAACAAAGATAGCCGCCTGAGAGATCGGAGTTCGGTGGCGGATGGTGGGCTCGGCGTCATAATGATGAAGAATCGCTCGAATAAACCGGCCCGCCCGGCATCGAACCAGCGCCGGTGAAGATCCATCGGACTCACCACATAGCCATCGGGGAGGGTTAGGCTCCTCCTCGGTCCAATGCGGCGCAATCCCACCCGGCCGCTCGGCATTGGTGCGAGGGCGAAGAAGCCCTTCCTCGACAAGGCGCTGAAGTTTTTCCTCCGTCGCCGTCGTTCTCGGCCGCGGTTCGACATCGAGCACCTCCCTCGTGTTGTCGCCGCCACCGATTGCGCCATGGACGAGCGGGAGGATGAGGAGCGGCAACCAGCGGCAACACCGTTTCACACGAGCACAAGGCAAGTGGATTTCTCCCTTAACCTCTCCCTGTCTTTCTTTCTTTCTCCTAATTCTTTGCGGCAAGAAGGCAAGAAGGCGATGGCAAGAACAAAGGAGCAACTATCCGCCGCCGCGACCCCCATATTTATAGGGAAGGGAAGGCAAACCGCCCGGCCGGGCGACGAACGACTTACGGAATGAGCGGCCCATGATGAAAGCAGAACCGCTCATCCAGCGGCTCGGCCAGCGCGGTAGAGCCGTCAAAACATTAATGCACCTTGGCGGTGCTCTCGGTTCACGCCCGCGACAAAGCCCCGAGCCACGTCCCCCGGTTTTGGAACCGCACGGCACCTCGGGCGCGGCGAGGAGACGCCTCGTCTCTCGGTCGGGGTAAAACCGTCCCGGCCCGTTCATATCCGGGCGCCCGACCTAAGGGGCAAAAAGTCGGTCCCGATGGCGGTTCTCACCTCGGCGGGACCAAAACGAGCCTCGGGCTGGCGCACGTCAACGTGCACCCTACGATCCAGAGGTTGCGGTGGGCCCCATGGGTTTCTGATCGCCTCGAAAGGATAACCCGAACCCGGGGGACGGGATGGAAATGCACAAAGGCTATACAGGGCCCTCGGGCCCGGGATTTCTGAACGTGTTTAAGACCGCGAGGTCTTTGCTTATAGAGATGTCCCATCCGTGGGAGGCCTACGAGGCCCTCGGGGTTGACCCGTCAAACCCCGGGATGCCTAAGCGGTCCGAGGGTTCTCATGGGGTGAATCCTAGATCACATAGCCGACCCTTGCTCCGGCGGGCACGGGCACCCGCAAACCGACCCGTTACAGCGTTCAAAGCGGGCGCACCATGGTCGGCTTCGGGGGCACTTAGGGGTGTGTCTCCCTCCTCCTCCCTTTCGGGAGGCGACAGAGGGCGTATAATCAAAGTCGAGGCTTTGGGTCGACCTTGCGCACATAAGCGCGGGCCTCGGGCTGCCTTACGCAAAAACAAAGACTCGCACAAACAAGCGCAATTTAAGAGCTGTTTCGGCCTTGCCCGGCGTGCGGTATAAAAGACCTCGAAGAATCCGCCATTCCATTCGAGGCCTCGGGAACTACACCCAGCGGGTGCGCTCGCGCGCACCCATTGTGAGACCGAACCACCACCGAGAAAAACAAGGCGGCGGAGCGGCACAACCCCGGGCGAGTCCACACTCGCTCGGGGCTCGAAAGCTACTTGTCGGGGACCCAAATATTGGACCCGTGACATTCTCATATAACGAAATCGTCGGCCCGTCGAGGGCCCATAGAAAACTCGGCTTTGCTATCATCCCGCTTAGAAGGACGGCCCGTTGGGCGATGGACCAGGCCAAAGAGCCCACGACGCCTACGTGAAGGCGGTCGGCCCACGAGCGGCCTTTGGAGTCACCGCGACGAAAGAGCTCGCGGCTCGGAGGACAAGGTCGGGGACCTTTACAAGACGACGAACCATGGCGCCCACGTCATCATCGGCCAACCTAAGGCTCGGATTCAACCCTAAATCTCCGTCTCGCCCGAGGGTGGTTTAGCTCACCGACCTCGGATGAGAGACCTCCGCCCTCAGGGGTGGCCTAGCTCACCACCCTTGGGCGCAAAAACTCCGCCCGCCCGAGGGAGACCCGACTCTCCATCCTCGAGTGAGGTGGCTCACCCATTCACCCGGGTCATAGACCCTCGGGCGTGGGAGGTTCCGTCTCAAGGAAGGGAAACTTGGTTTGCATTTAATGCGGTTACACGTGACGAGCGGCGCCCGGGGCCATCGATTCACGCCTTGATCAAATCGACCTGCCGGATCACTTCCCAAACCGACCGATGGGACACAAGGTGAACCGGTGGCGAACGCCGCCGGCCGCGACGGAAACGGGGGCGACCGCTGTTCATTCCCTAGCGGCATCGCCAAGGCGCCACGGCGGGCCGACCCTCGGGCTTATGACACGCGCCACGGCCGGCTTTCACGGGACCGGCCCTCGCCATGCGGGTTGCGAGGGGCGCCTCAAAGAGATCCTCGGGGGCGCACGGAAAAGCGGCACGTCCGCCATCGGATTAGGACGCGTGTCTTCATCAAACAACGCCAAGCGGCCCGGCCCTCGGCGGTGCGCATGCAACGAGCATAGCCTCGGGAATTAGTCACCTAGGCATCCACATATGTAAACATTACTTCCCTCTTCCCTCTATAAAAGGGGAGTAATGCCCCATTAGCGAGGGGATCCCGCACGGACGAAGCATAACCACCACCACCACCACGATCGTGGGGCTTGAGACCAGCGTCTCTCCCTCACACCGCTTGTAACCCCTACTACAAGCTCACCTTTGAGCCTTGAGGTAACACGGCGGGGACACCACCCATTTGGGCGTAGGGCCCCGTTGGCCTGAACCGGGGATAAACTTCGCCCGTGTCAGGTGTCCATCTTGCGCTACGCCATAGGAGGGAGGGGGCACACGGCCTATAAATTCTTTATTGCCGGCACCGAGGCACCCCGGTTCTCGGAGCGCCGACATATATATTAAAAATATTTATATTTATCATACATAATTAGTATCGTTAGAAAGATCTTTGAATCTAGTTTTTTAACAAATTTATATGAAGATACAAATGTTGCACGTATTTTGTACAAATCGAGTCAAAGTTGTGACATAAAAACCAAAAAGCGGCAGGACATTTTAGGGCGGAGGGAGTATAATCTTACATTCTCAATCGATATACATGAGCATATGACGTTTTCATAGTAGCGGCAGGTCATCCTCACGTGGTCCTCCGTGGAGCCCCGGTGTGTGGATGGGGTGCGCGAAACAGTGTGAACGAGAGGGGCCGCACACACAAATTCGGATCAGGAAAGTTCCATATCTAAAAACTTCTATATGAGAAACCCCCACTTAGGAGTTCGGCGGCGTGGTGAAGACACGTCACCACAAACTCCTCAGTCCATGGGCCCCCTCGCGTAGCCGTCATCGCCCGCGCGCCCCTTCGCGTCGCGGTCATTGCTCCAGCGGCGCCGTACACCTTCCCTGCCCGTCCGCCTTCCCCGCACCCCTCGCGTAGCCATCATCGCCCGCGCGCCCCTTGGCGTCGCGGTCATTGCTCCAGCGGCGCCGTACACCTTCCCAGCCCGTCCGCCTTCCCGGCACACCTCGACCGGGGCCCAACTGCATATATGTAAGCTGATAGGAGCCCGGAGAGGGGCGGCACGTACGTGAAAGCTTCTGTCGATTTCCGCGTCGGCGCGTCGCGTTTCGTCTTCCCGCTGTGCTGCCGTGCGCGGCCGCTGTTTCGTCCCCGCTGCAACCTGCGAGCCACAGCCTGCACATACGTCGTGCTCGTGCCATCGTCGATCGGCCGTGCGCTCCCACGTCGCGGCAGCAACAAAGCGAACGTCTGGCGGCGCCGGCCCACTCTCCGTCAGTTCGTTCAGGTCTTCCAGGAGACCGGGCACTAGGGTAGTCCCAGACATCCAATTTCGTACGAAGGTCCCTAATTGCTCCCCTTCTGCCCTTTGATTGATGATTTGATGCATGCCAAGTATATATGTTTAATCAAGATTTAATTTACTTTTGTCGCGGGCTTTTTTTATAGTAGAGGATTTAGGAATCCTTACGGAGTTGGGGTGACACTGAATAATTTGCTTTTGTCCCCAATCTTTTACTTTATAGCAGGGGGCTGATGATAGTATTTAATTATATATTAGATTCCTATAGCCAAAACAATTTGTCACATATTCTAATGGTTATGCAAATTTTTTTTGTTTCTACCAACGTGCGAGGTATATACAAACTACAAAGTATACATAATACCATACACTATATATACATAAGAGATTTATTTTCTATAAAATTCTGTGTGTTGATGCAGGGTATATACATCGCATAGTTCTTATTGATCAACATTATAACTCATCTATATTCCTCCTTCGTACCCACTCATCTATATTCCTACTTGCACGTACCCAACGGCAGCTGAGAGTCCTCCCTAGTTTTTTTAGGTGTAACAGTAAATGATACATAGCTTTGTGTATATATTAACAACAAAAAATATATGCATGATATGCTACCAACACAACTATGAGGACTGAAAGAACACCTTTTTGATAACATCTGGAAGAACACCTTTATAATGCTATTAAGAAGATGTGGAGTGTGTTAGAGGATACAATTAGAACATGATTGTTCTGCTCTGCTTGTTTGAACTTATCAGCAGCTGTTTAAGAATGACTCCTGCCGGGGGTTTTTTTTTTTCCAAAAGCGTGCCCATTGACTCCTGCCGTTATAAGAATTGCTGGACTCTACATGCCAATAGATGAAGGAGCTTTGCTAATCACCTGAACTTCCAGGAGCCAATGTTTTAAATGGTGATAGTGTTTGAGGTTTTCCTTATCTCACCCGCAGAAAAAATATGATGTCAGATTGTTTGGAATAACCAACTGAACATCTATTGGAACGACTGGTTCATACCATTCTGTGTTGCTGAGAACTTTGCAATTTGGGAAGTGCAGCATACAAGAATTATCTTGTGTTCTGACTCCTGAGAAGGATTGATTGATGCAGAAATCCAATCATCCTGCCTGTGGCGCTGTGCAAGCCAAAAAAATAATAGAACACTATAAAGCACTAAAGGTTGATTACTAGCAATGAAGTCAACAGTATCATTACAAAAGCAATGAAGTCAACATGAGACATACCTGAAGGATATGCCACATATGTCAAATCAATTGCAACGTACTGAATATGGAAAAAATCAGTCTGATGGAGAAGCTGGATATATATATACACAATTAAAAGAAAGTAATTAAAAATTAGAATATAAAAGGATTCAAATAGTTTAGAGTTGGCAAACTTATACCTGTGAGAAGAACAAGAGCCTAGTCAGGAAAGCAATTTGCGGTTGACAATGCTGCTAGTACAAAACATGAAAGATATGAATTAAGTACAATACTATTAAAAGACCAAATATAACCTAGATGAATGCCTACCAACAACCGGCCAACTAGGATAAGGATTTATTATGTAAACCCTAAACCATTAGGATTAGGATTTATTATGTCAATTTAACCGGTCGATTAGAACCCTCATTCAAGGAATCATAATGGTGTACATACACCATTACGATTTCTTGAATGAGAGTTCTCATCGACAAACATGTTAGAGAAGGCATGGTCAGCCAACCTAGATAAAAGGGAAGTAATGGCAGCAAGCTCATTAAATAGTGTAAATGATACCTTTGCAACACCATAAAGACAACAAAGGATAAGTTGATCGATATGTCTATGAAAAAATAATGTTGTGCAATGAATCCATGAACACAGTGGTAGAGCACAATTTTACTTGGGTGGTGTCTGCAAATTGTGCTCTACTACCGTGTTCCTAGATTCATTGCACAATCTATTAGGTGATCGGGGATCAGCATTGTCATCTGCAAAAAACATGTGATGAGTAAAATAGAAAGAAGACAGAAGCCTAAAAGGAACAAAGAGGAGTGCCAAATAGAAATACTTGTTTAAAAAAATATTGCAGTTTAATCTTTAAGGTTATTGAAGCTTCAAATTTTTAGATGGTACCCAACTGGAAAGGCACCATATTGTCATAAATTCCTTGTTCAAAAGATTGGTTCTACAAAAATGATTACACATTTGATATAACCGAAAATAGATCCTCGACCACAACTTGAGTTCAGGTTACCTTCTGCACTAATAAATGACAAGGACCATAATTTACACTAATACATTGTACATTTACTAAGAATGCTTTGTACATTTGTATTGCTACAGACAAACAAATTCAGGGTGAAGTTTCATTGGTGCACAAGTTTCACATCATTGAGGCTGATTTCATCTTTTTTACTAACCATAATTTTCAACCTCGTTACCCTTTCCAAAGTTCTTAAGACTGTCACCAATAGCATATGCATTCCTTTACCTATACCCAAAATGCCTAGTGCACAGTGAAGAAAGCGACGGACTACGCAAAGGTCATACCTATTTTGCGTTGGAGGAGAGGGAACTCAAATATCGTCCCTCTCTCTCCTCGACCCAAATCGTTGTCCGACATCTTCTTCCTTCTCCGCACTCCGCCTCGTCGGCTCGTGTCCCCGTCCACCAAACCCGACTACCCCTCCTCACCACTGCGCCGCTTTTCGGCCTATCGGGTCCATTCCGTCGGAGTTGGCGAAGAAGGCCGCCATGGCGATGAAGCAAATGCAGATGAACAACACCATGGCGGCTAACATCCATCCCAGGCGCGGGCGAAGCTACGTCGTGCCGGTGGCCTCCGCCTCCGGCCTCGCCCAGCGCGCCGCCTTGTGCGGCCCGAGTGAGATTCGGTAGCAGCTCGGCGAGGGGAGGGATGCGGGCAGCCGTTCAAAGTATCTGAGAATGGTTCATAAATTTCAATAGGTTGAATTCCTTTTCGCGGATTGTATTAATCGATTCCTTTTCACCGTTTGTCACCCCCGCCACTGGTGGTTCTTCGGTCAAGATTAGGAAATTGAGACTTGGTTCGAAAAATTGTTTCTAAAACTATACAGACCCTTTACGTACAACATTTGTCAAGTCCCTATCGCATGAAGACATCAACTAAAGCTTAGATGAAGGCTTCACAATGAAGATATCACCTCACAAAGCCACTTAGCTGTCGTCATGGTAGAGCTTACTGGTGTCAATGGCTTAGAGCATGGCTAATAGTAGAGCCAAAGTGCTCGGCTATAAGCCAAGTAATAAAACCAAGCTATACAACAAATAGTAGTTGGCTATAAAATTTCTTTATTATTATTTATTTCTCTTTTTTTATTCTTCATTATATCTATATCTATTGGGACCTACTAGTGCCTATGCATCCGTGTCTAACTTGGTGCTAGAACAAGAGCGAAACTCTCTTCTTGTCACTTCTCTCTTCCCTTCTTCCCACCATGTCATCAAAATTGTTGGCTTGGCTTGGCTTATACCTGCTCTTATAGGGTTTTGTATTGCTAGCTTAGACGAGGTACAACAGTATGGATTGTGTTACATTTGAATTTGTATGCAAGTTCATGATTTGGTTCCTCGTTTGTGACATGAGATTAAACCACTTGGTTAGGTGCTGGAGAAACACTGATTATGGCAATAATATGACAAAGAACAAATCATTGGTTTCTTTTTTGCTTCTTTGTACACCCTTTTGCAAATATTTTTGTACAGCTGCGCTCTCTCTATAAATAAATTTCCTCTCATGTTATGTCAAATGACTTCTATTGCAATCAGGCGACACTCAACTATTATTGATAAAAAAAATGTATTTTCTATCCATCTATCCACCCTACGTACTAAAAGACGAACAATTATAGTATAGACACATCACAAAAAAAGACACCACATCAGATCATATAGATTCCAAGATCGAGCTTGATCAGCTAATTCCCAATTACTGCTAAGCAGCTGCAAGACAACGCAAATATTTCCGCAACGACACTAATTGAGATGCAGATCTGTAATCATTAACACGGAAAAGCTGCGCACACGGGAGATCGAGAGGGATTTCGAACCTTGCGTCTCCTTGGCGACCTTGGCTTGTATCTCGCGGAGCGCGGCGGCCTCCTCCTCCATCTCCTTGGGCCGGCTTCATCTCATCGAGCACCTGCATCTGCAGACGCGAGGGGTCAGTACCTCCGCTAATGTTTAGGCGACGAAGCGGCGGCGGCGGCGGCGGCGGCGCGAATTAGTTGAAGGGGGGTGCCGAGAGTGTAGATCCTACTTATTTCTATGATCCTTCTTGGGCCTTTCAGCAATGCCACTATTAATAGTTATGGCTGAACATGTTTTTTTTTTCTTTTCAATGAAGGATCACCCAAATAATTCAAAGTTGCTGAATAGGCTATTCATGATGAGCTTTATTTTGTCTCCGGTAATTAATATGATCCATTGGCAACTGAATTTCAGTTTGAAAGGCGCCAAAACGTGCACTCTGACAGTATTAAGATATGTGAAGATCCCATGGAGAAAAAAAGATAACTAATGTAGATATCAGCTACTTAGTTTTGAAGATTGGAGATTAATAGATGATGTAAAAGGTTGTAGCCCAAAGACTTTTGCCGAAGACTTGTGGAAAACTGTTACAGCTTGCAACTACAATCAGAGGATGCCAATCACTGCAGTTGACCTTCGCTATGAATGCTTAGCTAAACGTTAGCTTTTTTGTTTGTGTATGCTCATTTTCCAGGCGAGTGAGCATTTAATTTTAAGTTATATTTCAGTAACTAAGCAATTATCATTCAGTTTTTATATATTTCTTATATATTGATGATTGATCTACCACTCTGCATGTACACTGATCGCTACATTAAGGTGCATGATTATTCATTGCGTATGAATACGCTTTTACAGGTTATCAAGTGAACAATAGATTTGACTATTTTAGTTTGCCATGCATTAAACCAGATGTGCATTATATTTAGCTATGGAGACATCATTGTTGCGAATATCACACTTAATTTTTTTGGTAAGTATAACACATATTGAAACTTAAATTATGGTGCCAGTGAGAGCAAAAAGTAGCAAAGAAAATTTGCAATTCATTATAATTATATATAAAACATATATAAAATCCACCGCCTCTAATTGTAGCACATTATTTTCTTTTTCATTTCACACAAAACTAAAAAGGATGACCAGATAAAAGAATTTGAAAGCTGCATATTGGCCTTTGTCTACCCAAAGTGAGTACTTAGTGCGGCATTATTGACAAGATATATTCCTGGAATGTTCGGAAGTCAAGAAATTGGAGAAAATATGTGAATTAAGTACAATGATAAAAAAAACAAATGTAACCCAGATGAATGCATCCCAACAACCAGCTAGCTAGGATAAGGATTTATTATGTCAACGCACTGAAAACTAAAGATTCATTAGCATTCTACACAGCAGATGTTAGAGTCTAATATATTCCAGCACAAATGTCATCAGCACCTTGAGTATATAAATTTCACAAGTTCATCTAGTGCTCATCCGGAAGACAAGAAGATTACTAGTGGTATATGCTATACCCACTTTATCACTTTGAACTGCTATTTCTTTTCCTATAAGTTGATTATGTCATTACTCTTGCTTAGGCCAAATTCGTGGATCACCCTAGCCATCGTCTTTCCCAACTGGATATGTTCGAAGAAAATTTCAGCATGTCATAATGTATATGTGTCTCCTTTACGACAAACAGTTTTTTTTTTTTTTTAATTCTTCGCTTTCCTTTGTTTATATTTGCTCTTTCAGATTAATATATGGCATATGCATGTGTTATAAATTATAAACATGCATATGCCATATATAATCTGAAAAGCAAATATAAAAAAATAAATAAAAATGAGAAATAAAAACCTTGGTCTGTCCCAAAGGAGAGACACATATACATGACATGTTGAAATTTTCTTCGGGACATATCCGGTAAATTTGGGAAAGAGGATGGCTTGGGTGATCCAGGAATTTGTCCTAAGCAAGAGTAATGACAGTATCAACTCAAAGGAAAAGAAATAGCAGTTCAAAATGAGAAAGTGGGTATAGACCACTAGAAATCTTCTTGTCTTCTGGATGAGTACTGGATGATATTGGGGACACCAGGAAAGGCTTGCTGCTGGAACAAACACCTCGTTGTAAAATGTAATGATATTAACTCACAGATCTCTCCCCTAGCGATGCATGCATGCCTGCGCTACTAATGGCTGGCCGCTGCCTGCTTTTCCTTCTCGTTTTTCTTTCTTTACTTTTCTTTTCAGTATGGACCAAGATTATAAATCATGTGACTTTCCGAACCTTGCGTCTCCTTGGCGTGTAAGCTTGCAAATTCCCAATTACTGCTAAGCTGCTGCAAGCCAACGCAAATATTTTCCGCAAGGACACTAATTCATGAGATGCAGATCTCTAATAATCACTAACACCGAAAAGCTGCGCACACGGGGAGAGGGGATTTCAAACCTTGCGTCTCCTTGGCGACCTTGGCCTGTATCTCGCGGAGCGCGGCGGCCTCCTCCTCCATGATCTCCTTGGGCCGGCGCTTCATCTCATCGAGCACTTGCAGCTGCAAACGCGAGGGGTCAGTACCTCCGCTAGTGTTTAGGCGACGAAGCGGTGGCGGCAGCGCGAGTTGGTTGAAGGGGTGCCGAGCGTGTCAGCCGGAATCTTCCGGCGGCCGGATCTTACTCCGGCAAGCTCTCTCTTTCTCACTGCAAACTCACGCGAAGTAGAGTGGACACAACTGCCTCAGCTTTTCTTGATTCAATACTAGTATTTAAACAAATTGATCGACTAAGAATAGAAAACATGCAAGGAAGTGAAAAGAGTGGGCAAGGGCTATTCTCGCCACTCCACCATGTCCGCCACGACTCATGCATGGCCATCGCACACGCCGGTCGTGGCGCACTGGCCTCGCTTCACGAACTCCCGCAAGGCAAGGAGCGCCGTGCCGCCATTACAGGACGTGCTCAGGTGGATCCAAGGAAATCCAGGCCGAGGTCAACACTAACCCAAAAATAGAACTGAAAAATGAACTCAGGATTACAGACTCGATCACAGAGCGGAACCTTCGCGGAGTCATCACCCGCGGACATGTCGACGGGGATCTCCTGGCCGTACACCTCGTGCTCCTCGTCCTGTATTTGCGTTGGCTTCACAGGCTGCAGAGAGCAGTTCGAAGACGGATCACCGTCCGTTTTTTTTTACCTGATCACAGTCCGGTTTGATGGCACGTCCACACGCTTCGGCTCGCTTTTTGACTGGAAAATCTGTCCAACGTGCACTGCCATTCTGCCCGCTGATTCTTTCTTTGGGCTGTTTCATTTTTCTCTCTCGGCCCAAACTAGCTGGCCCACGTCCGTTGTGGTGCCCACTGATCCACGCAACTCCGCTCGGATCACGATCCAGGCACCATGCCCATGCGAACGAGACAGAACAGAAGCCGTTCGAACGAAACAACGCCCTTTCTTTCTTTCTTTTTTTTTTTTTTATTCTTCTTTTTCTTTATTCATAACTAGGAAAACTGCCGTGCGTTGCAACGGGTCGTTATTTTCACTCTTAAGTCGTTAATAACACCTTTCTTACTGTGGCATAAACGTAGTGTCAAGCCGTGAGTCCAAACTTAGCGTCAACCCATGAGTCCAAACTTGAAGCAAGGAGCTGGAGTATAGCAGACACTACCAAAAAATGAGAAAAGCTCTCTTTTTAATGTTATATTCTAGTTTGCTCTTTGGAATGGTATATTTTGGTACCAGTGTATTCTAGTGTACCATTCTGGTTTTTATTATTTTGTAGAATACATAAATTATTTTGACATATAAATATTTTTTATTAGCAATGGGGTACTATTCGGTGTTTTATTATTTTGTAGAATACATAAATTATTTTACATCTAAATTGTTTTTTAGCAAAGACAGAAAAATATAAGAGTTAGGTTTGGGCCAGCATCAGTTGAAATAGTTTTGGCCCGTTCTAGCATTGGGCTTTTACCCTGGTCCACATAAAAGAGTAAATCGGATATTGTCCTCACCATGCACCGCTGCCGCTTCCAACTCTAGTCCAGCAAACCACGAAAGCTCTAGGAGAAGCAAACGAAAAGACAAGAGGCACGCCACTCATGCCCAGCTGCTCTCCACGCCGGCCTCTGCTTGTAGCCTTACGCTGCCTCCCCACGCGGCCACGCCAGGCTCTGCTTGCGGCCTCGCATGGCCTCCAGCGCTCCCTGTGCCAGTCTCAGTTCGCGTCGCGCCTGGCCATGCGCGTGTGGGGGAGGCGATGGCCGCGAGAGCTGAGGTGGTGGCGCCGGCGGGACATGGCTGTTGTCGCGTCGGGGTCGCACGGCGTCCCGGAGGCGACATTGTCCGATGTCCTCTTCGATTTTTCTGTGATTTTATCGATTCGATTCTTTGTCTAATTTCCTCTCCTATCCTTTCTCTGATTTCCTCTTCCATCGATTCGTGCATGGCTGGTGGGAGGTTGACACACTGGCGTCGATCTCTCGGACACTTCTTTATTATATCCAAAGCCTCGAGGCGGCCTGTTGTACTGATTGTAATGGATTCGGACTCTGTTGCTATGATTCTGTTGGAATCGGTGATGGGGACGTGGACAGACATACGGAAGAAATTTCCGTGACAGACCTTGGGATATAGATAGAAGGCTGGACGAAAATTTTTAGGTGGACGACGGAAATTTTCTCTCTAGGTATAGATTATGTTTTTTCTTTGTTCCAAATTATTTATCTTACTTCTTTAATTGTTGGGTTATCCAGATAAAAATATCTTATTTTTCGTTTCGGGTCCGGATTGGAGTGACCGGCTGCACACTTTTATCTGTTTTTTTATTATTCCTCTCTTTTCCTTTAGCTTATTTCTTATTTCTTATTTTGTTTTATTTTTATTTATTTTTTTACTTATTTTTATTCTCTTTTTAATTTTATGTTTCATAATTTTTTTTTTTTTTTGTTTCTTGTCAGGTATGTAGAGTAAACATTTATGTAGATGATAACATGATACACAACCCTACAAAATATTTTATCAAAACTCGACTTTGTTTGTTGAAATTTTTTATTTTTATATCTCACAAACATAGTCGAGTTTGAGCAAGATATTTTACAAGTTTGTGCATTATAATATCATCTATATGTATTATTTTTTTGATGAATTTAGATGACTCTTTTATCATCGTTTACACGGGTTTTTCATAAAGGTTGAGATTTCCACCCGATATTCTCCCGATTTACAAGGTTGTGACAAAGTTAAGAACGCTTTGTGCGACTTTGTAGAGATTCCCGTTCCTATCACCCTCTACATGCTTGACCTTAGACTGTTTAACTCTGGTTGTGACAGCGAGGACTGAAAACTGATCGACTTCAAGCACTTTAATTATTAGCCCCGCGAAAACAACCCATTGATCTCAAAGGAGCTATTACAAGCAGTCATTAAGCCGCAGCAGCCATTTTCGTTTGAAAAACGGAGAGTCTCAGGCACTGAGGTCCTGTACTACCAATTAAGCTCATTCAGAGCACACTAGTAGACCAAATAAATCCGAGAAGTTACACTTTCAGCAGCCTCTAATGACTTCAATTCTCCCCAAGCTGATCGAGCATGGCCATATAAGGCGACAAGTCGTCTCCCTCACGCTACTCGTTGTCTCTGCAAAATTCCCGTTCGACGCCATGGCCAGCATCTTCAAGTCCCCCGAGCTCTGCTTCGCCGCCGTCGTCGTGGTGGTGGTGGTGCTGCTCTGCGGCGCCGGCCACGCACACGGCGAGGGCAGAGCGGCGATCGTCTACAACGTGACAGAGTACGGAGCGGCGCCGAGCAACAGGGACAACAAAGACGTGAGTGCCGCTCACTCCCCACATTTTGATCGTACTAAATTCCACCCAAATGTACATGTTTTAATAACGTTTATATTGTACATGTGTTCAACGTCGTGCAGGCGTTCTTGGCCGCTTGGCGCGCGGCGTGCGACTCCACCGCGGCCAACCCGACGCTCCGGTTCCCCAAGGGCACGTTCGCCGTCGGCGCCGTGGCGTTCGAGGGCCCATGCAGGAACCTCGGCGCGCCCGTGGTGGTGATCGACGGCGTGCTCCAGCCGTGCGCGGGCGGACGCGGGTGCCGCCTCTCGGACGATGCCTGGATCACCTTCAGCGGTCTGAACAACCTCCTGGTCACCGGCGACGGCACCCTCGACGGCCGCGGCACCCTCGACGGCCGCGGCGCCGGGAGCGGTGACCGGGTCAAGTCCAGGTCCAAGACGACGGTAAGCCACATAGCTAACCAGAGCACTCGATCAGTCGCAATGCGAGTTCCTCCGCCGAGATGAACGATCCGGGCATCCGTCCGGCCACCATTGTGATCTGATGAACGATGCAGACTCTGGTTTTCGACGGCGTGACCAACTCCACGCTTCGTGGCCTGTCGTTGGTCAACAGCCGTGGCTTCCACGTGAACCTCCGCCGCTGCAGCCGAGTGGTGGCTGAGGGCCTCGGCATCCACGCGCCGGCGCGCAGCCGCAACACGGACGGCGTCCACGTGGGCCAGTCGAGCCACATCCGCGTGCTGGACTCGGTGATCGGCACCGGCGACGACTGCGTCTCCGTGGGCCCCGGCTCCTCCGACGTCGTCGTCAACGGCGTCGTCTGCGGGCCCGGCCACGGACTGAGCGTGGGGAGCCTGGGGAAGGGAGGAGGGCGAGGAGGACGTGCAGGGTCTCATCATCAAGAACTGCACGGTGAAGGGCACCACCAACGGGGTGCGCATCAAGACGTGGCCCGGGTCGCCGCCGAGCCTCGCGTCCAACATCACGTTCCAGGACATCACCATGGACGACGTCGCCAACCCCATCATCATCGACCAGCAGTACTGCCCGCACGACCACTGCGCCCACGCCAACAAGGTACATATATACCGCTGGCTTGGCTTGGTGTTGCCACTGGCAATGCCATGTTCTCAGCTATACTGATGAGTTCAGTATCAGAGGAGCACGTACACGATCGACTTACAGTCTTTGTCGCATTTTTTTTTTTTTTTTTTTTTTTTTTTTGAGTTAAGGAGCCTTTTCTCCTCATTCCCATGCATTTTGCACGGAAATACCGCGGTCACCAGGTTTTGAACCTGGGGTGGCCGGCAGGGCCTTTGGCTCCTTGCTCTAGCCACCAGCAGCTGCCGCTCGCTGCTACAGTCTTTGTCGCATGGTTCGATATATATGCAGCCGTCGCAGGTGCAGATCAGCGACGTGACGTTCGAGCGGATCGAGGGCACATCTAGCAGCAGGGTGGCGGTGCAGCTGCTGTGCAGCGAGGAGAGGCCGTGCACGGGGTGCGGCTCGACGGCATCAACCTCACCTGCGGCGATCAGCCCTGCCGCACGGTGTTGTCCAACGTTCGGGAGACGCCAGAGCGCCGCGCCCTGCCTCGGCTCCGGTGGAACAGTTCGCCGCCGTAGCAAGGTAGCAACAAGCTGATTAGCGTTTACACTCAGATCAGATGATGTCAGGATATGATGAGTTTATGTATACTTCTAGAGAAGTGAAAGAAAAAAAAAGTTGAGTTTAGGACGGGCAAGTATGTTTTTATTTTTTTCTTTTGGATTTCGACCTCGATCATCGATGGTGATGGTCTTGGTGGATGGCCTAATTGTGCTAGATTCTAGAACCAAGCTAGTATCTGGGACTGTCAATCCATCATTAGCGTAAGGAAAATGCCTTACACCGAATTGGCACGACCACGTCTCAACCCCATGTCGAGCCACTCGCAGTCGCAGACCGACCGACGAACATGCCGGGGCCATGGCCGCTGGACCTGTTCGTTCGTCCTCAACCGTCTCGTGTCCATGCTCTGCCGCTGCTCGAACGAACCACTGCATACGACGAACGCGACGCGACGCGCCCACGTGGGAAGGAAGCGCCAAGCACCCAACGGTTGAGACGAAGGCGACGCAGCTGGTTATCAAGTCCCAAATTGCTCGATTTGGAGCGGAACCGGAACGGAATTACGTGCTGCGCTGCAATTGCGTGCTCGGACCAGACCCAAAAACTCGGCATTTTTTAAGTTTTCGTGAGTTGCCGACCTAGCTAGATCGATCGGAAACCAACCATTCGCACTCACGTACGCAGGGTGTCGTGAACTGAACTCTGCTGGCTCCAATATTTCTAGAGCTTGCTTGCTTTGCAAAACATACATGTGACGCGTTGTAAAACAAAAGCAAACTGTGTGTGTGTACGTCTCAAACCAGATGGTTGCGGTTCTCCAAACGCCACCTCTCTGTAATTAAAACCACTATACTAGTACACTGTGCCTTTTCATCTTATCTCATCGATCTAAATTGCCGGTTGCTTGTACGGGATGGACTATTGTACTGTCACTGTCTGCCCAAGCAAGGCTAGCTTTGCGCCTTGCGTTCTAACAAGAAGGAGGAGGAGGAGGCAAGTGTGAACTATTTAGATCCCATTTAGATCCCATCAACTAACTAGTCGACCCGTGTTTAGCTCGTTAATTAGGATCCGAACAAGTGAACTAGTGAATGAACTAACCAGTAATCCAAAACTCAACTAGTCGATAGTTCACTAGTCCATAAAATCTAACTATTAGAACTAGTCATTTTACTAGTTGGCTCATCACTAATTCATGGGATCCAAAAATGCCCCTATTCACAGCTACTTGTGCCACGTATCACCATGCCAAAACGTTTGGTTGACGCCGTAGTTTAGGCACGCCATGCTCACATCCCTAACTCTTGTCGCTAGTGTGATACGACTGTTTTGTTTGCCGTACTTTTGGTGCACTAGTGGCTTAAACAAGGCGCGTTACCGAGTGAAACAGACATGCCCTAACTTATGAATTCTTCCTCCTTCCTTGATGATGAAAATTGCCTATGTGGCGGAAACTGTTTTTCGCTGCTTCGAGTTCTGACATCATATAGTATGTACCTATGTACTCCCTCCGTCCCTAAATATTTATAGTTTGCGCTTTTCAGAAACAACTTAAATTAAATATTTTAATATTTGTAATATATAATTAGTATCATTAAAAATATATTTGAATCTAGTTTTTTAACAAATTTATTTAAAGATGCAAATGTTGCACGGTATTTTTCTACAAATCAATTCAAACTTGTGACATGCACACCAACAGCTATAGATAAAAATAGACAAGGGAGTATGCACATGTATCTGTATGTAAAATGTTTGTGCATATATAACCCCTCGTTTGAAAATAAATGCACATATTCGACAAGTTATTTTTAAGTTTGACCAAATACATATAAAAATATAAAGTAGTAAACCTTATTTTTATAATAAAAATATTCATGGAAGCTACAAATATTTACCATATTTTCTATAAATTTATTCGAACTTTTTTTAAAAAAATTTGACACATCAAAAGAGAGACGTGTGTTTGCAACCGAGCCCGTCGTCCACCGGTGGTCCCACGTGCTACACCAATCCTTCTCCCCCACCTCCACCTCACTATCCTCCACTACTCGTCTCCAGACTCCACCTCCTCTGGCTGGGGCTGGCTGTTCGTCCTCTCCTCCCTCCTCGCTTCGAAGCCAAGCCCACACAAACACTGAAGAAAAGCCGCGCGAATCCACCCACCAGTCCACTACGCCGCACGCTATAACAGCAGCCAGCGGAGGCGCGCGGCGGCCGCCGACAACTCAGCAGCCATGGCGACGGGCGGCGGCCAGGGGAAGGCCGCTGCCGCGGCCGGGGGCACTACATCCAGTACCCGGCCTCGTCGTACGCCGGCGCGGCGGCCGCGGTGGACGAGGAGCGCCGGTGGTGGCCGTGGCTCGTGCCCACCGTGCTCGTGGCCTGCATCGCGGTGTTCGCCGCCGAGATGTTCATCAACGACTGCCCGCGCGCCACGGGAGCACGCTCGGCGCCGGGTCCGGGTGCGTCGCGTCCGGGCTCCTCCGCCGCTTCTCCTTCCAGCCGCTCCGCGAGAACCCGCTCTTCGGGCCTTCCTCCGCCACGTACGTTTCACCCTCGTCACTCGACTCCTCCTCGCGAATTGCGATTTTGGTTCCTGTTTCCGTCGGGGTGTTGGATCCGCTGCGAAATTGGGGATTTGAGGAAGGGTTTGTGATGGGTCTTAGTGTTACGATTTCTAGCCATAGAGGTCGCCTTTTGGTTGTGGATTTTAATTGAGTCCAATCGCTAGTAGAGGCAATTCCTTTTCAAAATAAAAAAAGCTAGTAAAGGTTGGGGTTGTTTTTACTCTTTTTATACCACCCGGAATCCCTTATCTAGTTGCCATTTCCTCGGTCGTTTTCAACTCAGGTAGTTTGGAAATTGGGGACACTGTGCAATGGTGGTGACTATTTATAGATACACTACTATAACGAGTAAACGACGAAACTACTCCAGATTGCTCCCCTTGTAGCTGGTAGATTTTATACTGAAACATTTGATTTAGCTTAGGGCAGTGACAACACCTGATTCAGCCAGCAGTGGAATCTTCTATTCTCCACCGATTTGTCTTTTAGTATCTAGTACTACGATCACGTCCCTTGCTGTCAGTTAAAAATTACAGCTAGTACACTTTTGATAGATGGGCTACATCAATATTTTTTGCTCAGTTATAAGTGGGTAGTTTAAGTAACCTTGTTATATTGCTGCTTGTGGAGTTTTTCTGTTCCTACTGTTACATCATGACTTGCAAAATCATATAAGGTATACTTATTTTTTAATGTACCTGTAAAATAGATGGATTTGTCTGTTCTTGTTTCCTCATTCCACTATGTGGGTCAGTTTTAGATTCCAATATGAAACCTTCATTCAACATTTGTTTGACATGGCCCTATATTAAAAGCACACCAATGGTTTGCTTTACAAGTTCCAATATTTGTGCAGCTTGGAGAAGATGGGAGCTCTCAACTGGGCCAAAGTAGTTCATGAGCACCAAGGGTGGCGCCTTATTAGCTGTATCTGGCTCCATGCTGGCCTAGTTCACTTGGTTGTCAACATGCTAAGTTTGCTCTTCATTGGAATCCGCCTTGAGCAACAATTTGGGTTTGGTAAGCTTCTTATTTGCATTTGTTGGTTCACTCTGTCATTACCACGATATCTATCTTTCCCAGTTCTAGAATACTTGACTATCTATTGTTTTCTTTTCTAACATCAATCTCCGCTTGGAAGATGTACTTTACTATGTCATAAGCATTGTAATACTATGAGCTGGTTCTATCTTGGAGCTTATGGAAAGCTGAAGTAAATCTGAATTAACTAGTCATGGAGGTTTCTTTTTCAGGCCTTGCCTTTGCGCTGCAACTACTTAGTTTTCTGTATGCACCATTTTGCTAGGATTGCAACATAAGGCCATTACTTTCATCAATCTAAGTATGACTTCGTTGGTTGGTGGTATTTATCTAGGTTGTAATCAGGTTTTACATTTTATTTGGGGTTCATTTTTTCATCATGGATTTGGAAGTAATGCTATGTTTACCTTTTTCAATACCTCTTGCATCTGGTTTTGGCAGTAGTCTGCTCTCTGCCGTCAACTCACTTCAGTTTTCTGACTTGCAAGTTCGCATTGGGGTCATCTACTTGATATCTGGCTTTGGGGGCAGTGTGATGTCTGCACTTTTCTTACACAGTAACTACATCTCTGTTGGTGCCTCTGGGGCTTTGTTTGGCCTCCTTGGATCTATGCTTTCAGAGCTTCTTATGAACTGGACTATCTATTCCAACAAGGTCAGTTAGATGGCGTATTATATTTGTACTGCTTTGCTTAAGTTTTTCTCTTTGTTGGGGGGCTAAATCTCAGTCAATTAACTATTGCAGGCAGCGGCAATCATAACTCTACTTTTTATAATTGCAATTAATCTGGCCATTGGGATATTACCTCATGCTGATAATTTTGCCCACATTGGTGGATTTGCTTCTGGATTTCTTCTTGGATTCGTGCTGCTGGCAAGACCTCAATTTGGTTGGATGGAACGCAGTGAGCTACCTCAGACTAATCAACCTCCAAAGTACAAACTGTACCAGTATGTCTTGTGGGTTGCTGCGCTCCTCTTGCTGGTAGTTGGGTAAGTTTCAACCATCCTAGGACAATTACACTAAAGGTCACATCTCACTTGTAAAAAGCATTGTGGTATCCACATACTATAATTGCCTTGAGCTATGCATTGTTGCAAACTAATGCCAAACAACTACTACCTCCAGTCATTAAAAGATGGCGTTTCTGATAAGTACAACAATTAAACAAGCATAGTACAAGGTTTGCTCTACTGTCTAAATCATCATCTTTTGGTGAGTGGAGGTCCCTCCAGTTATAGATAGGTGATGTTTTGGGGGTCTGTCTTTAAGTAATCGCTACAAACCTTGACTAGAAATACTCTTTCTGTGTTGGGTTTGAACGTTTGGGAATGACACAAGTAGATTTGTTTCGAAAGGTGTACTTGATATATTTTTGCCTTTTCAATATATTATAGTAAAATAAAAAGTAGGAGCCAAAGTTTAGTTGGCTTAGGACAAGTCCAGTGACATCTTTTAATGAACGGATGCAGCACTTTGTATGAACAATGATGAAGTTTCCACTAATAGTCGAAACTAGCCTTGACAAATGTGGCCACTTTGTATGAGCAATATGATGATTCTTTTCATCACAATCTAAACTTGAAGCATTGACAAATGTGGCTTTACGTTGCAGATTTACGATTATCTTGGTCATGCTCTTCAAAGGTAAGAATGGGAACGATAGCTGCCACTGGTGCCATTACCTGAACTGCGTACCAACATCCAGATGGAAGTGCGATTCATAGATTGCTATTCTGCAAAGTATATGCTTCTTAAGGGAGCAATTCTTTATGCTGGCGTGTTTGTGGAAATGTACGACGAAATGTGTCCTCCACCTGACCATCCTGCACTTTGTTGATTTTGGTGCAATTGCTATATTGATTTCAGCAAACAGTTCAACACTATTGCTTCACGCCTTCACTTGACAATTGTAGATGGCCAATACAAAGTAATTAGATTTTGAGTGCCTACCTGTTAGCAGAAGAGGAGAGGAGGAGGAACGGGGTAGGCTGGGAGAAGGGAAAGTAGCGATGAAAGATTGCTGAATTTTAATTGTAAATGTTTACATCAATTTTCTCCCCTCTTTCTCTCGGAACGATAGAATATATATGAGTCTACACAACCCAATCGGGACCGGACACCCTGGAGTTGGGCTTGGGCTTCCTCCTTGGCCTGGACGGGCCGGCCTCCTCCTTCTCTACTTCTGCTTCACTTGAGTTATCGCTGATAGGAACCGAGGCAGTGCTAACATTCCCCTCTGCTTGAGGAACGGCATGACCCCATGCCGGTGATCTTGGAAACTGCTGCTTGACCACCTCCAGAGGTTCCCAGGTAGCTAACGCCGGCGGCATGTGAGACCATTTGATGAGAACTTCCTCGACAGGATCATCACCAGTGGACCAGCGACGCTGCAAAATGGTTTCAGGTACCTGTAATTCCACGAGGTCAGATGGCAGAGAAGAAGTTGCTGCATTTGCACCAGGAGATTTCTTCAACAGAGAAACGTGGAACACAGGATGGATGGAAGCAGACGGAGGAAGGTCTAGCCGGTAAGCCACATTGCCAATACGCTCCAAGATCTGAAATGGGCCAAAGAACCTGAATGACAGCTTCTAATTAGAGCGCCGAGACAGTGAACTCTGAATGTAGGGCTGCAATTTGAGAAACACCCAGTCACCAACAGCGAATGACCTCTCAGAGCGGTGCTTATCGGCTTGGCGTTTCATACGATGAGATGCCCGCTGTAGATGTTGTCTGATGAGATCATGAGCAAGCTCCCGGTCGCTGAGCCAAGAAGAAACAGACGGCACTTCTGTTGCCGAAGAGATGTCCAGGCCCAGATGCCTTGGTGGGTATCCATAAAGCACTTCAAATGGAGAGCGTCCAAGCGCTGAATGGAATGTAGAGTTATACCAAAACTCGGCAGCAGTAATCCACTTAGACCATTTCCTGGGGCAAGAATGGGCAAAGCAGCGCAAGAAAGTTTCCAAACACTGGTTGACTCGCTCGGTTTGCCCGTCCGACTGAGGATGATATGAGGAGCTCTTGCTGGTTTGCACGCCTGCCAAGCTGAACAACGTAGACCAGAACGTGCAGGTGAATATACGATCCCTGTCGGACACAATCATCAAGGGAAGGCCATGTAAACGGTATACTTCATCAAAGAACTTCTCAGCAATGGTCTCAGCAGAAAAGGGATGCTTAATAGGAATAAAGTGAGCGAACTTGGAGAATTTGTCCACTACTACCAAGACTGCATTAGCTGAGCCAGACAACGGCAATCCCTCAACGAAATCCATCGTGAGCACTTGGAACGCCCCTTTGGGCACTGGCAATGGCTGGAGTAATCCCGGATACTTAGCACGATCGGGCTTGGCTTGAGCACAAATAGCACAGGACTGCACAAAGGACAGCACATCACCACGCATACCAGGCCAATAGAACAGCTGCCGGACCTTGTGCAAAGTAGCAGGAGAACCCGAATGACCACCAACTGGACTGTTGTGCAATGCAGTCAAAACAGTTTGTTGAATATTTGAGTTAGAACCCAACCAAATCTTGTCTTTGTAGTAGATTACCCCGTTGCGCAATGAATAAGGGGGAAGATGTGAATTGATTGCCAATTTAGCCAAAAGTGAACTTGCGGCCTCATCAACCGTGTACCAGCGCTGCAAGTCAAGAAGCCAGTCATGTACAGGTGACGAAATGGCAAATGCCTCAACTGAGTGGTCATGTCTGGACAGGGCGTCGGCGACCCCATTATCAACTCCTTTGCGGTACTGAATCCTGTAACGTAAACCCAGCAGCTTGGCGAATGCCTTCTGCTGCCACGGGGTATGCAGACGTTGTTCATGGAGATGCACCAAGCTACGATGATCTGTATGTATCACAAACTCAGACTGCAGCAGGTAATGACGCCAATGATCGATGGCCATAACAATGGCAAGGTACTCTTTTTCATATGTTGAGAGACCCATACTTCGAGTACTCAAGGGTCGACTGAGGAAGGCTAGAGGGTGACCGTGCTGAGTCAAAACGGCCCCAACGCCAGAACCCGATGCGTCAGTTTCAATGTGAAAGGGCGACGAGAAATCCGGAAGTGCTAGGACGGGAGCAGAGCTTAAGGCGGCCTGTAATGTGCGAAAAGCCTGATCTTGAGTTGGAGTCCAATGGAAGAGAACCCCCTTCTTCAGCAGCTCGGTCAGAGGACGGGCAATGAGGCCGAAATGCTTGATGAATTTGCGGTAATAGCCCGCCAAACCAAGAAATCCACGCAGCTCGCGAATCGATTTCGGCGTTGGCCAGTTCTGAATAGCTTGAACTTTGGCGGGTCAAGAGAGAGACCGTCTTGGCGTTGATCACGTGACCAAGGTAAGAGACTGAACGCTGAGCAAATGTGCATTTCGAGAGCTTAATTTTCCACTGATCCGCTGCCAACCACTGAAACACAGCTGCCAGGTGTTCAAGATGCTCTTCATAGGACTTGCTATAAACCAAAATGTCGTCGAAGAATACAATGACGAACTTGCGGAGGCCGGGGGCTAATGTGACGTTCATCGCGCCCTGAAATGTACCCGGTGCATCTGAGAGACCGAAAGCCATGACACGGAATTCATATTGCCCTTGGTGTGTCTGGAATGCCGTCTTGGGCTCATCTCCTTTGTGCAACAAAATTTGATGGAACCCAGCTCGCAGGTCAAGGTTGGAGAACCAACTGGCCCCATGTAACTCATCCATTAACTGATCAAACACAGGAACGGGAAACTTGGACTTCACGGTGATAGAATTCAGTTGGCGGAAATCCACACAAAAGCGGTATGACCCATCTTTCTTCTTGACAAGCAAAACGGGGGGGATCAAAGCGGGCTTCGGCTTGGCTGAATAATTCCCTGCTCAAAGATCACGACCACGACGCTCAATCTCGCCGCCGGGCCGGGAGGGTAACGGTAGGGCGTGTAAATACCGGCCGTGCACCTGGGATCAGAGGAATCCGATGGTCGCACGCACGAGATGGCGGCATTTCTGTGGGTTCCTGAAACAGAGCGGAGAATGACTGAAGCAGACTCCGTATCTCAGCTGGAAGGGCCTGATCAGTCAAAGAAGAGGACTCATCCTGAGTCGAACAAAGCTGCAAATAAAGCCTGTCAGGAGCTTGAGAATGTAACCCTTGCAACAGAATGAACTGGCCCTTGTAAGGCACAGCCAACCACTTCTGTACCCAGTGGACTTGCATTGGACTGTGAGCTTCGAGCCAATCCATGCCCAGGATAATATCAAAGGACTGTAGCCGCAAGACCCTCAAATCGATGCGAAACTCGTAACCGAGAGATAGACAAAGCGCACTTGCAACAAAGACACTGGCTGGGGCGGGAATACCTCCGCCGCAACCTGAACTTTAGATGGGGCGCTGCGCTAGTGACAACCCGAGAGCTTGTTAGCGAGGATTGATCGGATAAAGAAGTGGAACCGCCCGAGTCAAGAAGAACAGCGATTGTCGGGTCACCAATGACACCTTCGAACTGCCTGAACGAGTGGGGCAGCGAATTGGCGACCCGAGAGATGGCCCAGAACTTGCTCATTGGGTGCCGGCGAGATTCAAGCTGGAATTGCTTCTTCATCATCATCCTCTTCGGGCCGGATGTGTTGGACCGCAAGGAGCACTTCTGGAGGGACGGCGGTGCTCTCGGGTCCATTTACCACACACCGAAACAGAGCCCCGTGCACGACGGAACGCCTTCGGTGCTTTAAGTCTTTGAATCGGGTTGTGGTTGAGTGGTTTTTGAGGACGGGCGTAGATGGAGTCTTGTCAGAGAGTGCCACGGCCGAGGCCGGCTTGGAAGAAGACGCTGGTGCGAGAAGAATGCCAATCACCTGATCGGGCGCTTTGCCTAACGATCCCGCCATCTCCTCCCGCAAGAGCGCAAGGCGGCAAGCGTATCAATGTGGTAGGGTGATGCATGGCAACAGATGCTCGAATGTCGAACGTAAGCCATCAATGAAACGAGTCACATAGAACAATGGATCGGAAGTAGGAGAATAAGTGGTCAGCTGATCCACTAATTCGAGAGAAGGCTGTAACATATGCAAAGCAACAGTGGTGGTTTGGCGGACATTGAACATTTGACGGAGAAGAGACTCATCTTCGATCACGGTCAAATCGATCATGAAGCGGTGACAAAATGATTCCCAAGTTGCGGAAGGTAACAGCGATGATACAAACTGGTACCACACCGCTGGGCTGGACCCTCTACATAATGCTCAACGAGGCTAATCCGGTGGGACTGAGGGACGCCATACATGTTGAAATACTTTTCAACGAACGCCAACGGCGTGGGTTATCTCCATCAAACTTGGGAAATGGGACTTTCGGTGGCGAATTTGGATTGGTGATCGAAGTGATCGGGGGACGTGGTGGTGGGTAAGTGGGTGGAAGGATAGGTGTAGATCGAATAGGATCACGGAGGGCGGTATGGGGGATTTGGGTATGGAGGATTTGGGTGGAGTTGGGGCGGTGGACGATGTGACTCCATGGCAAGCGTGTCGGGAACAACAAATGGAGGAGGTAAGGTGGACGACGTACCCTGAACGGTGAATGGACCCAGGCCGTCACAGCCCCGGGTCCGACGCGGTGCCCAACAACGGGCTGGTTGGCGGTGTACCCGGCAGATGAGCCTTCGGCCGCTGGGTCGGGTCGACAATGGAGTCGGCGCCCGCTGTGGCATTCTCGTCGAACACCTCGGGCGCGGGTGGTCTCAAGTGACGAACAGCCGACCGTAGATCGTTGATGCCGCCCTCGCGGTGTGGCTCCACGCGGAGAGACCGTTGACGAGCACCTCCAGGTCCCGCACCCGCGCGTCACGTTCGTCGGCGATGTGAGCGAAGCGGAGGGACTCGAGGTCGGAGATGCGGCCGTTGAACTCGGCGTCGCGGTCAGTGTACGACGACTCGAGGATCACCAGGCGGCGATCGATCGCTCCCACCTGAGGATCTGCAGGCGCGGACTCCAGATCGGCGATGCGACGGGAGAGCGCGTCCTCGGCGGCCACGCGGGCTTGCTCCATGGTGGAGATGGTGGCCGCATGAGCAGTAGCTGCAGCGGCATGAGACGCCTCCAGCCCGACGAGGCGCGAATCGACCATGGCTGCGCGCTCCACCGCCACGCGCCCTTGCTCGATGATCTGCGAGTTGAGCTCGTTGAAGCGAGAGTTCACCGTGTCGAGGATGAGCTGGAGCTGCGGATCCATCGCTACCGCGACGGCGACCGGAACCGCGACGGCGGCGTCCATCACGCTGGATCGAGAAGAAGGCTGATACCAAATGTTAGCAGAAGAGGAGAGGAGGAGGAACGGGGTAGGCTGGGAGAAGGGAAAGTAGCGATGAAAGATTGCTGAATTTTAATTGTAAATGTTTACATCAATTTTCTCCCCTCTTTCTCTCGGAACGATAGAATATATATGAGTCTACACAACCCAATCGGGACCGGACACCCTGGAGTTGGGCTTGGGCTTCCTCCTTGGCCTGGACGGGCCGGCCTCCTCCTTCTCTACTTCTGCTTCACTTGAGTTATCGCTGATAGGAACCGAGGCAGTGCTAACACTACCCCCTGACGACTTGAGTTGAAAGATTGCCAAAAGAAGGTTTGGGCGTGTTTGGCTCGCCATAACTGAACTCCGCATGTACGTTTGGTTGCTGCCGCGTTTTGCATGCTCCATCTCAAAATAGATGTCACTATGGGAAGCGTCTTTGGTAAAAACTTTTTTAACTTTGACTATGTTTGTAGAAAATATGCGTAACATTTAATTCTTCAAATAAATTTGTTAAAAAACTAGACTTAAAGATCTTTTCAACGATACTAATTACTTAACATAAATATTTATATATTTTAATATATAATCGCGAGAAATTTTAAAAACTTTGACTTTACCGGGAGCGATAATGGCATATCTATTTTGAGGCGGAGGGAGATGCCAAAGATGTAGTGCCACTCGTTGTGTAAACTGCTGTCATCTCTCGCCAAATATCTGGTGCCTGTTTTGTTCCCGGCACATTTGGCGCGTGAGCTGCGGTGCGGCATCTTATGACTACCAGCCAAATGTGCTCTTAAATTGCATATGAATATGATGACGCTGAGCTGGTGGTTTATTTGAAAGATTGAATTGAGGTGTTCTTTATTGGCCTAGCCTTCTTGCTTTTGAAGACAACATAAACAAACTTCCAAATTAGACATTGCTCTTTTCCAGACTCCATTTCTCCAAGTGGCTGAAAAAGATGTTTTCGTGAATCCAATCCACCTCCCTGCAGCAAGGCATATACCAATTCAGTTCTTTGTGGCTACAGATGCTTTCAGCCACATCAAAAGCCGTCCTCCAACGCTTTTCCATGTTCCTCTTGTAGCGCGGCAGGCATCCTTGTTCCGCAAGAAGAAGATAGAAAAGCCGCTGTCGACGGCGTTTTACGTCCATGCCCCTGCTCTCTCCGATCCAGTCATCCACCGCGGCAACACGCAAAGCATTCGCGAGGGCACCCGTGTCATTTCCGGCGTCTGTCGTTCTCGCGCGGCCCACCGCTGACGACGGCCCACACGGCCCACGAGAGGAGAGCAATAAGAAAGCACCACATCGCCCCCACCCCTCCACTTGAATTAACACGCACGGCTCCGCTGCTTCTCGACTCCTCTCCGCCCCGGCCCCCCAAACCTCCTCGCCGTTGCATCGCCGCGGCCCTCCCCCGGGTCGCCGCCGCCGGTGCCGGCGCGCCTTCAGCCATGGTGCGGCCGACTCAGGAGGCGATCGACACCTTCGTCAGCATCACCGGCGCCGACGAGGCCGCCGCCATCCGCGTGCTCGAGGTGACGCCCTTCCCTTCCCCGTCGCTACGACTCTACCCATTGGTGTTACGCTCCCGGCTGTTTTGGGGGATTCGGTGCTCGGGGTTTCGGGCTAGGGTTAGGCTTCGGCTCCGCATGGTGTGGGTTCCTTAGATGGCGGTGCGGGTGCGTGGCCCGTGGCGGATGGATGGGTGTGACTGTGTGAGATGTGCGACTTGAGCCGGGTTTTCGTTTGCGTAATCGTAATCGCTTCCCTGTGGGGTTTAGGGGTCGCAGAAATTGCGGAATTCGAGTTTCTAAAGAGTGTAATGCGTGGGAGGTTCTCTGGTTGTGATGAGATTGATGCGTGCACTTAGTTTCTACTATGCATTTTGTGTCGTGTGAACGAAATGCTGACACTTCACTGGATCGGGTCGGATGAACAGAGTAGAGTGGGTGCATCAGATCTCATCAAATGCTGTAACTGTGAATTCCTTAACTGTTAAATTCTGTTGGAGGCTCAGTTTCTGGAATGTTAGATTGGGTCGATTTGGTTAGGGGAAAAACACTTGTTGGGATGTTTGTTTATGTGGGGTCAAGAAAGTTGTTGTCTACTGGCCTGGTTGAAGGTTTGCATTGTTCCTGTTTGAGTTTATAATAGTGCAGAGTTAAGAGCGCTAACTGAAACACTTAAATATATTTCAGAATGTGTGATAAATCATTGGGCATGTGACATGATTTGATTACAGAAGCTCCAGCTGTTTTGTCTTTGATCTAATGGTGCAGTTCAAAGTGTAATCTACAGTCTGAATTGAATTGTTTCTGTCTCTGTGATGTAGACAGAGTTCATGTATTTCTTATATCTATTTATATAATATCTTGAACAAATTATTGGAATTTATACAAACGGGTATTTTATTGTTAGATATTAAATATTTTTCTATCCTTCACCTATTCTTTATTCATCCAGTTTACTGCATCAAACTTGGTACTTTTTAACCTAGTAAAAGTGAAAAAAAATTATCTTGGGTAAATGCTCTCCCTGATTGCAACTATATTCTGTTTAGAGCATTTCCATGTCCTCAGACGCAGTGAGTTCTATGGAAAGAATGCTATTTCAAATAAAAAAAGTAATTATCATTCAGTGTGCTGCATATTAACCCTTTGTGGTTTCAAGTTCAACTTCATTAAATAATAAGTTATTCGTAGTCAAATAGTATAACTGAAGAAACGGAGTGCAGATATTACACATAATCATTTTTACTTATAAATGTGACTGCATTTTTGGACTCATATTAGCTAAAACTGATGAACAATTGTTTTTTACTCAGGAACATGGTCACGATCTAAATGAAGCCGTGAATGCTTATTTTAATGAGGGAGATGGGGCCACGTATGATTTCGTTCTCTCACCTTCTATGGATTTGTTCACGTGGTATTTTTTTTTCCAGTTCCATTTGATGTGACTGAAATTCTCAAATGAATGATTTTCAGCACCAGAATCAATCAGAATCCTGTACCTGCCACTGCCACTGCCACTGCCAGTTATGATGATATGATGGATCTGGATGAAGCACTTGATCCCATGTTCAACAGACCATTGTTCCCTAGAACGTTGGGCAACCCTTTTGCACTTTTGGATCCAGGTTTTGCTGACTTAACTGCTGGTGATATATTTGGACGTGGACCCCGAGTTACACAACCTAGGGACGTGAGGCAGATACCTATTGAAGTTAAGGACAGCAATACTCAAACAGGCAGTTCTGGTCAGGGTCCCATTATTGAGGATGTAACTGGACGTGAATCTTTCTATGGTCCAGAGGTCCATGGGACCGTTATAGTTGATGAAGATGATGAAGACTTGCCATCAACTCCATCTGCTCACGATCCTAATCTCCCACGCAGTGCCTCACACCCAAACCATTCCATGCCAAGCGCCTCCAGTGGTTGATGTTAGTGACTATAACAATGATATAGAAGAGGAGATGATCCGGGCAGCAATTGAAGCTTCAAAAAGGGAAGCTGAAGGCATGAAAAATGTATGCTTCTGCTTTTGGATTTTGATATTACCTTACATCTGCTTAAACAAACTTTTTAACAAAAACTATTGTGCGCAGGTTCTAAGTAGTGGTGAATCTGAAAACACATCACGTGGGCCACATGGTGTAGGTGATAACGAGCTTGCTTGGGCAGTTTCTTTGTCCTTGGAGGTAGCATTTTAACTTCTAAGATGCAGCTCTGTAATTTTGTTCATATACCTATACCCACAATGTGTTATTTATTTATTTATTTATTTATTTTGCTGCCAGACAGCAGAGCGGGAGAGAACTCTGCGCCAAGAGGGAATGAATATAGCAGGTCTCTCTCCTGATTTATCGGATAAAGAAGGCGACCAAGGAGGAAGTCGGATAAATGAAAGGTGAACACACATTTTTGAAAATGTGTAGAACAGTGGTAGTGTGCGGGTTATTACTTATTCATAATCAGTTAATGGCTCAATTTATGTTCTCCTACCATTATGGAAGCCATGCATCACGTGGGATATGATATTGTTTCCCTGTTTGTGTGTGTCATTTTCATGCAATGTTTTTGCCAGCCTTTTAACTATACAACCTTTGTAAGAATAATCCATGTCTAATTGAACTGGTAGCCACTGGCTTCTCATACATGTCCATTCTTATTGTAGGCGAGGACTAACTGCTGGGAAAGTTGGAACTTCTGAGCAAACAGTAGATGAAGTGAACTTCCAAGAGGACAGTGAAGATGATGACGAACAGCCTTTTGTTAGGACTCGTTCTAGGCGATTTCGAGGCAGAACTGCTCAGCCAGCAGAAACTGTTCAAAGGGCTGATAGCCCCCCCTCAAGTCCTCAACCTCATGTTCAAATTGATCATCAGCATAATGGGGGTTTTCCTTCAGAAGAGGTATTCAGTTCCCATCATGCCTCTAGTGAGCTATGGTCTGCAAATTATAGTTAAATCAGCTTACAGTGTTTTAATTTTTGTGAACAGTGGGGTGGTATTTCTTCTGAAGAGCATGATGAAGCCCTTATGCTTGAGGCTGCAATGTTTGGTGGGATTCCTGGAGGAGCACCATATCCATTTTCCTTCCCAGCCCGTGGCAGGTCGACTCACTATCCCGAGTAGCACGTTCTCCGTCACCATCATTAACGGCGCAGCGATTTGTTAAGGGAGCAGCAGGTACTGAGCAGTATTCATCTGCTGGAGTGTATTACAACAACTATGTTTGACTAGCAATATTTCAATTGCAGGATGATGAGTATCTTGCTGCTCTCCAAGCTGATCGAGAAAAAGAGTTGAAGGCTGTGCAGGAGGCTGAACAACGAAAGGTAGAGGAAGCTGCAGCAATAGAGGCTGCTCTTGAACGTCAAAAGAAAGAAGAAGAGGAGAAGCTAAAGAAACAACGTGAGGAAGAGGTACTTCATTAAGTACTATCAAGTATGAAAGTCAAAAGTTGCAGAATATGACTGAAATTCATACATTTACTGCGCTTAGATAAATTGTTGCCTCAGGAGCATATATGGTTTATTAAACTGCATTTAGGTTGGGTTAATTGCAGAAGTGGGTAGGTAATCAGTAGTGTGTTCGATGTTCCAGATATTATGAAACTGTCGTACATTGTCAGTCCTGATCAGGAAAGTCTTGGTAAACTATTTTTTGGCTTTAGTATAAGATGTCTATCATTTAGCAATTGAATAAAAGGCAGCAGATTAATTTCCTTCTCAGCTCATGCTAAATATCTTAGATATATATTCTGTTTTTGTTATTTTACTAGTAGTAACGTACCTTTCTTTTTGGGGTTATTCTTAGGAGTTGGAATCTGAGCTTGCAGCCAAACAGGCTTCACTACCGAAGGAGCCACTACAAAATGATGAGGGGCTGTCACAGTGGTAGTCGGATGCCTGATGGTAGTCGTCGAGGACGGCGCTTTCTCAAATCTGACAAGCTTCAGGTGAGCTTATTTAAGTTGCCAGAATCACTGCTGATTGCTGAAGTGCTTCATTATGCTTCTAATCTTCCTCTGGAATTGTTGCAGTATCTTTTCGATTTCATAGACATCAGCAGGACTTTCAAACCAGGAACTTATAGACTGGTAATTCTCATCGACCTCCTTTAATATATATTTGCAAAGCAACATTTACTGATAAAAGATATGTGGAGTTACAAGTCAATAGCTTATTATACTGGAGATGGTGTCAGCACCAGCTGGTTATTCATACTTTGTGCTAAAAAGAAAGAAAATATACTATTGTTCAGAATACTTTTGCAAGGCCTTTTATTTTGGCTACTTGGCAGTTTTCACAGTACCTATCCATTTGAACAAATGATAACTTCCGCCTCAAATCAAACTATTTTATCAAAACTATCTACGTGGGTTTAGTGGAATCTCCTGTTTAGTTCTTTATCTTAAGCACTTGTTAATTTTTGTAGGCTTGTAGCATCAAGTTAGTATGACACACCAAGGCAGAAAAATTGTACCAAAAATCTTTTTGTTCATCAGCACTGCATTTAAAGTTTATCGTCTGCCCCTAACTGATTCTCGTAACCGCATTGATTTTGTGATTTTTCTTTGGACAGGTGAGGTCTTATCCCAGGCGTGCTTTCACTGAAGGGGAGAGTCAGATGTCATTGAGTGATCTCGGTCTCACTAGCAAGCAGGAAGCTCTGTTCCTAGAAAAACTGTCAGCGTAAAGTTCTAGAGTTATAGTTAAGTAATATGGTTAAGCATTAAAGTGATACCTGGCGTGTGTTCATGAAAATACTGTAGTGTTTGAATGATGTCTGATCTCTAGAGGAGATCCCATCGCCATCTTTTGTGCTCTGAAACGCAGGTGTTTCTCTGACTCTGTCAGTTTGGGTAGCACACTCAATTCTCCTGGCCACAATTAAAGTGCAGATGTGCAGTCAGAATCCATGTGCAATTCTACATTCAGTTTGGGTAGCTCCTGCAGTTATTAGAATCGATGTATCAGTATGGTTTACTCAGGAGAAATGGTGATTTAAATCATCCGTATCATTCTCCTGGACTGTGTTCATAGATATGCAGTTACAATCTATGAGCAATTCTATTTTCAGTTTGGGTAGCTCCTGCTGTTATTAGAATTGATGGATCAGTATGGTTTTACTCAGGAGAAATGGTGGTTTAGATCATCCGTATCGGTCTCCTGGATTGTATTCATAGATGTGCAGTCAGAATCTATGTGCAATTCTACATCCTGCAGTTATTAGAATCGGTGGATCAGTATGGTTTCACTCGGGAGCAATGTTGGTTTAGATCATCCGTATCGGTCTCCTGGTTTGTATTATTCATAGATGTGCAGTCACACACTATGTGCAAATCGAAATTAGTTTGGGTTGCTCCTGCTGTTATTAGAATTGATGGATCAATATGGTTTACTTTGGAGAAATGGTGGTTAGATCATTCAGTATGGTTTACTTTTCGATTTCATAGACGTGATGATGGAATTTACTGTGACTGGCACACGGTCACTGCTATCAAAATGAACAGGCATCACAAGGTAAGGTGGTAGCATGATAGTCATGCATGGTTTGGTTTTTACTTATTTTATTTTTGCTGATGATAGCAAGACAAGTCTGAGTATCGAAAGAAAACGACGACAACAACGTTTGGCGATGCCGGCTGTCAAGACAAGAGCTGGGGCAGTGGAGCTCGACTGCTGCTCTCACTGTGAAATGGAAACCCTTTTTATTCCTCTTCCCTGCTGCATTGCCACCTGCAGCATACGTGCCAGCTCGTTCCTACTTCAAGCGGCTGCATGCATGATGAACACAAACAACAAGAACACATCGATTGATCATAAGCTTATAACCGAGATGAATGAAGACATCATGGAACTGTTGTGGCCTTACAGCAGTTGACTTGGGCGATGTTGCACCGGCCGGGGAGGCTGTTGATGATGCCCATGGTGCTGCAGGCGCACTCGTGCGACACGGCGCTCAGCGCGCTGCAGCAGTCGGCGCTGGGGTCCGGCGCGCCGGGCACCAGGAACGCGCGGCACGCCAGCAGGCCGTTCAGCTGCGGCAGGCACTGCCCGCCTCCGCCCTGCGCCAGCACCGACGACGGACCGCCGCCGAGGACCAGCAGGACGAGGAGCGCGGCGAGGAGCGCGCGCGGGACGCTGGTGGTGGCCGCCTCTAGCGCCATTGTTGTCGTTGCCTGGTGCCGCCGCCTGCCGGCCGCGCTCGTGGGTCCTGTTGTTGTGGACGAGGAGGCTGCTGAGGCTTCTTCTTGCTCTGCTGCTGGCTTGCTTGGGAAGTGTGGCCAGGTGCACGCTATTTGTAGCTTTGATGAAGGGTGCAACAACGGATCGGCGGCGACCTTTGCATGGCTCACCTACGGACGGATCAGGAGGCGGGTCTTGTGCTTGGGAACAGCGAGCGTTGCAGTTGTGTGAGCCAACTGAACGCGAGGTACGCGCGGCCTCACGTTCTTGAGCTCAGCGTCTCGGTCTCTGTTGCCGTTCATCTCCGCCGGGGTTGACGAGGAAGATGAGGTGCTCAGAGTTGAGCTGAACGAGTTGTGTAGGGCTAAAGTCAAGGCCGTCGACTAGTAGGATCAACATAGTTGACGGAAAAAGGGCTAAATAATATAGAGCCCTAAAATCTTGATACATTCTCCTCAAATTCATTTTTGCGTTGTCCGTGCCCAAGCTAAGATTGAACTGTTGAAGCCATTGTTGTGCTGTGGGAGTATTTTTGTATTCTATCGCTTCTGCAGCTCTGAGGCGTCAATTTTGTTTGTAGAGCAAAAACGTGAGCCTCTCTGGAAATCCATGCTTGGTTTCTTTGGATAAATCAGTCCTCCATGGGAATTGGAGGGGAAATCAAATGCTGCTGGATTGTGGTCTTTAATACGCTTTCCTTTGGTCGCTTCTGAGCGCTGTTGCTGTGGGGAGCATGATCGCACAAATAGCTCTTGTTCAGCACGTTACACGTTGCCACCATCCATAGGCTCTCCATTGGATGCCATTACCATGCATCCGGAGCAGCGTTAAGCTCTGTGACATGACTGGTCTCCACTGGTCAATATAAGGTAAGGTTTTTTTCATACGTGTGTTCATAGAGAGGGGTGAGTATGTGTGCATGTTGTGAGCGTTTGTGTTGTACTTCCTACGTCCTTTAAAAAACATGCAATTCTCGCTTCCCGAAAAATCAGCCAGATTTCAACTTTGACTAAATTTATACAAAAAGATTACTACTACTCAAAATTAGTATCAATAGATTTGTGACGGAATATATTTTCACAATAAATTTTATTTGAGACATAAATATTAATTACTATAAACTTGGTCAAACTTTACTCAAGTTGACCAGCACGATTTCCAAAGTTGCATGTTTTTTGGGACGGAGTGAGTACTGTGTAATTCTCAGAAAACATACAAGGCTAGGTTGTGCCATACTCCTACTATGAAGAAAATAAGCCGACGTATATATCTTCTTAGACCCACCACAATGGTGGAGTGGTGCTTTAAAAATCGGGCCCCATGTACTAGTTTTTGGCAACGCTCTACTCTGGCCACAACGGGTGTGTTTGGTTTCATGGCTTAGCTGGGGCCTGGCTAGGACTGAGGCGACTAGGTTAGACCGGTCCCCAGGGCGACCAACATGGGTATGTTTGGTTATTTGCTATCTTGGACTGGCTTTGATAAACATGTGTTTGGTTGCTTTGTTTTTATGCGGGATAGAATCACCTTGTCTTGGTACGGTGAATTTACCCTCTTAGAGGGATTTCATCGAGCAGTGTCGAACAGGTGTGGTATGAGATCTGCGTGCAAATAGAGCTATCTGGACCAACAGACACGCCTCGCGGGGTGGCTGTTCAGGCTATGCCGTCTAGCTCTATTGCCTTCGATCCTATGGATTGCGAGACGGAGAAGACCAGGAATTTGGCTGATGACCAGGAATTTGGCTGATGGGTGTTCATCATGTGAGGAGGTCGGCAGCCTGGGGTTCATTAATTCCACAGGCCTGGAGAACGAAGACAATCTGTTGGCGGTGGTCGTGACACCGCCGAGGCCCTCGACCATGAGTATTGCCCAACTACGAGGAGCGTGTGTGCATCCCGATGGACTCCCGCTGATAGGGGGAGGTGAAGATGCGCAAGCCGCACACGCCAAGTAACACTCGGACGCTTCAAGCACGATCTGTGCCGAAGCAAAAGATGGGCATTGCATCGCATCTCCCGCTGGCGGACTTGGAGGCCGCTCGCCTGTACTTTGATGCCTTTACGGGTCCGCTGACGCCAAGCAAAGGAAGAGGCAATGGAGGTGCTCTTCGGTGATGACTTCGATCCGGTGACTTGGAATCTGAACCTTGCTGGCCTGGATGAGGAGGAGCAGTGATCCGCCTGGATTGCTCCTAGCTTGAGTTGTTGTTTAGTTTAGTTTAATGTAATCACAATCTCTTGTTGTCCGTGGGCTGTGGTGCAGTATTCCCTAGATTACTGATGTTTTTATTTATTTATTTATTTGAATTGTAACTTAAACTTCTCTTCGCCTTAATGAATTCCGTGCTATGCATGTTCGAGAAAAAAAAAAAGTTGAAGCAATCTAGTCCATTCACCTAATCATGGCCCAGGAGGTCATCGCCAACCTCCCCACTTGTGGTCTTGAACTGATTTTCGGAACTCCATTTTCCACAATTCCATCATCCAAAGGGAGCATCATTTTTGGCCTTATGTCAAGCTCGTCAAACTTGGAGGCGGAAAATTCCACGGCGGAGACCAGGACCCGAGCGTTAGCGGTCAACCCTTTCTACAGCAGATTTATTTACAGAGAAATCCTCTGCTCGCCACTTCCGGAGGGTATCAGGAGCATGACATTGGCATCTCCAGAGCTAAGAGCATCTCAAGAGCCTTTCCAAATTTCACTCTCTAAATCACTATTTGAGTCATTTGTATAAAAATTGTTTCTATATCTTTTCACTCTCCAACAGTTTTTCTATACCACAAGCTGAATTCAAAACTAGACTAAATTAATCTGCCTGGAACAAAGCCTGAAAAAGGCCTCCTTAGACCAATCTCTTTTTTAAAAAAAAAAAAAAAAAAAATCCGGAAACCGAAAACGATGTGTCTATAGTCATCACATGATTCAGCGGCTATGCGTACAGGTGGCAGGTGGCATGTTGGAAAACGTATAGTGATGCGAGACGGTCCAATTTGTGTTCTCCGAACGAGACGAAGCGAACAGCTTAGAAGAGCCAGGCACTGGACAGGCTCGCTCGACCATGGCCGCCCTCCTGCCGCTTGTGGTGCTGTTTCTGGACGTGGCCGCAGCGGCCGCGACCGCGACCGCGGCGGGCGGCATGTGCCCGGCGAGCTGCGGCACGATCGACATCTCGTACCCTTTCGGCGTAGGCCCGGCGTGCTCCCTGCCGGGGTTCAACCTCACCTGTGACCACAACGCATACGGCGACCATCTCCGGCTCGGCAGCCCCAACGTCAGCGTGGACTACATGATGGTGTCAGCGGCGCCGCTCCGTCACCGCGCTCGGCGCCCACGTGATGCGGTCGTGACCGTGCCCGCCGCCGCCACCACTGCCTACTCTGCCTCGTGGGAGGGCCCTGGCAGGCCGTTCGCCATCTCCGGCTCGTCGAACATGTCGCTGTTCGTTGTCGGCTGTGGCTTCGCGGCGCGCTGCTGGACAGCGGCACGGAGCCGCGGTGGGGAACTGCTCCGTGGTCCGCGCTGGGGAGGAGCGGTTATGGAGAGGCTGCCGGACGGGGTCTGTGCGGGCGTGGGGTGCTGCCGCATCGACGTGCGTGTGCCCCTCAGGGCGTTTGTCCTCAACCTCTCGCGCACGGGTGAGGGTGTCATCAGAGACAGGGTGGCGTTCCTGGTCACCGGTCGAGGCAGATGCGTTTCGGGCGGCGACTTTGGGAGCAAGGCATTAATGCGGCGAGGTCGCCCGGCTTCGGCTGATCAGGCCATCCACGACCGCGCGGATTGCGGCGTTGGCTGCGGCGGGTGAGCTAGCTATGCCTGTGTCGATAACAACGGCCGAGTGTCACGGACTCGCCGATTGGTGGCTACGTCTGCCACTGCTCCCAGGGTTTCTTCGGCAACGCCTACGTCGTCAATGGCTGCGTACCAAACCAAGGTAATCCTCCTCGATCTCCATCTATGCCTCTTCGCGCCACTCGAATGTCTTGCCAATTGCTATTGAACGTGGTCGTTTAAATTGCTTCGCACCTCCAACGGTTTCGGTACAAGACAGCCGGCTTAATTGTCCGACGATGTGCGGAAGCGTGAGTATCCCATTCCCCTTTGGCATGGAGCTGGGCTGCCGCGGGATCCATCTCTACGGCGTGTAACCCGGGACCAACTCCTCCCATCCTCCGGATGACTGAGCAATCGGTGGTCACGACATTTCCATCGACCAAGGTATCTTGAGAATTGAAGCTCTCGACCCAGGCGGATTTCACGGACGATCGGGACAGCGTGTTGTACACCTTCTCGAAGTGTATGCGGTGTGATGAAGTGGGCCGTGGATAACTTCGACTTGTGGAGATGCAATGGCAATCGAGGGACCAATACATGTGCGTCGGCACTCATAGCAGTGCATACAAGTCACGCGGACGATAAGACGGCGAGGCATGTGGGGTACAGTGTAGATGCTCCTCTGGTTTCCAAGGGAATCCTTATATTGAAGATGGATGCACAGGTAAGTTTTCAGGAATGCTTCATTGTCATTGCCATCTTCACGGACTTTCTCTGTCTCATGATAAGGCGTGCATTCTGCGGATATTGACGAGTGCTTGCGGCCCGGATGAATACATTTGCCATGGCGCTCGCGAGAATAGCCTTGGAAGCTTTTCTTGCACTTTTTGTCCGCATGGAGCGAGTTCAACACTGCTTTGCAAGAAAGTGTAAAGCCTCAAAGACTATTTTAGGTAAGCGATCTTGAGCAAATTCAGGTCGCTATTGATCATTGGATTCACTCATTTTAACCACTTCTCCGATATTTCAAGTGCCTGATTTTTTTTTGTAGTTATTCAAGCAATAGGTAATTTTGCCATTATTGAACTATAAAAAAAAAACTGTGAAATGTCTCTTGTGAGTTGTTCTTTCAATTGTATTAGTTGGTTGTATAAGGTTATTGCCTAAAATTGTCTCAAAATTGGGCCACTTGAAAGATAGCAACTCCTTTTCTTTACACTTGTAAACGACATATACTCACAAGTCATAACCAATGCAGGTGTCACCATTGGAATGAGCTCTGGTGGTGGCCTTCTATTTCTTGCAGCAATCGCTGTTATTCTCAACCGAAGATGGAAGAAAGGAGTCCAAAAGCAGCTCCGGAGGCGGTACTTCCGCAAGAACAAAGGCATTCTCCTCGAGCAGCTCATCTCCTCGACCCGAGCAGCGGCGACAAAGCACAAAGATATTCTCCCTGGCCGAGCTAGAAAAGGCAACAAATAACTTCGATCAAGCTCGTGTGGTTGGCCGTGGCGGCCATGGTACGGTATACAAGGGCATCCTAACGGATCAGCGCGTCGTCGCCATTAAGAGGTCGAAGCTGGTGGCCAACGCAGAGATAGATGAGTTCATCAACGAGGTCGCCATCCTCTCGCAGATCAACCACAGGAACGTCGTGAAGCTCCATGGGTGCTGCCTTGAGTCTGAGGTTCCACTGCTTGTCTACGAGTTCATCTCTAATGGCACGCTGTACGATCTCCTGCACGGCCAGCGGAACGGCAGCTTGTTGCCACTGTCGTGGGAGGAACGCCTAAGGATCGCCACCGAGGTTGCCAGCGCGCTCACGTACCTGCACTCAGCGGCTTCCATGTCGGTACTTCACAGAGATGTCAAGTCCATGAACGTGCTCCTCAACGACAGTTACACTGCAAAGGTGTCAGACTTTGGTGCGTCGAGGTTGATCCCGATTGATCAAACACACCTGGTCACCGCCGTGCAGGGCACCTTCGGCTACCTGGACCCGGAGTATTACCATACGGGCCAGCTAACTGACAAGAGCGATGTCTACAGCTTCGGGGTGATACTTGCTGAGCTCTTGACGAGAAAGAAGCCGATTATCGAGAAGGGGAATGGCGAGAAGCAGAACCTGTCAGACTACTTGTGCGCGGCGAAGGAGAAACCTCTCGAGGACACAGTGGATGATCAGGTTTTGGAGGAAGTGAGCAAGGAAGCGATCATGTGCTTTGCTCGCTGGGGCGCAGAGTGTGCGGATTCGAGAAGAGAGGCCGGGCCAACCATGAAGGACGTGGAGGTGAGGCTGCGGCTCCCGAAGGGATGCTGCCATTTGCTCCGAGAACAAGAGGAGACAACGAGTTTCGTCCACCCCATGAAACAGGGCGAGGCGGTAGGCGCCGGGGCGTGGTTCCGGTGACTGGTCAGGACGGGACGCGTCGGTACAGCTTAGAGCAAGAGTTTGCATTGTCCCTGCGCATACCACGCTAGGTTGAAGTCATCGTTGTGCCGTTGAGAGTATTCTAGTGTTGTATCTCCCACAACTAAAATGAATAGCCTAAGACTAAGGGCATGTTTGAGGTGACTCCAACTCTAGGTGGAGCTGTTCCACTCAAAACTCTAGGTGGAGCCAGCTCACGAGTAGAGTTGAGTTTGCAAATTTGAGGCGTTTGGCAACCGGCTCTAGAAACACTTTTATATAAGAGAACCTATAGTTTCAACAAGCTAGGCATGCCCAAATCTAAAACACATTGTCTCGTAAACTTGCATATGGAAACACAGGAGTGAAATAAAATTGTATTTTCACCCTTCTTCAATCTCGGCCACCGTCCGCTCGTTAGCCGCCGGCACATCAAGGTCGCGGCGGGCGGGGCCGGGTTGCCGTCCTCGTGGCGGGTGGGGCCGGGGTCGCGGCGGGCGGCGTCCTCACGGCGAACTAGGCGGGGCCGCGGCGGACTGCATTCTTGCGGGAAGGGAAGAGGAGCTCACGGCAGCGGCGGCGTCCTGGCGGGAGGGCAAGCGGGCTGGGCGGGGGGGCATTGCGGCAGGCCGGCGTCCTCGCGGCGAATAGGGCCGGTCGCGGTGGTCGGCGTTCTTGCGGGGAAGGGAACTTCGGCGGCCATCATCCTCGCGGGGAAGGGGAAGCGGAGCCACGGGGAAGGTGGGTCGCGGCCGGCGGCCTTACGGGGAAGGGCTCGCTACGACGTTGGGATGCTCGCGAGAAGGAGGGAAGGGGAGCTCGCGGCGTCGGGGAGATAGAGCACATGGGCGGCGTCGGGATGCTCCCGGTCGTGCGGGGAGGCCGCGTCGGTGGAAGCATAAATGAGAACAAAAGCGTTATTTTCCACTTATCGATGGCACTGGTGGGTAATTACCCACCAAATCCATGTCTAGTTTCATACTGTCTAATTCTGAAGTAGCCAAGGAGGTGCTCCAAAACTCCAGCCCTATTTGTACTAGAGCTTCAGAGTTTAGCCTGCTCCATGGAGTTCTAGAGTTAGGGTGTTTGGGTAGCTTCACCATGAAGTTCGGCTCTAGAGCCACCTCAAACACGCCCTAAGAGTAAGGGAGTGTTTGGCATGGCTCCAACTCCACGTGGGCGGCTCTACTCCAAAACTCAGGTGGAGCTAGCTCTAAGTGGAGTTGGAGTTGTAAAAATGGGGTGTTTGGCTACCGGCTCTAAAAGCGATATACAACCCAATCCAATGACACAAGGGCCCACGTTGCCCGGCCTCACAATTCAATGTCACCGCAAAGGCAGATTACCCCTATGTCCTTCTTGCTTGGATTTGGATGACCGCTGTCCTCCTTTGCTTGCACCTGCCGGCGGCGCCGGCCCTCCCCGTCGAGACCGCCTCGCTTTGGGCGCCCCCTCCCGTAGACACCACCTCCTCTCCCCACCGGTCTCCATCCCCGACCTCACAACATAGAGGAGCACCTCGATCTGTACCATGAAGAATCCATCGAGGGTGTGGACGAGCATGGCCGGCCCACCATGGACAGCAACAGAGGAAGCAGCCGACAACTCTAGACGACGAGCTACCGGCGCTATTCGAGAAGACCGGGCCAAGGATGTTGCGGCTAGGGCCGCCAAATTTGAATGGCCGTCTCTTCCTCGTGGGGAAAGGAGGTGTGAGGGACAGGAGGGAGAGGGAGCCTAGGGGGGCAAAGTCGCGGCGTGGTGGGCTCGGTGGGATGTGCCGGCGGCCAATGGTGGATGGGGACAACGTCGGATGGGGACCGGCGGAGGTGCCTTAGAAGAGAAGAGGACCGCGGACGGGGAGTTCTACGGGGCGGGCGCTAAAGGGGTGGGAGGCAGACGGAAGAATAGAAAAGAAAATGGTTCGCTTGTGTAATGGATGACATTGCGGGTAATTTCAATAGAACTTCAAGTTTAGGTCAGTTTTCAAGGTTTATGGAGCTGAGAAAGAGGTGCTCCAAAACTCTAACCTCATTTGTGCTACAGCTCCAGAGTTTTGGGGCTCCATGGAGTTCTTGAGCTGGGGTGTTTGGCTACAAAAACTAGTGGAGTTCTTTGGAGTTCAGCTCCGAGCCATGCCAAACACCCCTAAGACAATCATGGAGTTTCGCGGTTTCGCCTCACCATCCTGTCGTCTTTTTTGGTTCCCCACGCCGTGAACCCGGTGCCATGAATGGTGGCGCCGAGGCGTTATACCTCGGCGTCGTGACCCGTGGCGCCCGAAAAAAGGGTCTAGATTGTGCAAGGAAATGAAAAAAAGAGTGTTTTTGTGAGATTCTTAAAAAAAAAGATCAAAAAGCAAAAAAAAAGACGGACCATCCTGCCGCCCCGTGCGATCCAGTAGCGTCCACCCTTTCCTAAACATACCACTCCGCGTGTGCCAATGCGAAGCGTTTTCGATAAAATGTCATCGGTGCGATCCTGTCTACACAACGACACCAAACTTCTCTTATAGTTTATAAAATTCCAATAGATAGAATGAAGCAGAAAAACCATAATAAAATATTTAGAGTCTATGAAAATATCTCTAGAAACTTTCAAGAAATGTCTGGAATAGAATTTTTTTTCGAAAGGATGGAATAGAAATTTTCCAAAACATTATAACTGATATCTAGTGTTTTTACAAAACTTTCCACGATAAAAATACGAAATGCAACAAGCAAGAATGCAGCGTACATTTATGTTGAATGCCTTCGTACAAGAGAGTTTGATAGTGGTAAGAGACAAATCAGTTTAGTGAATGGAGCTTTGCTTCTTCGCGTGGCCCAAACCGTGATGAGAGGCCCTTATGGCCCAGCAAGAAATACTGAGAAAGAAACGTTTGTTCGGCCCAGAAGCCTAGCCGTTGCACAGTTCGCATATGAGCCCACTCGCTCATTCACTCAAAAAAAAAAAAAAAAAAAAAGACATGTTCTCCACGAGAAATTTCCAGATTGGGGTCAGCACATGCCCATGCCCATCAGCACATGCACAAGCACAAGATGCGTGCCTGGCTCTCTGCGCCATCCACGACTTTTCGCCATCAAATAATTCCACTCTGCTTTTACTTGAACGGCCTGAATTCCTTCAGCTCATCGTCGTCGACCTACTGGATATGGATGGATCTGGGCATCATGCAAAAAGGAGATCCTGATTCCTCACTGATAAACTGTAAAGCATCCCACATTATTAGCTTATTATTAGCCAACCGCACCAGCATATGCATGGACATACAGAAGAGAAGAAGAAATCTCGCGACGATATGGCGCAATTTCATATTTATCTTATATTTTATAATAAACGGAGATAGTAGACAGCATCTTTGATCGATGAAACCATCATAATGCACTCAAAATAAAAAGTGCTGTTTCAGTTGGACTATATGAGCTCAGGACAGAATGCATGGATCATGCTGTTTGTATAAAAGAGATGCCACAAAATACCAAAGCGCTGGACTAATCATCAATACTTCTAGCTAGGTGCTTCTGCCGGAATAATCATTGGCAGCGGATGCTGCTGCTGCTGTAGAAATTCTAAGGCACAAAATACCAAACTGCTAGTCTTGCTATTGCTAGGTACTTCTCACTAATAAGCCCGTGTTTGCATTTATTTATTGCTGACCTTTGCTATTGTTAAACGTAGTGCTACATTTTTTTTAGCTAGAGAATTTGAGAATGGTATGATATACTAAAGAAATTGCAACAATTATCAGCTGATCTGAATTAAAAGGAAGCACTGCAGTGGAATTTTTTGATGGATAGTTGGTCCATACCGCCGGCATCTTTGTGACTTTTTGGCTTTTTCAAGGGTGCAAATTGTCCCACTTTGTAGGCCATATATATAATCTCCCCGGCATAATATATTTCCAGCACAAACAGCTAGCATCCGTCATCCACTACATACACATCAAAGTATCAAACCGACAGTCTTTACTATTATTGACAAAAGAATTAAACAATGCATGTAATGATTTTGTTTATTCTAAAGGCCCTCATGGCAGTATCGTAATATGGTCTTTGAATTTTCAGCAAGCCCCTAAACAGGGCCCCTACCCTATTTTGGGGGCCGAAGAGCAAAAACTCTGCTCCAGTAGAGCCTTACTCCGGCCCTCATTTTAGGTATACACCCAAATCTCTCCATCTAGCCTCGCTCTAGATATTTCGTAGCAGGGCGCTAGTTAAGAACGAGGCTAGGTGGAACTTGCTCGCTAGCTTTTGGTGTTTGTCAAACTGAAAGCGAGCAAAGATCTCCGCACTGTTCATGTGTGTCCAAGTATCTTGCATTTGCAACAACAACAACTAATCTGTTTGGTGTTGAGAAGTTGAAAGCGAGCAAGATCCCCGCCACTGTTCATGTTTGTCTAAGTAGTATCTTGCATTTGCAACAACAACAACTAATCTGATAGTTCTGAAAAGATACAACAGAGACCCTGCCACTGCTCATAGAGACCCTGAATCTTACCCACGAACAGTGACATCAGTTACTATCTTACTGAGGAGTAGCTTAATTAGGAGTACTGCATCACACAGCGTCTACAGACTGGACTGACCACCCTTTGCCGATCGCCTGATGACTCTGATCGTAATATATATAGTGAACAGCTACTGATCATTTTTTTTCTGGAACAAACAGAGTTGGAGAGCAGTTATACTCTCCCGTTCGCTTTCGCACCCACCGTCGGTGTACGTTCTGATTCTCCAAACTGTGAAGCAATCGTAACACAAGGAGTAATAGCAAAACCTGGCCAGCGCAACGAATTGAATTTGACGTATTAGTAGCTAAGTACGGACTAGTATGATCTTTGACGGAACCATTTGCGTGCAGTAGTGAGCTCAGTAGTAAAGCAAGTTTGTACTTACAAGACAGCTCAGAAAATTTGCCTGCAACTGCAGCTGCAGCCTGTAGGCAGGACGTAGCATCAACGGGTTGCACTTGCAGTCCCTTGCTCGTCCGGGAGAGAGAGTTTTTTTTTTTTTTTTTTTTTTTTTTTTCCGCGATCGGGCCGTTCACCGTATTTCATTAAGAGGAAAAACCAAATCCAAATCAAGTTACAAACTAAAAAGGTGATGCGAGGTGACATCGGAACAAAGAGGAGCTAGTAAAGAAAGAAACGAGGGGGGGAGGGGCGGGCCCTCCAACTAACAACCCCAGCTGATCCTATTACAACCAAAATACACAACACCCGGGTAATACCATCGATCGGAGCCATAGGCGACAAACAACAACAGCGGCAAAGCATCCGCTAGAGCGCCAGACGGCTAAGCATCCGTCCGGACCAACCTCGGCAAACAAAGCATTCGCCGGAAAGACAACAACCACCTCGGGCGGCAAAGCATCCGGAACAACCACGACTCGACGGCAAAGCATGCGCCGAAACAACCACGACCTCGGCGGCAAAGCATCCGCCGGAACAACCACGACCACGGCGGCTAAGAGAAAAGCATTCCCGGCGGCAAAGCATCCGCGGGAGCGACCAACACGGCGGCAAAGCATCCGCCGGGAGATACACGGCGGCAAAGCATCCGCCCAAGCAACGACAAGCACCGCGACGGCAAAGCATCCGCCGAAAACGACCACGACTACGACTACGTAACAGATAGCTAGACACACCCAAAGGCGAGGAGAAAGTGAAGCGCAAATAGGAGCAGCAGACGACCAAGGCCACCAAGGTGTAGAAGAAACCTTCAATGCGAAGACAAGAGCATGAGCCCGAAGACGACGCCTTCAAGAAGGGTGCGGCGCCAAAGGCGCGCCGCCGTCCGTCCGAGCACGCCGGACTAAGCGCCGGGGGCTCGATGCATCTAGGTCACGACAAGGGAGGAGCGAGATGTCGACATCCACGCCACCATGGCGTCGATGACGAGCCGCTAGAGGAACCGCCCACACCACCACGGTGCGGGGCCGCGGCCTCAAGCCTCGCTACCCAAACCCCGCAAGCCCCGCGACATCGCCGAGCCGCGCGGCCGCACCCCGAGCGCCGGCCCTCCCAAGAAGGAAGGACGGACCCCGGGGCAGCCGACCGCGCGAGGGCACGGACCTAGACCGCAACCAACCGGGTCCCGAGGAGCGCAACGCCGGGCTGACCGCGCGAGCACCGAGGCAGTGTCGCCCGGACGTGCGGTGAGGCTGGGGAAGGTTGACGGACGGATCCGAGCCCAAGGGCCCGTGATCCGCCCGCACGTCGTCATTCCCGGCGCGGGTGGGGCCACCCGCCAAGGCCGACCGCGGCAACGTCGCCGAAAGCAAGGAGGAAGGCCGGCCGATGGCAGTCCGGTGTCCACCAGACAGATCCGCCCGGACACCACCGGGCGGCCGCCGGAGGCCACAGGAGGAGGCGGCGACGGCAAAAACCGACGGCGCGCAAGACCGAGCAGCTCGACCGCCCCGACGGGGACCGCGCGATGGCGAAGGAGGGTCGGATCCATGCGGTGACACGCCAGATCCGGGCCGCCATGGCTCGCCATGGCGCCCGGCGATGTTAGCTAGAAGGGGGGCGAGGGGTTGGGGTGGAGAGGGCACTCGCGGCGGTGCCTCGCTGAGAGGGCAACCGCCGCTGGCCGCGCATGCCGCCCGCGGAGAGCGAGAGGCGGCGTGGCGGCCGGAGGAGGGCTGGCGAAGCAGGGTGCTCGGGCGCGGGGTGGGGCCCCCGAAGTCGCCCACACGGAGCGGACGCTCGGGGAGAAGGAGAGCCACCTGGTGTTGCTGTTAGAGAGAGAGTGAGAGGACAAGTGTGTGTGTTTTTGTCTGCGTGTGCGTGCGTGGGCTGCTTTGGCCGCACGCACGCACGCGTCGATCGGCATGGCGACGCCGACGCCGACGACGACCGGAGGAACAGCCGGTACGGAAGGTCCGACTTGCGCGTCATGAACAGCTAATCGATCGAAACCTACCTGTTGTGTTCTCGCCCGGGTGAGAGCAGCGCAGCGCCGACGAGAAGCTCCCCCAGGCGGCCCCGGTCCGCCGGTGCCCAAGACAAGAAAGCTTAGCGATGCAGCGAACGCGAGCGAATGCAGGTGGCCGGTGGGTGTGGCGTCGCCGTGCCGATGCGAGGACCACGACCACGTACCTCGCCGGCGGGGTCGGGGTCGGGGTCAGGCCGTCAGGGTCAGGGTCACAGGCCGTGGGTTGCGCCGTCCCTTTCCGATCACGTCCGCCCATCCGCCCAAGCTGCCAATCCTGTGGCCAACGAGAGCAGCCCCGTGGACGGCTAGGCTAGAGGATTCCCACGTGCGCCCGCGCTGTCGGTGGCGTCCCCTGGGCCATGACGGCCCGGCCTTGCAATGCGCTGGGACACTGAAACCAAAGGCGCGGCATCTGAAGGTAGTGCGTACGGAGATGAACCCGGACACGACACGTCTCGTGCACCGTAAAAAAAACGAGGACACGTCGCGGACGATGCACAGGGAGAGGTAGGGACTGGCCTGCCCTGCTGTGGCTTAGCTGCTGCGAAATGTTTGCCGGCCGGCCCGGCCGCCACCTGTTTGTTGTGTGTGTGTGGAGTTCGTTCGTTGGTGCCCAACATATTCCGGTCCGGGGCGTGCGTGGGGCAGGGCAGGGGCAGCTCGCGCGCCTCCGGGCAGAATGCCCCTGATCTGCTCTGTTTTGTAGCAAGCTCGGCCGCAGATTCGCCGTCGCCGCCACCGATGCCGCTTGCCGTCCATACATGGTGCCCGCAGGGACAGCAACACCTGAAAGAAGATGCCACATGTTCCAGCAATGTCCCGATGGACGATGCTGGACCGATGGACGATGCGCCCCCGCTGGGCCGCTCTGCTGCTGCCTAGGCGCTGGACCATCTCCCGACCGGCGCTTTAGGCTTTGCAACCAAACTTTACGAATGATCATCACTTGCACAATCTATGGCCTGGCGTACTGTACAATCTATCCCGGTCCGGCCCGGGGGCGCCGATGCTTAACCGATGGGGGCGATCCAAGGACGTACCAGGATGGATTAATGGTTGAATAATGCGTCTGCTTGTTGTTTGCAAGCAATGCATGATTAACGTATGAATGACCACTAGCTGCAGTCTGCAGATGGATGGATCCATCATACATATACTGTAGGTACGCTCACCAGGAACCGACACTTGCCGCCCGCCTGCCGGTCCGCCGTGTCAGCCGCCGCCTGCTCTGCTGACACCGCGTACGCACGCACGCACCCGGCACCCGCAACTACTGGTAGGTAAGGAGGGTAGGCAGGCAGGATGACGACGAAGAAACCGGCAAGGACGGACCGGAGCTTGGCAAGGCCGGCACGGCGAACGATGGAAAGGAAAGCTGCGGCACACAGCGCGCAGTAGGTAAAGTGGTGACCTCGGACGAACCTGACGGACGGCTCCGAGCTTGCTTGGAGGCCAAGGCCGGCAACGAGCCAACGACGAGACCGACCGACCCACCGATATCGCGGCGTCCCGAGCAAGGCTTGCAGGTCGCGGCCACCAACCCCGGCGCACCTGTCGCAACCACCCCGGCCACCCAATCGACCGGGAGGGACAGCCGGACAGAGGACGCCGCACCGCACCGGCACCACCGCGCGTCTGCTCTGCTCTGCGGCGCCAGCTCCAGCGCCACCGCACACCGGACCAGTTGGCTGCCACGTCCATCGATCAATCCGATCAGATTGTTATAGAACTTCCATGCTGATTCTGAATGCCAACAGGCACAGGCCATCGGAGTTCTTTTCAGTCAGCGTCCAGTTGTGCGGGGCGCCCAACACCACACCACACCACACACACACACACCCGGTTCACAGGTGGCCTGGCGCTGCCACTGGCACTGGCATTGCCCTGGCCCCTGGCCTTGGCTTGGCCTTGCTTCGCTAGCTTGCTCAGTATAAATAATCTGGTGCGCCAGCTCCGGGCTGTCCCTTAGTTGTATCCTCGTGTCCTTTTCCTCCTACCATCTCCTCCTCCTCCCCATCTCCTTCCTCTCCGGCTCTTCGTTCGTTTCTCCATTTCAAGCTTACCGGCATCTGTTTCTTCTAGTCTACTAGTGCCCACCTTTCCCCGGCCAAGAACTGCTGGGTTTCCCGGTTTTGGTGCAGCAGCAGCAGCAGCAGATTCAGCCGCTGCCATAGCTAGCTATTAGTAGCAGCAGCAGCTGATTTCTCTCTCTCTCTCTCTCTCTTTTTCTTTGAGCTTGGTGGGTGATCGATCGGCCGCTCGAGAGACAGTGTATGTACGCACACATACTCTGCTCCTCTGCCGCCGCCGAGGATCGATCGGTGTTGCATAGATAGGTTCAGACATATATAGCTAGTTGAGGAGAGAAGAGAGGATTTGGTACCAATCAAGAAGACCACCGACAAGATGATGCGCGGGAACCGGGAGCAGAGAGTGGCCTTCTCGCCGATGAAGGAGTCCGTCGCCGCCGCGGTGCCCAAGGAGGAGGTGTGGGAGGTCCGGCCCGGTGGGATGCTGGTGCAGAAGCGGACCCCGACGCGGACCCGCCCCCGGCGGCGCGCCCGTGCCCACCATCCGCGTCAAGGTCAAGTTCAACGGCGTCTACCACGAGATCTACATCAACTCCCAGGCATCCTTCGGTGGGTAATTGATATATAATGCATTCCTTCGGGTTGATTTAGTATGTTTCTTTCAACAATTGATTGATTGAATGGAAATGCAGGCGAGCTCAAGAAGCTGCTGTCGGAGAAGACGGGCCTGCATCCGGACGACCAGAAGGTGGTGTACAAGGACAAGGAGAGGGACTCCAAGGCGTTCCTGGACATCGCTGGCGTCAAGGACCGCTCCAAGATGGTCATGCAAGAGGACCCTGCCGCTAAGGCCAAGCGCCTCCTCGAGGAACGCCGGACCAGCAAGGCCGAACGCGCCGCCAAGGCCATCGCACGCGTCGCGCTCGACGTCGACAAGCTCGCCACCAAGGTACCCAACAATTCATCCGTCGCCGGCATGCATTCTGCGATGTCACGCCACGGCTCGTTGGCTGGTTGATTGATCGATCACATCATCGGCATATATGCAGGTGTCGGCGCTGGAGGCGATCGTGAGCAAGGGCGGCAAGGTGGTGGACACGGACGTGGTGACGCTGACCGAGGCGCTGATGACCGAGCTGGTGAAGCTGGACGCCGTCGCCGCCGTCGACGAGGAGGTGAAGGTGGCGCGGCGGGCGCAGGAGAAGCGCGGGTGCAGAAGTACGTGGAGACACTGGACGCCGTCCGCGCCAAGAACAAGTCGGCGTCGGCGGCGCCCAAGGCGAACAGCAACAACAACAAGGCGCGGGCGCCGCACCTCCCACCTCGCCCGCGCCCACCCCCGGCGGCGGCGCATCAGAACCAGCAGCGGCGGCAGTTCCAGCCGCCGGCTCCCACCACGGCGACGGCGCCGGTGCCACAGACCCAGACGGCGAGCTGGGAGACGTTCGACCTCCTGTCGTCGGTGCCGTCGACGTCGGCGGCACCCGTGACGAGCATGGCCCCGCGACCACCACCACGCCGTCCCCGCGCTTCGAGTGGGAGCTCTTCTAGAAGGCGCCAGCCAGCCTGCCTGGGTCCCTGTCCATTGGCTCTCCCGCCAGTCCACATGCATGTGTGCCTGCCTGCCTGCCTGCCTGTCCATTGGCTCGGCCGGTACCTTTCTTGTTCACCTTGCTTGGCCATGGTCAATCGCCATTGTTTCTTTCTTTCTTTTCCCCGTCTCTTTATTCTTTCTTTTCTCTTGTCCTTTGAGTAATTGATCGAGTTTGTGTATATCGCATGATCTCCACCCAAAAAAAAAGGGAAAGAAAACAAGTGCAGTGAGCTACTAGTGAACAGAAGCGCATCCATGGTGTGGTGTCTGCAAATAAGTGGTGGCCTTGCAACCGAAACCGACGAAGGATTTTTGGCATGACCATAAGCATATGTGTATGTATGTATGTATAGTAGTGCAGCAGTGTATGTACAGTGTACATGAATGAATCAAACAAATTAAGTTCTCAACATACGCATTTGTTTGTGCTCCCGTATGTATGTAATGTATGATACTATGATGATGGATGGATTGTTCATCACACATTCTTCTGGATGCAACCAAAACAATGGTGGCCTGCTGTCGATCATGTGTTGAAAGTTGGAAGGAAGAGGGTGAGTGATGAGTGTTGCAGTTGCAGCTGATTGGGGGTTTGGCTCTTTGCAGCTACCTAGCTGTGGACAATTATTGGGCATCGATCTCACATCTGCCAGAGCAGGGTCGTTAGCGTTTTGGATGAACTCGCCGGCATACATAGCATGATGCATAAAACTACGGGCTGATTTGGTCAGCCGGGCTGGTGGTTTGGACTTTGAACGTATGGTGATTTGCAAATCGTACATGTATATGCCCCCGCTCAAAAAGATTCTTCCATGTGCTGATAGCATAAAACTATGCTAGTTTTGGATGGGTATTGGGTGCGGTAGTATTAAAACAAGCTGTCGTATCATCAAGAAACAACAGTTTCAGAACCTCAAAATAACGGTTTAGGAAAAACAAAACTCTAGAGTGGGAGTTTGTAAAACTTTAAAAAGTCAACTAGCTAGAGTACAATTTTAGAAATACTATGTATGGTCATTAAAACCACAGAATTTGTGGCATCGAAACACTCTGGGGTAAAGCTAAACTATTTTACAAAACTATAATGTTTTCCTAAAGAAACTCTGAAACACTTTACTTCCAAATTAATAAAGTCTTAGCCTCTGTTTTTCTTCTTCATCAGACAATTGGTGTATAGTTTTTTTTTCTGTGTCTTTGTTTGACTTGTCTTGGTTGTTGCTGAGATGCTTACTACCTTCTACGATGATGGATGACAACAGGATGAGTACTACGTAGTACCAGTACTCTAGGTAGCAGCAGTATGGATCGAAGCTCTCTGCTGTGTCGGCGGGCGTAGCAACTTGAGGTAGTGGTTCAGATTTCTTGAGAAGGGTACGTAGTAGGTGAGGAGAGGAGGAGACAGGCCATGGAATGACGGCTTGTTTGGTTTGAACCCGGATTATTTTGCCCGGCCCGGTAGCTTCCCGAGTGTTGGGAGAGATGCGTTTGGTTGGAGCCCCGAAAATGTTCTGGACCAGGCATGCTGCCTCAGCCAGGCCGGGCCAAAAACGAGCGCCGGGCTACAAAGACTCTGGTTGCACGGGAGATAACTAGTCTTGGTTGGTTAGAATCTGTGTGTAGAGTTTGTCCTTTTCCTATCTTTTGATTCGTGATACTTGCTGATTCTTTGGTTTTGGAATATACGTGACAGTTGATTACCGATTAGTACTAGTTACCTAGCTGCCCAAATGTCCTTCCATCCATTCGTCCTTAATTAATCATGTGTATGCATTAGTTAATAATTTATTAAATTTATTTATTTAATAATAATAGTAATAAAATGCATTTATTTATATTATTTAATTGTTTACTTCCTCAATCCCAAAATAAGTACACATATCTAGATGATTTTGTTATTATAATAATAAAAAGTTTTTAATTGAGAAAATATATAGATGATTTTATTTATTTATTGTTTATACAAAGATATAACCGTCTAGGTTTAAGTATGATATTATGCCTTTTATAAGCTTTTTAAATGTGGTGCTATATCTTTTTATTTGTCCAGGCACCGGGCTACCAACCAAACGAACTATCTTCTAACTTGCCTGGCCAGGCAGATTCCATCAAATTTCCAGCAACTTTCAGGCAACACTTTTTACCGGCAAAGTACTCGGGCTTCCATCCAAACAGGCCCTGAGTGTAGTGGCCTTCCGGATCATACATATCAGTGCAGTCCGATCGGTTGCTGCTGTACAGCAAAAACAGGACTGGTGCTGTCCCCCTGTACAACCCCAACCCGGCCGCCGGGGTCCGGGGCCTTTTCTGGCTTTAATGCCCTAATCATTGTATTGTATTGTATACTGTACGTTGCTTTAGATTGTTGTTGTGTGTTGGTCCTAGCTCTCGGCTTAAGCTTTGATTAACAACTCTATGGGTATCAGATGCTCGCGGTCGATCTTCTGCCACTAACAAGAAGCATGCAGTGACATACAGTAACAAGAATTGGGGACAAACTGAAAACCATGAGACATGGTCTGTTTGATTCTAGGGCCTAGGGACTAAGGATTAAATGAGACTACAAATTAGTCCCTAGTCTCTCCTACTATTGAAATAGGGAGTAAAAGAGATTAAAAATTAGCCCCTATAGTATCTTCTAAGAGTCTATTAAAATAGGAATTAAAGGAGATTTAAAATAGTCCATAATCTCTACTAAGAGTCTATTGAAAATTAGTCCCCAGTACTCATGTTTGCTAATTTAGAGAATAAATGTGACTAAAGATTAGTCTCTAGTCACTAATCTCATGCCAGGCCCTAAGTCGAGTACACACCGTGCGTGATGAGAAAGAACTAGTACACAGCGTACGTGTCTGCGATAGATCCGCGTGTGTGGTGCCGACGAGACGACGACCGCGGAGCCCGATGCAGGCATGCATGGAAGCTTGCATAACAGCATACTCGTAACCGGGCAAAGCACGCAAAGAGAATTCGCCGGCTAGCTGACCGGCCGGCCGGCCGGCCGCTAGTAGTATAATCTCTCTCTCTGTGTACTTTTTCGGTGCCGCTGCGGCGTCGCCATCGACCGTCGTCACCGTCAGGGATCGGTCCGTGACTGCGGCATCGACGTACACCAACCTTTGGCTCGACGGCGAGGCTACGTATAACGTATCTCCTGCCCCTTTGATTAGTACTACTACTACTGTTAGCTCGTGTACTTAACGACGGATTAATAAATGTATTCACACACAAAAGGATCGTCGTTTAGCTTTAGCTAGCAATGCAAGCCTTGATGGCGTGCGTGCCTTCGATTTTTGCGCGTTTATTTTGTTTTGTTCACCACGCCACATCGATCAGAGGCTCGGCCCGCCCGTGCGTGAAAGGGACGGCCGATCCAACGGGCAGAGATAGATAGCAGCAGCTCGGTCAGGGCCGGCCAGTCGGCTGGTGGCTGGCGCTGCTGCTTCTTCACACCTGCCCCACAAAGAACAAAACCTCAAGGTGAAGTGAAGGTGTCGGTGAGCCGTCCGTGAGCCGCAGCCTCCTCAGCTGCTGCAGGGGTTTGTTTGGTGGAGGCGTGGAGCTGAGTCAGGCGAGGCGTGTGCAGCAGCCTCTCGGTCGGCCTCGGCCTCCATGGAGCCTCTCTTCTGCTTCTCCTCTCCATCGGCAGTTGCGCTTGATCGATCTGTCCGTCCGCCAGTGATGTGCGCGGAACTCAAATATAATGCACAGGCACGCCCATGCACGGCACATCTACTCCTCCTACCGGTTATTCTCAAAAAAAAAAAAAAAAAAATACTCCTCCTACCGGTTTTTTTTTGTCCTCTCACTTTTGCGTTTTGTTTTCCTTTTCTTGGAGGAAGAAGAGTCAGCGGTCCAAGGTAAACGTTCCCTTGTCCTGACGACTATCATTTTTTTACAAAAAAACTCTAACGACTATGCATGTGCGGCCTTTGCAGACCAAAACCAACAAACAATAGCGCACGCACGCACGCACGCGCCGGGAGCAGATGCGTCCACCAAACCAAGTGCTTTTTTTTTTGAGGCAGAGCTTGCGCATCTCGTTCGTTAGCTGGATCGGGGACGGACTGGCCCAACCAAAGCAATGGCTTTTTTTTTTTTTTTTTTTTTGAGAATTACACAGCACAACGCAGACGCCACAACACGCACGCACACTCACCCCTATGAATACACGCGACGCAAAACCCTACCCCTATGAAGCACCTCCGGACTGGGTAGCCGGCAGATCACGGAGATTCTCGAAGTCACCATAGGGCCTTCGTCGCCGAATTTTAACGCCGCTACCACTTAACGCATAACGCCCGGTAAATCCTTGGGAAAATCCGGGGAAAAGGTGGAAAAACAACAACCGCCCATATGATGAATGGTCCGGGCTGTAGCCCAAACAAAGGGCACTGAACCAAAACTACAAGATTCCCTCTTGTCACTAAAACCTCATTGTGACACAGAGGGGTTGACATTGTCAACGTATATTATGGTGGTGAGTCGAATAGAAAATAGAAACTAAATTCTGCACTTGGTATAAGCAACTATTTGACCAACATAAAATAGCAACCTGAAATTTTCAGGTGAGAGCGAATCAACCTATGTTTTCTAGCAATTAGGGTGTCGAACAAAGGATAGAAGTTTATCATCAGATAAAAAAAACAAGCAATAAAATCCGTATATGCAAAGTACGTCAATCATTGCAATCTACGACATTGAGCTTAAATTTTATTCTTTATGAAGCAACAAGCAATCTACAGTTTTACCATAAAATAAAACTTCACCACGAACTATATATACGTTTACTCTGATTTCGTCGGGTCGAGAACGTGCCCCATGAAGACGACGACACCAGACACCTCCTCCACCACAAAGAAAGCAAACGGATGGTCTGCGACAAAATCCTTTGGGGAACGATAGCATTTGCTCCTTCGCTCCATCACACAAGCAGTAGAGGCCGCTGCTTCTGTCCCTTCCTCGTTCACCTCGATGACCGCCTTGTGGAAAACGTGCTTCAAAAAAGGCCAGGCTCACCCTCCAGCATGTCAGACAGGTCGGCAGTGCATTCCTTAAACGCGGCCTTGATCCCCATGGCATTGAGAACTTCATTGATTCTGCTCGACAAGGAGAGCTTGAATTTTGGCAACAGCAACTTGCCAACCTTGACGCGTTCACTCGGCATGTGGTCCCACAGGAAGCTGGGGCAGGTGGCCATCTTGTCCATGAGGCTCGGCAGGCCGTCGTCGGCGTCCGGGAGGAAGACGCACATCGAGAACCGGGGCCGCTCGGCAGAGCCCTGCCCGTCTTGCTGCTTTGCATTACGATTACCACTGCTTTGTAGACGGTATGGATGGTAGGCTAGCTTGAGCACCTTGAACCCGCCGTACTCCGCCACGGCATGGTTCTCCTGACTGCGCATGAATGGCGTGCGCACGTGGCTGCCGTCGAGCCGGCGGAAGTGGCTGGTCTCGGTGTCCCTCTCGGCGAAGGGCATGGACCAGCTGCCCTTGAAGTAGATGGCGTTGGCGAGCACTAGGGCGGTGGTAGAGTCTACGGAGCCTTGGGGAAGGATTGAGGTGATGAGATTCTTCGTGGCTTTCGAAACCCATCGGTTGATTTTCCCTCTTGCCTTCTCTGGCTGCATAAATCGTACCATTCATTGACAGATCGATTAGCACGGACGGACGCATGCACTAGGTGAAAAACTTGAGATCTAATTCTCGTTGTTGTTCTGTATTCACATTGATATACGTACATAACATAGGTAAATCACTGACCTTGTTGAAGAAATCAGCGGTGTGCGTCTTGGCCTTGTAGGATTCAACGGCGGCTGCCTTGTAAGCCGGCTTCAGCGCCAACGTCTTCTCGTGCCAGAGCGCGCAAGCGAACGCGACAAGCGGCCCACCGGACTCGGAGCCGTCGGCGAGGGCGTGCTCCACCACGGCACTGATGAACTCGGCGATTTCGTTGCGCGACGCCACGCCGAGCACGGTTAGCAGCTCGTCGAGGGTGCTACCACGTGCCCCGGCCGTCACCAGGGCCAGCGCGGCATAGATGGACAGCGGCGAGAAAACCACGTTCTGGCCGCCACTGTCGGCGCCGTCGGCGCCATCAGCAGCGCCAGCCAGGTGCTTAGCCAGGCGGAGCCCGAACGCTGTGAGGCCAGAGGCACCAGTCCCGCGAGCCTTCTTGCTTGGCCTCGCCGCCGCCACCTCCGCCTCCTCTTCCATGCTGCCCCCCCCGTGTACTAAGTTATTGGATGGAAGCAAA
>JADLZK010010314.1:0-81125 GCA_015847255.1 Hyparrhenia diplandra
GTGCCCTCTGCTCTATTTATTTCTCACTTGTGTGCTTCCACATTGCTGCATGCATTAACTACATGCATGTGTCCGCACACTCTCACTCCCTTCTTTTCTCCATGTCCGCACGTCTCTCTCTCTTTCTTTTGCTTCCTGTGTGTACGGCCGAGCGACTGAGGCGGAGCGGTGCACGAGCAGATCGAGTGGCTGCGGGTGGCGCCTGAGTGCTCGGGCGGCAGCGCAGCCGGTGCTAGGGAGTGGCATCAATGTGCGGCATGCTTTGGCTGCTGGGCAGCGCTCGCCCGGCGGGCTTAGTCCACCGGCAGCTCGCTTCGCCCGCGCCAGCCCCCAGCATTGCACGTGCAGCTGAGGAGGCCGGCCAGAGCCGCGTGCAGCTGAGGACACCGGCTGAAACGCGCCCTAAATGACTAGTGTTTGGTTCTATTCTCACTCGTTTTTTATCTTCTCTTCTTCTCCATCTCCGACGGGCTAGAAAAAAAAAAAGGGACTCCAGGTGAGGGCACAGGCCAGGCGGTGGGGATGGTGGTGGGGGGCGGTTTAGGGATCGGGCGGCGGTGGAGGCGCCCATGGCCATGGCGGGGGGTGGGGTATGGGGTGGGAAGGGGTAGGAGGGGGTCACCGCGGGCACGGTAGGATATATCTCAATGGAGCTCCCACTGCATAAAATATTTTACATGGCGTTTCGTGCTAGTGCCTCGATTAACCGTGGTGGTTTTAATTAACCGAGACGGTTAAAAAGCCGCCACGGTAAATCCATTAACCGTGATTTATTATAAAAAGCCCGCTTAGGTTAATATGGCGAGCCCACTACCCTGCTGGCCAAGCCCATATGAGCCCAGTTTCCAAGTAGGAGTATACATACCGAGAAACCCTATCCACTCCTCCATGATCCTCCTCCTCCCTCCTCTCCCTCACTATCACCTTCCTTCAACCCTCCCAGTCTCCTTGGCGAGGGCGCGCACGTGGGCCCTCCCCTCCCGGCGCTCCCTCCCTCCTCCATCCAAGGCGCGGGCGCGCAAAGATCCCTTCCCCTCCCTCAAGGCTGGGCGGGGCAGACGGGCGGCGCGCGGCGACGTGGTGGGTGGCGGAAGAGCGCGGGACGACAGCGTGACGCAGTGGCCGGTGTGGGACGGCCGGTGGCGGCCGCAGTGGCGATGGCGCCGCCCCGGCGGGCGAAGCACCCTCCACTCCGCTCCCGTGGCCCGATCCGATGGCGTGGACGATGGATTCTGGGTGCGGGGTGGCCATGGCGGGTCCCTCCCTCCCCTCCCAAGGGTCGACGGCGGCGTTCTCCACCGGCGGCGGACACATCCGGTGATGATCGGCGCCCCACCTCCACGAGCGGATCCGCACCCTTGGTGGCGGATCCGTGCACCGTGTGGATGGCGCAGCACGGCGGTGGATCGTCGGCGGGGAGCTCCGCATCCAAGCCCGTTAGGGTTTGCGATGGGCTTTTCTTTTTTTTTTTTTTTTTTGTTTTCCTATTTTATTAACCTTGGCGGGCAAAAAAAACTACCAAATGATTTTACCGTGGCCTTAGCTCCGTGGCGGTTGGAAAAACCGCCATGGTTAATAAAAACCACCACGGTAAATAAAATAAGTAGTAGTATCCGTGGCAAAGCATCGGCGGCATTGGAGCTAACGAGACCCTACCGCGCGGCGGGGCGGTGGGAGGTGTGTGGCAGCGGTAATTGTGTGCTTTATTTAGTTGTAATTGTGTGCTTTATTTGGTTGTAATTTTGTTGGTTTGTAATTGAGTAGTAGTATATCTTGTAATTCTGTGCATTATTTGGTTGTAATTGTCTGCTTTGTTTGGTTATAATAATGGAATAATGGTACATCTTGTAATTGTGTGTTTTGTTTGGTTGTAATTGTGTGCTATATTCGGTTGTAATTGTGTTTAAAAACTATTTTTAGTTGTAATTGTGTAGTACTCCGCTGTTCCAAATTATATGTCATTTTATTTTTTTTTGGTTCATCCATTTTGCTATACATCTTTACATATTATTATACGTAGATACATAGCAAAATAGATGTATATAAAAAAAATTAAAGCGATTTATAATTTAGATATATTTTATAATTGTGTACTCTATTTGGTTGCAGTTGTGTCTAACAACTATTTTTTTATGTAATTGAGTAGTACTCCTCTCTTTTTTAAGTGTCGGTGTTTGCTTTTTGAGAAAAGTCGAGCTTTTTTAATAAATTATACAAGCTTTTTGTTGGCAGAGCAGATGCGGTTCTCTCGTACTATGTTGGTCAGCGCACGCACATGCAGACTGAAAATAGACGTACGGCACGGCGCACTCCCGCTCACGGCCAATCGCGTGCGTGCATGCATGCCTGCCCTGGTGCTCTCACATCATTTTCTCTCCCCATGCACGTACGGAGTATGCCTCCACCTCACACCATTTCTCTCTCATTTAAATAACGGCGCCGGACCAGAGGCAAACGGCCATGCACCTGCCTTGCTCTTTCTCCCTCCAGTCAATTAATCGTGCATCGGATTTCGCATGCAGCCATGGAGGCGCGGAGTACTAGCCAGCTTTATCTCGCCGAGCAGGAAAGACACAGCATACTCCCTCCGTATGATGATTAAAAGATGTTTTGGAAAACGTTTGGATTAAACATTAGGAACATAAATCATGAATAACTTTTAAGTCGTTAAGTTTAAAAATATGAAAATCATATCAATTTATCTTGAAAATTACTTTCCAATAAATATTTTTATAAAAAAAGAGTCAATGTTGTGCTTTGGAGACCATATCATTTGTCCTAAACGTTTTCTAATAGTGATACGGAGGGAGTATAAAACAAGGAGGAAGTAGTACATCTTGAAATTGTATAGTTTATTTTAGTTGTAATTGTATATTTTATTTGGTTGTAATTGTATATTTTATTTGGTTGTAACTCTCCTTAAAAACTATTTTTGTTTGTAATTGAGGAGTAGTACATCTAGTAATTGTGTGCTTTATTTGGTTATAATTGTGTTTAAAAACCATTTTTTTGGTTGTAATGCTTTATTTGGTTATACTCCCTCCTCCGGTTTTAGGTCGTAAAAGTATGTCGTATTGTTCTCTATAGGTTTGGTGAAAGAGCTCACACAGTTAATAGGCCTCGATGCTCAAGTCTGGACGTGAGAAGCATTGGCTGATTGGTTGATGTGCATACCAGAGAGGTACTATAGAGAGATGAAGGGAGAATCGATCGATGCATTATTTAATCTTGTCCTCGGCGCCTCGATGATGCTCAAGTTCAAAGTCTTTTTAGGCTGTGTTTAGTACCCCGGAATTCGGTACTGTAGTAATCGAATTTGGTACTGTAGCATCTTCGTTTGTTTGTGATAAATATTATCCTACTATGACTTAACTAGGCTCAAAAGATTCCTCACAGAGTACATTCAAACTGTCCAATTAGTTATTTTGTTTACCTACATTTCATACTCCGCATATGTGTCTTTTGGCACATTTAATGATTCGATACGATGGGAAATTCAAACGATTTGATGGGAACTTCAAGGTAACTGAACACAGCCTTAATCTTCTTTCTGGCGCGCCGTGCTCGCAAGCAGCTTTCCATGTGCCTGTGCCTGCGCATGTTTTGTATTCCGCCTGTGCCCGCTGCCCACCCTCAAGAAACGGCTGCATGCAGCTGGAAACATTATTTTGGCATTTGGCCTTGTTTAGTTGGTGAAAAATTTTGGCCTTGTTTAGTTGGTGAAAAAATTTTGGGTTCGGTTCTTCGTAGCACTTTTCGTTTTGTATTTGGTAAATTATTACCCCACTATGTACTAACTAGGCTTAAAAGATTCGACTCAAGACTTTACAACTAAACTGTGCAATTGGTTATTTTATTTACCTACATTTAATACTCAGATTCGATGTGACGGGCTCTGTGGCACTTTTTGGGTTGCTTTTTGCAATCTAAACAGGCTCAAAGGCCGCATTAAACTCCCGCACTCTCCAGTATGGCTCGCTTTTTCTAGAACTATTCGGCGGTCTTTGCGAGGTAGGCACATCTGAGGCAACTTTGGTGTGTACTTGAATATCTGGTTTGTACTGACTTGGTTTAAATTATTATGGTTTGTATTAACTTGATAAATGAGAATGATCTCATTGTAAGAGCGTGTATAATAATAGGTTTGTAGCGAAGCTAGTCGCAAGATTTTTGCCGACATGGACGAGAAGGGAGAAGAGAGAGGAGAGCTTGGCTCCTATGCAAGCACCAAGGCCGAGCACGGATGCATATGCAAAGAGTGGATCCTAAAAGAGATGTATGTGAGGAGAAATAGGGAAGAAAATGAAAACATGTAATAATAAAAAATATTTGGTGACAAATAGAAGACTAACTATTGTATAGCTTAGCTCTTATAACTTGACTTATAGCCAAGTACTTGGGTCTATTATTGACCTTGCTCTAATATACAAGTTTCATTCTTATTTTGAAACATATGTATAGTTTAGGGACATACAAGTAGCATGTAATATGTATACGAGAAACTATTTGTAATGAAAAAGAATTGAATGGAAAAGAAACCATGAAAGAAAAGAAAAGAAAAAAGGGAAATAAAAGGAAAAAGAGACCTCTAGTGCCGGTTGGTTTTACCCACCGGGACTAAAGGTGCCCGCCCCGGGTTCGCCCGGAGGCCCCTTGTTACCAACCGGGACTAAAAGCCCCGTTCACTCCCATGTCTCCGATCCGGGCGGGACTAAAGCTAGTCCCGGCTGGGAAAACGGACTAAATCCCTTTCCAACCGGGATTGTAGCTCAGTTCTACACTAGTGATGGAAAGTGCCGGTGGATTACCACTGGCACCATGGACAAAGCTGCAGAGAACTTACCGGTGGAGGTTCTCTCTCGCTAGTGGTTACCGGGCTTGGTGCATCTGGGTCCACCATGACCTAGAACGCGATAAATGGAACTAGGTTAGCCAATCTAGATACTAATTAATAAGGAATCAGGTCTCCAATTGACATATTCTCTTTGATATATCCTGAACTAGGTCAACTAATAGTATAGATATATATTATAGCCAAGATATGAAACTTGAGCCAAATAAAAGGAGAAACCAAGAATCTACAGATTATCATCACAAGAAACAAGAATTAACCAATAAAATGTAATGACAATGACACACTTACAAGTGTGTAGAGGGTCCTCATGTCACGGCCACTGATGTGGACCCTTGGCTCATTCATCACTCGAGATGGCTTAAGCTCGGAAGCATTTGTCATCTCCTTATTGTTATAGAACACCCTCATTGACGCAGTTGTGATGAAGGGATCCACAATATCCCCCACAACACGCCCGACGACCAATGGGTCCCTAGACATATTGAACAGGGTATGATTTAATTTGGGCAAAAGGACTGCTAGTGCTTGTACGTTGAGCTTGGTTAGGATATATATTATGAGAGCTCAAATATATGTGGTTTGTACTGTGAGAGGATGATGGAACGGAAGAGACCTATTTATAGAGAGAGAGCTCGATAGATGATGATCAAGAGACGGTCTTCGTCTCTGGAATCTGCTTTGGCGCGCGAATGATAATTGATCAAGAAGATGTGAGACTCCTTCTCCATGCATCCTTTTAATTTAATTTAGGGCCAGTGGAGGCAAAGACCATTCATTTGCTCTCTTGTCTAGTGCTGGTGAATATAATCTTCTGTCAACCGTGCCGTTTATATTATATACCATATTCTCTAAATCTGTACCCATATACCGGGGTTATTAAAACCCATGCGACTCCGCTTCAACCACAGAATTTAGAAGCCTCGGTGGCCCTTGTATGGCTGGACACCTGTCTCGGCCTCTCTTGCAGAAAAGGCCTCCGAAATCTTCAGAACCGGCCCGCTACGACCGCAGCGCCCGCAGGGCCGCAGCCTATCTTAATAAAAAAACGCCCGCAGGCATTCGCTGCTGGTGGGGGTCCTCGGCGTTGATGACGGACGCCCCTACTGCGATCGATTGGGCCCGTTGTCAGGGGAGCAGGCGCGTTGTCGACCTCCCCGCTGGCCCGATCTCCTCACCACGCAGCCGGGCGCCGCCCGCCTTCCGTTTCGCTCTTCGACCTCGATAGGAGGAGGGCGATAGGGGGATAGGTCCCCCGAGTGCATCCACCTGCCGGGTCGCGCTCCGCCCTTTCGACATTACAGACGCGCGTCGCGTCCGGCGGCGGCGCTGTCGCGCGCCATACCAGCGTGCGCCGGGCGTGCCTCTGCGGATAACGCCGATGATGTACCCGATGAACAGTGCACGGAGGCCCTGCCCCATCCCTCTCACCAATACCATCCTCTGTACGGCGAGCTGCTGGTGAGTCGTTCCTTCCCTTTTTCTACCCGACCAGCTGAGGGCCTAGCTGTCTCTCCTTATACCCGATCCGAACCCTGACCCCGACGATTCCAACCGTAATACACTCCGCCTTGATTTATATGCGTGCTTACCTATTGCCTCTTGTGCTGATCGTACTGGTTTCTTGTTGTGTAATCTCGTGTTGTGTGTTGTGCCTGTAGCTGATGAGCTATCCAGGAGATGCACCTGAGCCCCTGGGAGTCTCACCTTCTTCCTTGGGTGCATCCTGAGAGGAGGTCTCAGTCTCTTTCTTGTGTACCTATTCTGTATAGGAATCGTCTTAATTTGCTTTGCTTTGCCAGCAAATGTCGTCCAGGAGTTATCTTTTGTGGGAAGATGTCTCCTTCCCAGTCTCATGGACAAAGTTGTGGTTTAAGTAGGCTTAATTGTTTGCAGGTTTTTCCTGCTGATTTGCTTCTTAATTATGGGCTTAGATAACGTGTGCTCCCAATATACTTATTTATGGTTCACAGTAGGCTTACATGCAGTGTTGGCTTGCCAACTTTCATGTGCAGAGCTAGGTTGACATTCGGCTTCCTTTTCTTTAGAGTGCGCATCACAGGGGCAGAGGCACCGGGACCCCTGTCTTTAGGTATTATAGTTGTTTCTGATTTCAACCCGCTATCTGTTGATTGAGCTTTGTCTTGATTTAGCGATTTCTTGCTGTGCTTTGTGATTGGGTGGTGTTGGGATAGCATACCTTTTGGGGCTTGGGCTTTCCCTTGGCAGATTGATGGCCGTACTATTGTTTTCTTTTTGCTGATCCAAACTTAAATAAAATGCTTGCAGCATAATGCATGGCCAGGGTCGTTTATTTTCCTAGATGTTGTGGGTGTTTGTTTTGAATGTCGCTTTTGACCAGTGAAAAAATAAATAAAAGGATAACATGTACTTGATTTGTTTGGTTAGTGTACTCGATGGGCAAACTAAAGTGAAGGTTTATTTGCTGAATCAGGTTATGTAGAGTTTTCTGTGTATTGCATTGGCAGACAGAAGTGTTGTTTAAAAAAATGATAGCATGTGCTTTTTATTGATTTTAACAATGGATTGGCAGAACCATAGATGAATTGGTTAGCGTACCCTAAAGAATATGCCAATCTGAATCAGTATATAAACTGTTGTGTTGCTATTGTAGCAGTAGTATTTCCAGGACAGACAGATGCCCCTGGTATACTTATCTGTAGGTAAACAGGGTACGAAAACAGAGCACCGTGAGTGCATTATGTATGAAGAAAGCCTTTTTTTAGTAGCCCTTTTCTGTTCAGTTGCTAGGTTAGACCTAACATATGTGCTAGGTACTGCAGATGTTCATTAAAAACCGAGATTCGTTTTCATATATTGTGTGATCTTGTGCTGTGCATTCTTATGTGCAGTGTAAGGAGTACTTTTACAATATTCACTGTGATGATGGGATTCAGCAAACATAGCTTACTGGGTTCAGCAAAAGGACCTTGCTTTATTCAGCTGTCTATTTTAGCATCCAGTAAAAGATCCAAGGCACCCCCAAAGATATATTGTAGAAAAAAAAAATCTATTAAACTATCACCGAAATTATGGCCGAATTCTTGGTGTTTTCAGGCAGCACCGATAAAAGAGAACCATCTATAACTGTTTCTCTTTTGTTCGTTATCTGTTTTTTTTATTTCACGTGAAAATAGATAATTGTGCCTGGCCTAGGCTTACTGGAACATCTATTAATTGCGCTTATGTATCTTGTAGGGAAGGCTGCAGGCTCTGGTGCTGTTCTGTGGAGGTCTAAGCTGCTGCCACTTCTCCGGTGTGCGTTTGTGACACGTTTCAGCTGTGAGTCCACTGTCTGTGCTTGATAGGCATGTGCTTATGATGTTCATAATGTTATAGGGCTTTCATACTTGTGTGTTTTACTTCCAGTTTCCTCTGTTGATTAGCGGTTTGTTTTTTGGACCTGTCTATTGTGTTCTGAAGGCCTTTCTGGGTTTAGCTTTATATAAGCAGATACTGTTGTGGTCCATTCTCTGCTACTATAATCTTATTAGGTTTCTAGCTGTTAAAGAATAGGCGGCCGGGGGTGTGTTTGTTTGTTTGTGTGTGTGTGTGGGGGGGGTGGGGGTTGAAAGTAACAAACTAGGTGTGCTCTTACACTTACCTACTTTGGCTATTTCCTAATTTCTTCTCTCGGTCCGAACGCCTCTCTTCTATACTTCTTTCCCTTGCTTCGCCCTAGCTGTATTGACTTTGCATATCTATTCTTGGGCTTGACATAGATGGCGCTATGGCAAGGGGGACTATTGCTCTCTCTATGGCCTACTCTATTAGGAGGTTATGTCTGTTTGCAACATGTGTTGTGCATACTGACTACTGCTGTAGTTATGATTCGTGTTACGGTAGTGCCTTATTTTCTATACTGGTATGTCCCCAATATTAGTTGTTACTTCGTGGCGTTGTGCAGTGTGTGCCTTCATGGCTGGTCCTTCGTGTGAGAGGGTGGTACGTTGTCGTCAAAAATGCCAGAGAAGACGTGTCGCTGTAGCGCGAGGTCTGTGTTATCCTCCTGAGAGGTTGTGGCGGCCAGGCGTGTTGGTGGTGATCGCGTTCATCGCGCCACTCTACCGCGCCTCCGGGAAGAGTGGGAAGGTCTCACCTTTCAACCCGAGAGCAAGTCGAGGACTTTGCGCTGCTCCTCACCAGCCTGATGGAGCAGATGAGCGCAGCGGCGGCTAACCGACCTCAACGAAGAGCATGCCGTGAAGAAGTTTCTCCGGTGCATGCCGAAGAGGTACGAGCAGCTCGTTCTCTCCATCGAGACCCTCCTCGACTTCAGGCAGCTCTCCATCGAGGACGCCACCCCCGGTCGGCTCAAGGCGGTCCGGGACCGCGAGCGCGTGCCGGAGTCCGAAGTCCGCGCCGTCGAGGGGGGCAAGTTGTTGTACACCGCCGAGCAGTGACGCCGCTTTGACAAGAAAGAGGAGGCCGCTGGGTCATCCAAGGACCGCCAAGACCGTCGGCGTCATCCCCGTGGAGGCAAGAATAAGCCTAGGGGCGACCACGGCGGCTGGGCGGCGCTGACCGTGGCGGCGGAACTCATGCGGACAAGGCGGCGCGCGCCGGGCGGAGTATGCCCGGCCGAACGCGATGACACCTGCCTCAACCGCAGAACCGCGTGCGGGCATTGGGCGGGGATTGCCCTCACCCGCTGGGGCGTGATCGTGGGCGGCGCGGTGAACGCCGCGGAAGCAGGTGAGGCCCATTCTGGCGCCGCACGGCATCGTCGAGCTGGACGTGGAGGGGAGCCGCGAGGCCTAGGCTTCAACCTTCTATACCCGAGTCCACCGACGACCTCGAGCTTAAGGAGCCGCGCGCCCGCGTCATCCTCAACACCACCGATGACGATGAGATGATCTACGGGTGGTACCTCGACAGCGGCGCGAACCACCACATGACCGGCCGTCGCGAGCTCATCACCGACCTCGACTGCAACGTTCGTGGCACGGTGAGGTTCGGTGACGCGTCAAAGGTGGAGATCCATGGCGTCGGGTCCATCGTCTTCAAGGCAAGACCGGCGAGCACACGGGGTCTTGGGCAGCTGGACGAGGGCGTCTACTACATCCTGGCGTTCCGCAACTCCATCATGAACCTTGGGCAGCTGGACGAGGGCGGATCAAAGGTGGAGATCAAGCACGACGTCTTGAGGATCTGGGATCAACGCGGCCAGCTTCTGTTCAAAGTTCGGCGTAGCGCCAACCGCCTCTACATCCTCCATCTCGACGCGGCCAAGTCGCTCTGCCTCGCCGCACGCAAGGATGATGAAGCATGGCGCTGGCACGAGCGCTACAGCCATCTTCACTTCGATGCGCTGCACAAGCTCGGCAAGGACATGGTGCGTGGGCTGCTGGCGATCAAGCATGTTGGGCAGTTCTGCGACACCCGAGCGCCCTTCCCCGCTAAAGCCTAGTACTGCGCACAGGAGCCGCTCGAGCTGGTGCACGGCGACCTCTGTGGGCCGGTGACACCGGCGACTCTCGGCGGCAGACACTACTTCCTGGTGCTGGCGGATGACGCCACCCTGCTGATGACCAAGTCCACCGCTGCAGATGCCATCAGGCACATCTAGGCTGCAGTGGAGAAGACTAGTGGTCGGAAGCTCCACGTGCTGTGCACCGACAATGGTTGGGAGTTCACCGACGTTGTCACCAGCCCCTACTGGACCCATCACTCGTAGCCGGGCTAAAAGGATACAACAAGAGGTGCACGCACTACTTTGTGAATTTCAATTAAATACTAATGAGAATTCTATGCTACCTAAGTCGTGCATGTTTACTTTGCTTAGGTGCACTGAAGAAGAATACCCGAACACATCAAGGATGGCACATGACGGAGGAACTCGCTCGAGCCAGACCAGCATGACAGAACCATTAGAAAGAAACAATCATAACTTTTGTCTCACAAAGGCTATGAAGGCAAATGAGCACTTGTTGGAAAGATCTGGAAGTCTAGTTTCTAATGGGGCTAGCCCCGACCAGAGGGCATACATCTTCATGGCGCCCGACAAGTTTTAGTGTCGACTGGTCAGAAGGTCGACAGTCTGCATGAAGTCCAAATGTTAGTGTGAAACTGTACCATTCTACGGATTTTCATGAAGCATACCATACATGGTGTGAAAGCTTATCGAGTCAGCTTTCCAGCACATCCAACCCCATGCCATTTGAAGTTTCCTAGAAGGAGTTATGATCAAAACATTGAAGACTGCGCAGAAGTCAAACAGCCACGCGGTTCAGTTCTGGAGTCCATCCCGTGGTTTTCCTTTCACATTGACGATGAGTCCAGTTTCTTTTCGTGTTTCCACCCACCTAGGAGGGTTGTTCCTAGTATAAATACCCCCTCATATGTAAGCTATCAACAACTTTTGATGAATTGAGATAATCCAAGTGATTTGTTTGCAGCCGAGCTGCCTGAGTGCCTTACTCAACCCTTGTTCTTCCTTGTTCTACTTGGACTTGTGAAGAGATCTCTCTGATGTCCACTAGTTCGTGCTTTGCGAGTTCCAGTACGGCTGCTTCGTCTTGTGTGGATTAGCTCCGGTTGTGGTTCTGCGGTCGTTTGGAGATCGAGTCGAAGTCCTCGCGGTTTCGGTGTCTCTCTCCCCGTCGCTTGGTCGCATCCAACCTTGGCCAGGTATAAAGCTAGTTATCCGCTGATCCTTCAGCAAGTTATCTTGTGTTTCCAGCAAGTTATTGTCCTACTTCCGCTACCTCATCATCGTTCTTCAAGTTCAAGACCTACTGCCGTGAAGATCGGGCTATCCTCGTTCTAACGCCGGGTTAGAACCTATCAATTGGGGGCTAATTCGGCGAAGGTGAAGGGCTTCATAGCTAGGTCTTTGAATTGACCGGAAACCTTTATATTGCTTTAAGATTATCTTATATGCATTGCAGAGTTACATGGAAGACAACAGATATAAATCTTCACAGGTAGAGTTGATCGAGTCTGTTGTCTTACCTGTAACGGTTTGAAGTACACATTCAATTTCACAATTTCCATCAGAAATATGTATCTCAAACCGTGCTTATTTTTCCAATTAATATATTTGCCCCAGCTATACTACTTCTTGTGATTGAGAGAAATTAAGCTAGGGCAATAAGTAATATGATAGCATTACATCAGAGCTGGTATATAATAATAATGTGTCGTGATCTAATAATAGCTCTTATGATTGTGAACATCGTACTTGCAATGCTCACCGACAAACACACAAACACACAGGATATAGTTTTCGTTTAGCTAGGGTGTACTTGCACCCCAATTTGTTGTTATGCTTCTCTGCCTTCAGAGAGGCATAAGCACACAACTACGTGTATCAAGACACTATTTCGTTCATGTATCACCTTATGTACCTTCTTCCACCACAGCCGTTCTCTTTCTGGCAGTTGAAGTACACTGCAGCGACAGGGGAGCCAAGGTTGTAGATGGCTGCGAAGTCCCTAGTGTCAAAGTTTGATCTCCACCCCGGCGCATAGGTGGTCTGCCTGACTGACTGCCTGAACAGGACGAATGCAAAGCGATGGATTCCGGCAGTTGGACGTGGGCTCTCATATGGAACTATTTCATTCCCTGTTACATACAATATCAACTTTATTGAACTGAAATATCTGTATATTTATTAAAAGTGCATGCTTTCCATTTTAGTTTGAACGTGGAGTTGTATTTTGCCATGACATGAAACCAGAATATCTTGTAATCAGATTACAGTTTTTCTGTGTATGGTTTGATTTTTGTTTGGGCAACATCTAAATAAGTTAAAAAGTTATAAATTGGAGGCTAATGTGGAGCAGATATACTTTATTAAAATGCTTGTGAACAACGAATCCAGTGAGCATGCATGTGATGTGGCAAGAAAATGTTTTCCAAGCTTTAACTTTAACATCCTGGAGTAAATGGAGTTGACAGAATGATTCTTTCTCACGTTTAATTAATGTTCAATTTAGAGTTTGTGTTTCTCTTTTCATGCTACAGCTAATATGGTTATAATTAATTTGGGCGTAGCAAAGAAATCAAAAAGACACTTTTTTTTTTTTTTTTTATGATGGCGCCAAAAATGAAATTATTAATCAACATGAGCATAAGTCACTGGCCACATTCAGACAATGCAACCAGTGGGGGTCAAATCACTTACCGAAACTGGCATCAGTTGTCTCCGGAATGTCTGTCACCAACCTATGCGGGACATTGAGAAGTAACCAATCATCAGCAAGACATGAAGGTGATAATATTATACTCTCGTAATCAACAACAGGAGAAGCATGCCACGCATGGCGTGCATACAAAGTGAACATGCATTCCGTTTTTGGCTTTAGTCTCGGCCGAGTAGGACACGGGACTAATAGGAGAATTAGTTCGGTTGGAGCCAACAACGGGACTAAAATCCCCGGCCCAACGGCTACCCCCCCGCAGGCTTTTTGCAGGGGGACTTTAGTCCCGGTTGATGGCTCCAACCGCCCTTTTATTCCAGTTCGTGGGTCCAACCGGGACTAGAGAATGACCTTCAGTCCCGGACGGCTCCACCAGCTGGGACTCACTATATATTTGGTTCCACGGTCCCCTAAGCCCGTGCCATCCTGTTCAATTATTGCTCTCGGCTGTGCGTGTGTTCTTGCTTGGGTGAGCAAGTTCTTACTCTTGGCCGGCTAATCTTGAGAAGATCTTCAATCCTCCATCCATTCTACTTTCTAAAGGTTAGCAACTTCATCTTCTAATCTTTTATTGTTAATAATGTAGCTCATTTCATGTTCAGAAATAAATAGAGAAATTTATAGTTTTTTAATTAGGAATAATAATGGTGGATTTTTTTTTTTATTTATACATCATTTCTATGTAACCTTGATAAGAGTTAATAAACATTAAAATAAATTATGTGCCAACAAGTAGGGTGCAAAATGGTTGCAAAATGTTTTAGTTTACTTGGCACAAATGTATCTTGACACATTTTATATATGTTTCTCTAATATATTGCATTTTCTATTTTTATTATTTAATCAATTTTTTCCTTACAGTTTTATTTTCCAATGTACCTCAATTATGGTTGGTGTGTAATATGTATTGATGTACTGCCCATGACTACATTTCTTAATGATCCGTCCGGGAAAAATGCAATAAATTTCAAAATATTAAGCATTAGCGGTTTGGTAATTTTTTCATTTTTTCGTAGTTACTTCCTTTTTCTTGAAACATGAGAACTAAAATTATAGTTGTGTTCTTTTATCTTATTGTAGGATGTCAATTTCTATGAGGCCTGCAGAACTGCTCGTATTTTGATATAAAAGAGGTGTGCCATTTTGAGCTCAACTGAGTTTCCAGTTGTGACTTCCAGAACGTAATGCTACATTTGAATACATTTTATATCACAATAATTATTCATGTAAATACTAATTTCATTGATAGTTTTGTACTTTTTTTAGTTTTGATTCAGGTATTTATGTAATGTTGTTTATTGTTTGGCAGATCCACGGGCGGACTGCAACACCATATAGGTTGATTTTACGCTATTAGAATGTAGCTTAGCCTTAAATCACCATTAAGTCACCTGATTTTTGTTAGCTCTCCATTAATTAGCCCCCAAGAGCCCATTGAGATGTGGGATGGAAAAGTTTTGAGAAATATTGACCATGTATGGTTCAATTATGTGTATATTAGTTGTATTTTTTGTATCATTATTGTATTAGCTTTTTTTGTTGTTAATATTTATTGTTGTGTTATGTTTTAATATGTAGATAATTTCATGGCAATACATGAAGTTGGTGGCTTATAAGGCTATTATGTGTAAGTTGAATATTGTTGATGTGTCAAGTTTTATCGAAGATGGATAGGCATTTCGTTATGCTTTTTTTTGAATCAATGTCTTATTTGGAGTTTCTGTAATGGATACCCGTATGTAAATGATCAGTAATATCAGTTGTAACTATATATATTCTTTAACCTGATCTTGTGTGTTATACAAGTTTAGAACTATACATTAATTTATGTTGTAACTGAGTATTTTTGAAGTTGCAATTACTTGTGAAGGAATAATATGGACCGTTGGGAACTCGGATTTGTCTCTTTGTATTTATGTTGCTCGATTTTTTATGTTTTCTGATCTGATACGTGCCCTCTGCTCTATTTATTTCTCAGGTCTTGTTTAGATGGCTTCCACATTGCAATGCATGTATTATGTACATTTGTTGTCCAAATATTATCCCATCACTCCCTTCTTTTTCCATGTCCGCACGTCTAATTAGTTATTTTTTTTGCTTCCTGTGTGTACGGATGTGAGCGACTGGAGGCGGAGCGGTGCACGAGCAGATCCACATTGGCATGCATTAACTACATGCATGGTGGCGCCTGAGTGCTCGGGCTCCATGCGCAGCTTTCTTTGCTTCCTGTGTGTACGGCGATCGAATGTGCGGCATGCACGAGCTTTTGGCTGCGGGTGGCGCCTGAGTGCTCGGGCGGCCGGGCTTAGTGGCATCAATGTGCGGCATGCTTTTGGCTGCTGGGCAGCGCTCGCCGGCCGGGCTTAGTCCACCGGCAGCTCGCTTCGCCCGCGCCAGCCCCAGCATTGCACGTGCAGCTGAGGAGGCCGGCCAGAGCCGCGTGCAGCTGAGGACACCGGCTGAAACGCGCCCTAAATGACTAGTGTTTGGTTCTATTCTCACTCGTTTTTTTTTTTTATCTTCTCTTCTTCTCCATCTCCGACGGGCTTAGAAAAAAAAAAAAGGGACTCAGGTGAGGCAGACAGGCCAGGCGGTGGGGATGGTGGCAGGGGCGGTTTAGGGATCTGGCGGCGGTGGAGGCGCCCATGGCCATGGCGAGGGTGGGGGTATGGGGTGGGAAGGGGTAGGAGGGGGTCACCGTGGGCACGGTAGGATATATCTCAATGGAGCTCCCACTACTGCATAAAATATTTTACATGGCGTTTCCGTGTTAGTGCCTCGATTAACCGTGGTGGTTTTTTAATTAACCGAGGCGGTTAAAAAAGCCGCCACGGTAAATCCATTAACCGTGGCGGTTATTATAAAAAAAGCCCGCCGGTTAATATGGCCGAGCCCACTACCTGTTGGCCAAGCCCATATGAGCCCAGTTTCCAAGTAGGAGTATACATACCGAGAAACCCTATCCACTCCTCCAGCCGCAGTCACTCCTCCCTCCCTCCTCTCCCTCACTATCACCTTCCTTCAACCCTCCCGTCTCTCCCTTCGCGCGGCGCACAGGGCCCTCCCCTCCCCGGCGCTCCTCCGCTCCCCTCCATTCGCGCGGCGCGCGGCATCTCTCCCCTCCCTCCTTCGGGCGGGGCGCGCGGGGCGGCGCGGCGGCGACGTGGTGGTGGGGGCGCGGGGCGGACGCGTGGCGCAGCGGTGGCGGTGTGGGACGGCGGCGCGGTGGCGACGCGGTGGCGGTGGCGCCCGTCCCGGCGGCGAGCACCCTCCACTCCGCTCCCCGTGGCCCGATCCGATGGCGTGGGCGATGGATTCGGTGCGGGGTGGCCATGGCGGGTCCCTCCCTCCCCTCCCAAGGGTCGACGGCGGCGTTCTCCACCGGCGGCGGACCACATCCGGTGACGGCGCCCACCTCCACGAGCGGATCCGCACCCTTGGTGGGCGGATCCGGCGTGCACCAGGTGGATCTGGCGAGCACGGCGGTGGATCGTCGGCGGGGAGCTCTAGATCCAAGCCCGTTAGGGTTTGCGATGGGCTTTTTTCTTTTTTTTTTTGTTTTCCTATTTTATTAACCTTGGCGGGCAAAAAAACTACCAAATGATTTACCGTGGCCTTAGCTCCGTGGCGGTTGGAAAAACCGCCATGGTTAATAAAAAAAACCACCACGGTAAATAAAATAAGTAGTAGTATCCGTGGCAGCATCAGCGGCATTGGAGCTCCAACGAGACCCTACCGTGCCGCGGCGGGGCGGTGGGAGGTGTGTGGCAGCGGTAATTGTGTGCTTTATTTAGTTGTAATTGTGTGCTTTATTTGGTTGTAATTTTGTTGGTTTGTAATTGAGTAGTAGTATATCTTGTAATTCTGTGCATTATTTGGTTGTAATTGTCTGCTTTGTTTTGGTTATAATGGAATAATGGTACATCTTGTAATTGTGTGTTTTATTTGGTTGTAATTGTGTGCTATATTCGGTTGTAATTGTGTTTAAAAACTATTTTTAGTTGTAATTGTGTAGTACTCATTTGTTCCAAATTATATGTCGCTTTAACTTTTTTTTTTGGTTCATCCATTTTGCTATACATCTTTACATATTATTATACGTAGATACATAGCAAAATAGATGTACCAAAAAAATTAAAGCGATTTATAATTTAGATATATTTTATAATTGTGTACTCTATTTGGTTGTAGTTGTGTCTAACAACTATTTTTTTATGTAATTGAGTAGTACTCCCTCTTTTTTTAAGTGTCGGTGTTTGCTTTTTTGAGAAAAGTCGAGCTTTTTTTAATAAATTATACAAGCTTTTTGTTGGCAGAGCAGATGCGGTTCTCTCGTACTATGTTGGTCAGCGCACGCACATGCAGACTGAAAATAGACGTACGGCACGGCGCACTCCCGCTCACGGCCAATCGCGTGCATGCATGCATGCATGCCTGCCCTGGTGCTCTCACATCATTTCTCTCCCCATGCACGTACGGAGTATGCCTCCACCTCACACCATTTCTCTCTCATTTAAATAACGGCGCAGGACCAGAGGCAAACGGCCATGCACCTGCCTTGCTCTGTCTCCCTCCAGTCAATTAATCGTGCATCGGATTTCGCATGCAGCCATGGAGGCGCGGAGTACTAGCCAGCTTTATCTCGCCGAGCAGGAAAGACACAGCATACTCCCTCCGTATGATGATTAAAAAGATGTTTTGGAAAAACGTTTGGATTAAACATTAGGAACATAAATCATGAATAACTTTTAAGTCGTTAAGTTTAAAAATATGAAAATCATATCAATTTATCTTGAAAATTACTTTCAATAAATATTTTTATAGAAAAAACCAATAAATGTTTTGCTTTGGAAAAAAAAGTATAAGCTGTCCTAAACGTTTTAATAGTGATACGGAGGGAGTATAAAACAAGGAGGAAGTAGTACATCTTGAAATTGTATAGTTTATTTTAGTTGTAATTGTATATTTTATTTGGTTGTAATTGTATATTTTATTTGGTTGTAACTCTCCTTAAAAACTATTTTTGTTTGTAATTGAGGAGTAGTACATCTAGTAATTGTGTGCTTTATTTGGTTATAATTGTGTTTAAAAACCATTTTTTGGTTGTAATGCTTTATTTGGTTATACTCCCCTCCTCCGGTTTTAGGTCGTAAAAGTATGTCGTATTGTTCTCTATAGGTTTGGTGAAAGAGCTCACACAGTTAATACGCCTCGATGCTCAAGTCTGGACGTGAGAAGCATTGGCTGATTGGTTGATGTGCATACCAGAGAGGTACTATAGAGAGATGAAGGGAGAATCGATCGATGCATTATTTAATCTTGTCCTCGGCGCCTCGATGATGCTCAAGTTCAAAGTCTTTTTAGGCTGTGTTTAGTACCCTGGAATTCGGTACTGTAGTACTGAATTTGGTACTGTAGCATCTTTCGTTTGTTTGTGATAAATATTATCCTACTATGACTTAACTAGGCTCAAAAGATTCGTCTCACAGAGTACATTCAAACTGTCCAATTAGTTATTTTGTTTACCTACATTTCATACTCCGTACATGTGTCTTTTGGCACATTTAATGATTCGATACGACGATTTGATGGGAAATTCAAACGATTTGATGGGAACCTTAGAGCAAGTTCCCATTCAACCCAAAACACAGTTCCCCATCCTTAATCTTCTGCATGGAGTATTAAATGGTAAAATAAAAAACTAATTACATATTTGTGCTCGAGGCGAATCTTTTCCATGTGCCTGTGCAAATACGCATGTTTTTTTCTGCCCCAAACCCAAAATATTTGCCAACCCTCAAATCTTCGCTTTCGGCGCCTGTGCTGCATGACTTTCCATGTGCCTGCCTGAAACATTATTTTGGCATTTGGCCTTGTTTAGTTGGTGAAAAATTTTGGCCTTGTTTAGTTGGTGAAAAATTTTGGGTTCGATTCTTTGTAGCACTTTTCGTTTGTATTTGGTAATTATTATCCCACTATGTACTAACTAGGCTTAAAAGATTCGACTCGCACTTTACAGCTAAACTGTGCAATTAGTTATTTTATTTACCTACATTTAATACTCCAGATTCGATGTGACGGGCTCTGTGGCACTTTTTGGGTTGCTTTTTGCAATCTAAACAGGCTCAAAGGCCGCATTAAACTCCCGCACTCTCGGTATGGCTCGCTTTTCTAGAACTATTCGGCGGTGCTGCGAGGTAGGCACATCCGAGGCAACTTTGGTGTGTACTTGAATATCTGGTTTGTACTGACTTGGTTTAAATTATTATGGTTTGTATTAACTTGATAAATGAGAATGATCTCATTGTAAGAGCAGGTATAATAATAGGTTTGTAGCGAAGCTAGTCAGCATTTTTGCTGACATGGACGAGAGAAGGGAGAAGAGAGAGGAGAGCTTGGCTCCTATGCAAGCACCAAGCTGAGCACGGATGCATATGCAGTAGTGGATCCTAAAAGAGATGTATGTGAGGAGAAATAGGGAAGAAAATGAAAACATGTAATAATAAAAAATATTTGGTGACAAATAGAAGACTAACTATTGTATAGCTTAGCTCTTATAACTTGACTTATAGCCAAGTACTTGGGTCTATTATTGACCTTGCTCTAATATACAAGTTTCATTCTTATTTTGAAACATATGTATAGTTTAGGGACATACAAGTAGCATGTAATATGTATACGAGAAACTATTTGTAATGAAAAAGAATTGAATGGAAAAGAAACCATGAAAGAAAAGAAAAGAAAAAGGGAAATAAAAAGGAAAAGAGACCTCTAGTGCCGGTTGGTTTTACCCACCGGGACTAAAGGTGCCCGCCCCCGGGTTCGGCCCGGAGGCCCCTTGTTACCAACCGGGACTAAAAAGCCCCGTTCACTCCCATGTCCCTGATCCGGCCGGGACTAGAGCTAGTCCCGGCTGGGAAACCGGGACTAAATCCCTTTTCCAACCGGGATTGTAGCTTAGTTCTACACTAGTGATGGAAAGTGCCAGTGGATTACCACCCGGCACCATGGACAAAGCTGCAGAGAACTTACCAGTGGAGGTTCTCTCTGTTAGCAGGGTTACCGGGGCTTGGTGCATCTGGGTCCACCATGACCTAGAACGCGATAAATGGAACTAGGTTAGCCAATCTAGATACTAATTAATAAGGAATCAGGTCTCCAATTGACATATTCTCTTTGATATATCCTGAACTAGGTCAACTAATAGTATAGATATATATTATAGCCAAGATATGAAACTTGAGCCAAATAAAAGGAGAAACCAAGAATCTACAGATTATCATCACAAGAAACAAGAATTAACCAATAAAATGTAATGACAATGACACACTTACAAGTGTGTAGAGGGTCCTCATGTCACGGCCACTGATGTGGACCCTTGGCTCATTCATCACTCGAGATGGCTTAAGCTCGGAAGCATTTGTCATCTCCTTATTGTTATAGAACACCCTCATTGACGCAGTTGTGATGAAGGGATCCACAATATCCCCCACAACACGCCCGACGACCAATGGGTCCCTAGACATATTGAACAGGGTATGATTTAATTTGGGCAAAAGGACTGCTAGTGCTTGTACGTTGAGCTTGGTTAGGATATATATTATGAGAGCTCAAATATATGTGGTTTGTACTGTGAGAGGATGATGGAACGGAAGAGACCTATTTATAGAGAGAGAGCTCGATAGATGATGATCAAGAGACGGTCTTCGTCTCTGGAATCTGCTTTGGCGCGCGAATGATAATTGATCAAGAAGTTGTGAGACTCCTTCTCCATACATCGATCCTTTTAATTTAATTTAGGGCCAGTGGAGGCAAAGACCATTCATTTGCTCTCTTGTCTAGTGCTGGTGAATATAATCTTCTGTCAACCGTGCCGTTTATATTATACCATATTCTCTAAATCTGTACCCATTTTATGCATACCGGGGTTATTAAAACCCATGCGACTCCGCTTCAACCACAGAATTTAGAAGCCTCGGTGGCCCTTGTATGGCTGGACACCTGTCTCGGCCTCTCTTGCAGAAAAGGCCTCCGAAATCTTCAGAACCGGCCCGCTACGACCGCAGCAGCCCACCTCGCAGGCATCCCGCAGCCTATCTTAATAAAAAAAAAAAAACGCCCGCAGGCATTCGCTGCTGGTGGGGGTCCCTCGGCGTTGATGACGGACGGCCCCCTACTGCGATCGATTGGGCCCGTTGTCAGGGGGGAGCAGGCGCGTTGTCGACCTCCCCTCGCTGGCCCGATCTCCTCACCACGCGCCGGCGCCGCCCGCCTTCCGCTCGCTCTTCGACCTCGATAGGAGGAGGGCGATAGGGGGGATAGGTCCCCGAGTGCATCCACCTGCCCCGGGGTCGCGCTCCGCCCTTTTCGATTACAGACGCGTCGCGTCCGACGGCGGCGCTCGTCGCGCGCCATACCCGCGTGCGCCCGGGCGTGCCTCTGCGGATAACGCCGATGATGTACCCGATGAACAGTGCACGGAGGCCCTGCCCCATCCCTCTCACCAATACTCGTTCCTTCCCTTCTTCTACCCGACCAGCTGAGGGCCTAGCTGTCTCTCCTTATACCCGATCCGAACCCTGACCCCGACGATTCATCAACCGTAATACATTCCGCCTTGATTTATATGCGTGCTTACCTATTGCCTCTTGTGCTGATCGTACTGGTTTCTTGTTGTGTAATCTCGTGTTGTGTGTTGTGCCTGTAGCTGATGAGCTATCCAGGAGATGCCCCTGAGCCCCTGGGAGTCTCACCTTCTTCCTTGGGTGCATCCTGAGAGGAGGTCTCAGTCTCTTTCTTGTGTACCTATTCTGTATAGGAATCGTCTTAATTTGCTTTGCTTTGCCAGCAAATGTCGTCCAGGAGTTATCTTTTGTGGGAAGATGTCTCCTTCCCAGTCTCATGGACAAAGTTGTGGTTTAAGTAGGCTTAATTGTTTGCAGGTTTTTCCTGCTGATTTGCTTCTTAATTATGGGCTTAGATAACGTGTGCTCCCAATATACTTATTTTCCTTGGTTTATGGTTCGCAGTAGGCTTACATGCAGTGTTGGCTTGCCAACTTTCATGTGCAGAGCTAGGTTGACATTCGGCTTCCTTTTCTTTTATCACAGGGGCAGAGGCACCGGGACCCCTGTCTTTAGGTATTATAGTTGTTTCTGATTTCAACCCGCTATCTGTTGATTGAGCTTTGTCTTGATTTAGCGATTTCTTGCTGTGCTTTGTGATTGGGTGGTGTTGGGATAGCATACCTTTTGGGGCTTGGGCTTTCCCTTGGCAGATTGATGGCCATACTATTGTTTTCTTTTTGCTGATCCAAACTTAAATAAAATGCTTGCAGCATAATGCATGGCCAGGGTCGTTTATTTTCCTAGATGTTGTGGGTGTTTGTTTTGAATGTCGCTTTTGACCAGTGAAAAAAATAAATAAAAGGATAACATGTACTTGATTTGTTTGGTTAGTGTACTCGATGGGCAAACTAAAGTGAAGGTTTATTTGCTGAATCAGGTTATGTAGAGTTTTCTGTGTATTGCATTGGCAGACAGAAGTGTTGTTTAAAAAAATGATAGCATGTGCTTTTATTGATTTTTTAACAATGGATTGGCAGAACCATAGATGAATGGGTCAGCGTACCCTAAAGAATCTGCCAATCTGGATCAGTATATAAAGTGTTGTGTTGCTATTGCAGCAGTAGTATTTCCAGGACAGACATGCCCCTGCTATAGCTTATCTGTAGGTAAACAGGGTACGAAAACAGAGCACCGTGACTGCATTATGTATGAAGAAAGCCTTTTTTTAGTAGCCTTTTTCTGTTGTTGCTAGGTTAGACCTAACATATGTGCTAGGTACTGCAGATGTTCATTAAAAAGCGAGATTCGTTTTCATATTGTGTGATCTTGTGCTGTGCCCTGTGCCTGTAGCTGAGTGTGTCACCAAATGTAATATTGCTTCCCCAGCAATATGCATTCTTATGTGTAGTGTAAGGAGTACTTTTACTTTATTCACTGTGATGATGGGATTCAGCAAACATAGCTTACTGGGTTCAGAAAAAGGACCTTGCTTTATTCAGCTGTCTATTTTAGCATCCAGTAAAAGATCCAAGGCACCCCCAAAGATATATTGTAGAAAAAAAATCTATTAAACTATCACCGAAATTATGGCCGAATTCTTGGTGTTTTCAGGCAGCACCGATAAAAGAGAACCATCTATAACTGTTTCTCTTTTGTTCGTTATCTGTTTTTTTTATTTCACGTGAAAATAGATAATTGTGCCTGGCCTAGGCTTACTGGAACATCTATTAATTGCGTTTATGTATCTTGTAGGGAAGGCTGCCGGCTCTGGTGCTGTTCTGTGGAGGTCTAAGCTGCTGCCACTTCTCCTGTGTGCGTTTGTGACACGTTTCAGCTGTGAGTCCACTGTCTGTGCTTGATAGGCATGTGCTTATGATGTTCATAATGTTATAGGGCTTTCATACTTGTGTGTTTTACTTCCAGTTTCCTCTGTTGATTAGCGGTTTGTTTTTTGGACCTGTCTATTGTGTTCTGAAGGCCTTTCTGGATTTAGCTTTATATAAGCAGATACTGTTGTGGTCCATTCTCTGCTACTATAATCTTATTAGGTTTCTAGCTGTTAAAGAATAGGCGGCGGGGGGTGTTTGTTTGTTTGTTTGTGTGTGTGTGTGTGGGGGGTGGGGGTTGAAAGTAACAAACTAGGTGTGCTCTTACACTTACCTACTTTGGCTATTTCCTAATTTCTTCTCTCGGTCCGAACGCCTCTCTTCTATACTTCTTTCCCTTGCTTCGCCCTAGCTGTATTGACTTTGCATATCTATTCTTGGGCTTGACATAGATGGCGCTATGGCAAGGGGGACTATTGCTCTCTCTATGGCCTACTCTATTAGGAGGATATGTCTGTTTGCAACATGTGTTGTGCATACCGACTACTGCTGTAGTTATGATTCGTGTTACGGTAGTGCCTTATTTTCTATACTGGTATGTCCCCAATATTAGTTGTTACTTCGTGGCGTTGTGCAGTGTGTGCCTTCATGGCTGGTCCTTCGTGTGAGAGGGTGGTACGTTGTCGTCAAAAATGCCAGAGAAGACGTGTCGTTGTAGCGCGAGGTCTGTGTTATCCTCCTGAGAGGTTGTGGCGGCCAGGCGCGTTGGTGGTGATCGCGTTCATCGCGCCACTCTGCCGCGCCTCCGGGAAGAGTGGGAAGGTCTCACCTTTCAACCCGGAGAGCAAGTCGAGGACTTTGCGCTGCTCCTCACCAGCCTGATGGAGCAGATGGCGCGCAGCGGCGACACCGACCTCAACGAAGAGCATGCCGTGGAGAAGTTTCTCCGGTGCATGCCAAAGAGGTACGAGCAGCTCGTTCTCCCCATCGAGACCCTCCTCGACTTCAGGCAGCTCTCCATCGAGGACGTCACCGGTCGGCTCAAGGCGGTCCAGGACCGCGAGCGCGTGCCGGAGTCCGAGTCTGGCGCCGTCGGGGGCAAGTTGTTGTACACTGCCGAGCAGTGACGCGCCTTTGACAAGAAAGAGGAGGCCGCTGGGTCATCCAAGGACCGCCAAGATCGTCGACGTCATCCCCGTGGAGGCAAGAATAAGCCTAGGGGCGACCACGACGAAGGCGGCGCTGACCGTGGCGACAAAACTCATGCGGACAAGGCAGGCGCCGCTGGCGGAGTATGCCGGCCGAACCGCGATGACACCTGCCTCAACTGCAACCGCCGGGCATTGGGCCAGGGATTGCCCTCACCCGCGGCGTGATCGTGGCGGCGCGGTGAACGTCGCGGAAGCAGGTGAGGCCCTGTTCCTGGCGCACGGCATCGTCGAGCTGGACATGGAGGGGAGCTGCGAGGCCTAGGCTTCAACCTTCTATATCGAGTCCACCGACGACCTCGAGCTTAAGGAGCCGCGCGCCCGCGTCATCCTCAACACCACCGATGACGATGAGATGATCTACGGGTGGTACTCGACAGCGGCGCGAACCACCACATGACCGCCGTCGCGAGCTCTTCACCGACCTCGACCGCAACGTTCGTGGCACGGTGAGGTTCGGTGACGCGTCAAAGGTGGAGATCCATGGCGTCGGGTCCATCGTCTTCAAGGCAAGACCGGCGAGCACAGGGTCTTGGGCAGCTGGACGAGGGCGTCTACTACATCCTGGCGTTCCGCAACTCCATCATGAGCCTTGGGCAGCTGGACGAGGGCGGATCAAAGGTGGAGATCAAGCACGACGTCTTGAGGATCTGGGATCAACGCGGCCGCTTACGTTCAAAGTTCGGCGTAAGCGCCAACCGCCTCTACATCCTCCATCTCGACGCGGCCAAGTCGCTCTGCCTCGCCGCACGCAAGGATGATGAAGCATGGCGCTGGCACGAGCGCTACAGCCATCTTCACTTCGATGCGCTGCACAAGCTCGGCAAGGACATGGTGCGTGGGCTGCCGGGCGATCAAGCATGTTGGGCGCTTCGCGACACCCGAGCGCCCTTCCCCGCTAAAGCCTAGTACTGCGCGCACGGGAGCCGCTTGAGCTGGTGCACGGCGACCTACGTGGGCGGTGACGCCCGGCGACTCGGCGGCGAGACACTACTTCCTGGTGCTGGCGGATGACGCCACCTGGCGATGACCAAGTCCACCGCTGCGGATGCCATCGTGCACATATAGGCTGCAGTGGAGAAGACTAGTGGTCGGAAGCTCCACGTGCTGTGCACCGACAATGGTTGGGAGTTCACCGCCACAGAGTTCGCCGACTACTGCGCCGACGACGGCATCACGCGTCACTACTCCGCCCTCTACTCGCCGCAGCAGAACGGGGTGGTGGAGCGGAGGAACTAGACTGTGGTGGCCATGGTGCGAGCTCTGTTGAAGTAGAGAGGCATGCCGGTCAAGTACTGGGGGGCGGCGGTGCTCACAGCTGTTCATCTGCTGAACCGGTCGCCGACCAAGAGCTTGCAGGTCAAGAACCCGTACGAGGCGTGGCACGGACGAGCGCCGACGGTGGCGCATCTTCGAGTCTTCGGCTGCATCTGCTTTACCAAGGAGCTAAACCAGGTGCGGAAGCTTGATGATCGCAGCCAACCAAGAGTCTTCATCGGGTACACGGAGGGCGCCAAGGAATACCGCGTCTATGACCCGGAGTCCCAACGCGTGCTCGTGTCGCGTGACGTCATCTTCGATGAGACATGCAGCTGGGACTGGAGCAAAAGCGCCGACCACGCAACATGGAAGGCGGAGGAGTTCACCGTCGACTTCGAGTAGTCCGCAGGTGGTCGGGGTGCACAAGGTGCATCTTCGACGGTGGTCGGGACTTCATCATCTTCGACGCTGACCTCTTCCCCGCCACACTCGCCAGCTCCGGGGGAGTCTGGGAGCTCCACGGCGGCCGCCAACACAATCCCTCTGCTCCAAGCTACTCCGCGGACCCCTCCGACCACCGCGCAAGGGTCGCTGACCTCTTCCTTAGGGTCGCCGACCTCTGCCCTAGGGTCGCCGACCTCTGCATCAAGGTCGCCGACCACTGGACCAGCACCTCCTATCTCTACAACACCACCGCCCGTCGACCACGCCCCATTCGAGCTGGCCACGCCCCTAGAGGATGATGAGGACCGTCTGGATGCCTTCTATGACGGCGAGCCTCTCCGGTACCGCACAGTGACGAGCATCATCAGTGACGGGACTCCTCCAGAGGTGGCACCGCGGCTGTTCGCTTAGCTGCACCTGACTCACGCTGGCGAGCCGACCTCATATGCCGAGGCACAGGGCGATCCGGCATGGCTCGCGGCGATGCAGCAAGAGCTCAAGTCCGTGAAGAATAACCGGACATGGGAGCTCGTCGACTTGCCGACCGGGCACCGCCCGATCTCCTTGATGTGGGTCTTCAATTTGAAGAAGGTCGAGAAGGGTGTTGTCACCAAGCACAAGGCGAGGCTGGTGGCACGGGGCTTCGTCCAGCAGGAGGGCATCGACTCCGACGATGCGTTCGCGCTGGTAGAAGGATGGAGTCCGTCCGCGTCCTCGCGCTAGCGGCCCAGGAGGGATGGCGGGTGCACCACATGGATGTGAAGTCTGCGTTCCTCAACGGCGACCTCAAGGAGGAGGTCTACGTGTGCAGCCGCCTAGCTTCGCCATTGCCGGAGAGGAAGGCAAGGTGTACCACCTGCGCAAGGCGCTCTACGGGCTGAGGCAAGCACCGCGCGCCTGGAACGCGAAGCTGGACGCCACACGAAAGCAGATGGGCTTCTAGTAGAGCGCGCATGAGGTGGCGGTGTATCGGTGGGGAAGTGGGCGCACTGTCCTGCTGGTCGGCGTCTACGTCAATGACCTCATTATCGCCGGCGTCGATCAGGGGGAGGTGGAGAAGTTCAAGACGGCCATGAAGGAGAGGTTCGACATGAGTGACCTCGGCCACCTTGGCTTCTACCTCAGCGTCGAGGTGTACCAGGATGCCAACGGCATCACCCTCCGTCAAGCTCACTACGCCAAGCGGATTCTCGAGCTCGGCGAGATGGTCGGCTGCAATCCCACCCACACGCCGGTGGAGGAGAAGCTCGATTCAGTCGTGAGAGCACAGAGTCGTGAGAGCACAGCGGAGGAGGTGGACTCCACGCACTACCGGTGGCTGGTCGGCAGCCTCCAGTACCTCGTGCATACCCGGTCGGACTTGGCGTTCGCCGTCGGGTACGTGAGCCGCTTCATGGAACAGCCCACGGTGGAGCTCTTGTAGGCTGTCAAGCGCGTTCTTCGCTACGTGGCCGGGACCCTGGACTACGGTCTCCACTACAAGAGGGCTCCCGGCACGGCGCGCTTCGTCAGCTACTGTGACAGCGACCTCGCCGGCGACATTGATACAAGCAAGAGCACCAGTGGGACCATGTTCTTCCTAGGTGACTGCTTGGTCAGCTGGCCTTCGATCAAGCAGAAGGTGGTGGCACTGTCAAGCTGTGAGGCAGAGTACATAGCCACCTCCTCTGCGGCTACACAAGCGTTGTGGCTATCCAGGCTGCTCGAGGAGCTGCTGGGCAGAAAGGTGGATGTGGTGGATCTGAAGGTGGATAGCAAGTCTGCTTTGGCCCAGGCCAAGAACCCAGTCTTCTATGACAGAAGCAAGCACATTCAGATCAAGTACCACTTCATCAGGGATTGCTTGGAGGACGGGAGCATCAAGTCCGACCACATTCTGACTACTGATCAGCTTGCAGACATACTCACCAAGTCGTTGGGCAAGGCCAAGTTCTAGGAGATGTGGAGGAGGCAGATCACTTAGCACTAGGCTTAGGGGGAGATTGACAGCGGTTAAGCCTATTGCTAATGTATCTTACTTTATGCAATTTACTTTTACTGCATTTAGGAGTTGCCTTGGCATCCAAGTTGGTCAGGAACCTTGGCAGCCAAGTAGCCTAAGCATCTTTGCTTTATGCAAAGAATATGCTGGTAGTAGTGGAGTGGTCCTGCTCTATAAAGCAGAGACAAAGCCTATAACCGAACATGCTCTTGTAGCCTTGCATTTCGATTTAATCCAAGCGGCCCTCTGGTCAAGCTGACCTCCAGGCATTCTACAATCGTGTGATGTCTGGGCAACATTTTGGGTTGATATTTAAGGCTATTGGGCCAGAATTTTTAAGGGGGGTATAAGATGTTTCTTGGGGCACGCCTAGGGCTACGGCCCTAGTGGCCCTAGGCCCATATCCGCCACTCGCTGTGGATGAGGTAGGCTATGCATGTTCGTTTCAGTACAGGTTGTTTTCCTGTGTATTTATCCAAGATTAGCTTGTTACAAGACTATATTATGTGTAGAATGACATGAGGACAGCCCTTGCTTTAACCTCAGCGACAGCTACTCCAAATCCTACCGATACTCCAACAACGCATCAGATTTCACCTACACCTAAGGTAAAGACCTCACCCATACATCCGTGCCTTTCCAGTCTACCTGTTTACTAACATCTCTTGGATTGTGCTCCCTACAGGCTGCTGTTAGCTCTAACAGTAACATAGATATTCCTGACAACACTAAAAACAAGACAGTGAAAAGTGTGACTAAGAAAAGGTTAGCCCTGCTGAAAACTATTTTTTATACATTTGCATGCCTATCACATGGTATCCTTATATGTATGCATGTGGCTGTTTACTTCTAGGTCTCGTCCATCGTCCAAAAGAGCTGCGAAGAAACTTTTCACAGATGAAGATACCACAGATGACAATGGTGATGGGTGTGCGGATGGTGCTGCTGTTGCTGCAGAGCCTAGGTACCTCCTTGCTTCTGTTTATTACTCTGTGTTTATGTTTTCTTGCTACACTTAATAGGCAGATTTACATTAACTCATCTAATCTACAATACTTGAACTAATCATAGAGAAGAATTCCATATCTATAACTTGTGCCGACAGTTGCATGATATAGCTAATATTAGCATCCTGCAGTCACATAGTGATACAGGTGCAAACAGTTTTGGTTCCTAAAGATTGACATCTATTAAATATAAGTCGAAAGTTATTGACCTTACATGTATATCTGAATTCACTTGGTTTCTCCCAGACTCACGCTTAGGTTAGTTGAAACTTGTTGACCTTACATGTGTATATGATTTTCTTGGTCCCTCTAAACATCATGCCTCATGACCTCTTCTGTTACAGTGCAGCAACTGAAGATAACTGAGCAGCGAAGGAAGGTCAAGGTGCTTTTGCCATTACCGGTTGCAGCGAAGTGCTCATTGACGTGTATTGAGACCTCATTTGCAACTGATGTTCACCTCTCTTTTAGTTTGTCTGTAGCTTTATATATCTACTCTAATGATCACCGTGTATTTGGATCGGCATTCTATGCTACTGACTATAGTGTTCGGTAGCCGTGAATTCGGATCATGAACTGTAATGGATTGGGTATGTAATGTATGGCCGGATAGAACCATAATGGCTACGGTAGCCATGCATGTAGTGATGGATCGTGTAATCTATGGCTGAATAGAACCATAACGGCTGCGATGGCCATACAGCTCATGTTTGTGAATGCTCTATCATTTGTGCTAGGTATTAGATGATATGATACCTTGCTCTTTTTCTGTGAAAATATTGGTGATAATTCATATCTTACACGTTTCTATTGATCATAGATTGTTTTTTCTCAAATCATTGTAGGGCGCCGGAAGGGAGCCTGATGTTGTAGTAAAGTTCACTCACTTTTGACCTAGGTCCCATCAAGCACGATTGGCATGTGCTAACTGAGCTAGGCTAGCACAGAGAGAGTGGAGTTCTAATTGTCTCACAAGTACGTAAGCCACAAGGTGGTAGCGTACCTTTAGGCACAATATTATTTTTTTTGGAGGCCCTTTAGGCACAATATTATTGCTTTTATGTTTAATTCATGGTGACATCAAAGACGTGACTCCAATTCCCAACAAGACATTCTCTTTTTCTCATACTTTTCTCTTATAATGGGTCATGGCATTGGATTCTGCACTGCATGCATGTAAAGCAGCTATGTAGAAAACGAGAACAACGGTGTAGCTGGGAGGAGGATGAGCATGTCATTTGAAGGAATTAGGTGGGAGAACAGTCGAGAGCGAGGATGTAACAACCCTAAAAATCCAAACACCAAAAATTTGAACCAACAAATTTTTTTTCCAAAATAACCCATGTATGATGAGTGACATATAGGAAAACCCTCCTAGAGTGCACAAGTAGATCCCATCATATTATGAATTGAGCATTTGCATTTTAATTCAATGTATGATTTGGATTTTTATTAGATTTTATGTATTGCTAATAAAATCAAATGTCAATTGTTTATAATAAAGTCTTGTGTGTTGCTACCCTTGGCAATGGATCCCTAAACCCTAAGTGACCCTAGTGGACTTCCAAATAGGAGGTAAACAAGCTTGGCAACACTTGTAAACCAATATAGGGACCCATGGCTTGAAGAAGAATAGAAATGGAATTGGAAAAAGACTTAGGAAATGGAGGAAAATGGAAAAAAGGGCATTTGGCCTATGACCAGCCAGCTAACCCAGCTAGCCCAGCCACCCGGCCTGCCCTGCCCCGTGTGCTCGCGCCCGGCAACAGCAAACTCAGCCGGCCCAGCACCGCAGCAGCTGTCCTCCTCGGCGAGCAGGCTGACTAGTGGACCCTCCTGTCGGCCGCTTCTCGCCCACGCCACACCAAAGCCGCCGCAGCCCCGCTCCCTCACCGACCCGCTGGCCCGCTTGACAGCGAGCCGCCCTTCCAGCGTTGCGCCAAGCCGCATCGCCTTGCCTGCCCTTCCACCGGATGCTGACGAGAGGGCCCCGCCTGTCATCCCTCCCGTTTCCCCCCTGTTTTTGGCACTCAAACTTATCCCGAGTTATTATTCAGGTCACGACACTTTTAAGCTACACATTATGCTCCCTAAACATGATGTCCCCGATTCACTACTGGAGGCGCCCCCTCTACCAAGCGCTGGAAGCGCTCCGTAAAGGGCTAACAGCGCTCGGTAGAGGCTCTACCGAGGGCTGCTCTCGGTACCAGCCCCTCGGTGAAATTTTGCACGGGGATAGTCGTTTACCGAGAGCACACAATGGACCGCTCGGTAGCGTCTCTACCGAGGGCCACCCCCCCGGCGTTTGCCTCCATCGACGTCAACTTCACCGAGAGCCCCCACCCCACTCGGTGAATTTTTGTTTCACCGAGAGCCACTGCTAGACGGCGCTCGGTGGAACATCAATTTAAAAACGATTAAAAACATTTAGGCGAAATTTTCTACCGAGCGCCTTGAGTGCAAGGCTCTAGGTGACCTTAGGTTAATTCACCGAGTGCCACGTCTAGCCACCCTCGGTGAAACATAAATTTAAAAAGGATTAAAAACATTTTGGCGAAATTCTCTACCGAGCGCCATGACTGCAAGGCCCTCGGTGACCTTATGGTCAATTCACCGAGAGCCTCTTCAGCCCTCGGTGAATTGACCATAAGGTCACCGAGGGCCCCTATACCGAGCACGTTAGCCCTGCGCGGGGCGGGGCGTGAACTCTACCGAGGATGGAGCTTTGCGGAGGGCTGGCTCTCGGTGAATTCACCCTCTACCGAGAGCCCCGCATTACCGAGGGTTGCGCTCTCGGTAGAGGGAGCTCTACCGAGAGCGTGATGTCTCCGAGAGCGGCTCGGTGGAGGGTGAATTCACCGAGCGCTTGCCGTTGGGCTCTCGGTAAAAAAATATGCCGCTTCGGTAGAGACCTTCTGTGCGGTAGTGATTCTCCAATTCCACACTTGCCGTCGTTCACTACGGATTGAGCGAACGACCCGCATGCGTGATGGCAGTCCACCCTCCTTCCGTGCTCTCTTTTTCTAGCTCCTGACATCACTCTAAAAAAGCAAACCATTTATTTCAAATTACTATAACTTTCAAACGGTGTATCCCTTTTTATTTCTGTCTGCATATGTGTGCACAATGTGATGAGGCGAATAAAACTAAATCTCACTTGGATATGTTTTGAAGATTTTTTCTACTACATTTTTACGTGTATTAACTTATATATATAATTTATACATAAAAGTTTTGTGTATTATTTTTTGTACATCGTAAAAAATTATGCTCATAAGTTGGTTTCACAAAATATTATACATAAAAGTTGTGTACATAATTTTGTCACATAATAATAAGTTATATGTATAAGTTATGTGTGTAACTTTTGTCACGTTGAAGCCATGTGTATAAGTTGCATTTATAAATTATACGTATAAGTTATGTGTCTAACTTTGTAACATTCCTTTTTTTTTCTGTTAAAATGGGAATTTTTTTTTCCAAAAATTTCTAAAAAGAAAAGTTGCAGAATAGTTTTTTCCAAAAATGGAAAGTCGTGAGCCAACTAAGAATCGTTCGCTTGTTCCCGTTCCACTGAACGTTCGCTAACTAGTGGTGTCGCCCCGGTTCTTATCCAGGTTCTAGTACTTTTATTGCTCATTAGCTCCCTAAACTTGTCCAAATTCTCATCCAAATCATCCAAATCTTGATACTTTTGAATTCCAACCCTAGGCCCCTAAAGTTATATTATTGTACCATTGTACGTAGTCCATCCACCTCCACACCATCGTCCTCGATCACCTTTGCTATACTGCACATGACAACCTTACCTGCCTAGCCACTTAGGGTTGCACCATGCTCACCCTGCTACTCCGCACCTACATATGTTGCCACACTAGGCCACACCATGCCACTACGCTGCTATGTTGCGTGCTATAACGATGGCCCTGCCGTTGCCAAGGGAGGTAAGGAATGCCGGTAAAGTGGGGAATTGAGTATGAGGAGATGGTAATAATAAGCATGAGGTCCTGCACGACGAGAGATAGGAAATAGTGTAGTGCTGGTGTCACTACTACAGATTTGCACATCACTGCCGCCATCATCACTGCCGGATTTTAGAAAACCGATAGTGATGTCCAGTTCAGAGCTTGGAAAATCATAAATTTTTTAGATTCAGCCAAAACCAATAGTAAAGGTTCACATCACTGTCGGGTGGTATTGAAAACCGACAATGCTTACTAGTATTGTCGGGGTTGTTACCAGAACTGACGGTGATGTGGCGTCTGGACCCGAAAATAAAATGCAATGGAGTGAACTTAGCCTCAAGTCCAAACTCCAAATCAGTTAAGCCCGGGTAGCCTCGATCCCGGTGCCCTCTCTCTCTTTCTTTACTCATTCTCTCTACCATTCTCTCCCCTTCCGTATTCTCTCTATCCTTTCTCTCTCCCGTTCATCCCTTCCGTGAGGCGGGGGCGGTGGTGCCACAATGAGGTGCAGTGGAATAGAAGCAAGTCAAGAGTAATCGAGGAGGTCCACAGTGGCAAAAGCTCAATTGATACTTGTGGTAGGGCAAAAACGATGAGGGCGGACAAGCAGCGAAGGGGGTCCATGAAGCTAGGTCTACACATGCAGCACAATGTGTGGAGAGGGGATGGACTGAGATGGTACAACTTAGCGTGTATTTTGAAAGTACCAGGATCAGGATAAGAACTTGGGGCAAGTTTCGGGAGCTAAGGGCGTGTTTGGCATGGCTCCAGAGCCGAACTCCAGGCTAGAGCCAGCTGGAACTAGCCAAACACCCTAACTCCAGAACTCCATGGAGCAACCTAAACTCTGGAGCTCTAGTGCAAATGGGCCTGGAGTTTTGGAGCACCTCCTTTGCTGCTCCAGAACCCGTCAATTTGAAACTAGACATGGAGTTGGTGGGTAATTACCCACCAATGCCATCGATAAGTAGAACATAACGATTCGTTCTCTTATGTTTCATCGAGAGACTCGACCACGACTCCCTTCCGCCAAAGCGCCCCCCCCCCGCTGAGCTCCTCCCCGTCGCCCGCCCCTCGTCGGGCCCCACGCCGCCTCCCCTACCGGCGAACCCCGCCCCTCTCTTCCCTACCGCCGGCGAGCCCCTTCCCCTCTCTTACCCACCGGCCGGTCCGCCCCCGCCCCCTTGTCGGCCCCCCCCGCCCCCCGCCGGTGAGCCCCCGCCCCTCTCTTCCCCACCGCCGCCCCCGCCCGCCCCTTGCCGGCCCCTACGCTGCCTCCCCGGCGGCGAGCGAGCCCCCCTCTCTTCCCCACTGTCGCCCACCGCCCGCCCCCTTGCCGGCCCCTGCACCGCCTCCCCCGTCGGGCGAGCCCCTACCCCCCCCTCTGTTCCCCACCCGCTGGCGAGCCCCTGTCCCCCTCTAGCTAATGATTATTATATGCATGAGATCGTGGACAACTTAGCTTTATTCTCGAGGGACTTAAGTCGTAAGTCATATGTAAGCATGGTGCTTAGATATGAGTTATTTGTTGGATGTCATCTATGTGCCGGGTTGCAGTGGTAGTTCGTAGGGGGTGATAGCCTTATTGAGTCTTCTATAATCCTCCCCGTATATAGAAAACAGTAGAACGTGGTCGCGCTCGGAGAGGGTGGTTTATCTTATAATGAAACCTCCTTAGTTGATGTTCCTTATGCTATATAATTATGATTTAGCTATGCTATAGATGATGATATTTTATCTATTTATGCTTAGATTTAATGATTACTAGTTATTTAGAAGTCTTTTACTCATAGAATAGTTATGATTGTCTTTACCACATTAGTTGAGTCTCTATATTTTCTCGCCTACGGAATACCATTATCATAGTTATCTTAATTATCATTATTATTATCTTTGTTAGTTACATTTACTTTAGTTATTATTATTATTATTATCGTTATCATTTATCTTTTACTATTTATTTATATTTATTTATCCCTACTAAAGTACTTTGGAATGATTGATTTATTATAAGTAGATATAGTAATTAATTAATTATGAGTCATATAAACATTTTTCTCACGGTCCTTTCTTTGAAAAAAATAAATTACGATACCGAAATACTCTAGGTGAGATTCTACAATTGTATAAAGTTAATTAATTTCAGAGTTCTTTATCTCGTGCGCTTGTTGATATCAATTTATACATATGGTTATATTCTTTTTAGTTGTTATAGTAAGTGATGAATTATTTTTTATACCGCAGTATTTCTTAGTGTAGTTGCTATTTAGTAGTTGCACTAAGAAGTACCAACACCCGCCCCCTTGTCGGCCCCTGCGCTGCCTCCCCTACCGGCGAGCCCCTACCGCCCTCTCTCCCCCCCGCCGGCCCGCCACCCACCCCTTGCCGGCCCCCTGCACCGCCTCCCCTCGCCGGCGAGCCCCTACCCCCTTCTCTTCCCCATTGCCGGCCGGCCGCCCCGCCCCTTGCCGGCCCCCTCAAGGCCGCCTCCCATGCCGGCGAGCCCCGCCCCCTCTCTTCCCCGAAAGTCCCTAGTTTGGTTTTGGCTAATTGATGAAACCCTAGGATTAACCTGTATGCTAAGTGGTTGAATTAGTTGAGGTGGTCCTAGCCAAGTGATGGAGCAAGGTGATCATGGTGGATGGACGATGATGATTCAAAAGAAATGATCAAGTGCTCATGCTTGGAGAAAAAGAAAGAGAAAAACAAAATCCTATGGACTCAAGGCAAAGGTATAAAATAGGATATTTGTTTTGCTGGTCAAGACGCAATAAAGTGCGTGATCGGATTTAGGATAGATAACCGTACTATAAAGAGGAAAAATCTTTAATTGCAATGATTATCTAGTGCACTAAGTGTGTCTCATTTGCATATACTTAACGCTCAGTGATATGGTGAGAATGCATGAGAGAATCCTAGAAAATTATTTGTGAAAAGCTAAATTAAGTGCACAATTTATTTTGAAATATATCTGTGGAGTTAACACTTAAAAGGGATGAAAAATGACAGAAGAAAGGAGCTGGTGTTGGAATTTTCGGTTCAACCCAGTTTTATTTCCAGCCAGAGCTGCTCTGTTTGGGAGCTTCTGCTCTTGGGCTGTGATCGGGACAGAGAGTGTCTCCCTGGATTTTTTCACCACCCGAGCTGAAATTTTCGGTCATGCGAGAGAGGCCAGTCGTTGCTTCTGCTCGTCCTCGCGTGAGGAGCAGCTGCTGCTGCATGTATGGCTGGCACGCAGGTGCGTTGTCGACCATTCGTTCGTTGAAGCTGTTGACCGCTGATGGGAAGGCAGGCGTGGGAATGCTGGAGCTGGCTGCATGCGTGTGCTAATAGAGAGAGGAGCAGCTGCCGAGCGCGTGACTCTGCGTGAGTTGGCCAGTGGTGTGCGTTGTCGTCCGCCTATTTGCTGCTGGCGCATGGAGAGGCCGTGCGAGCGTGTGTGCTGTGACCGTTCCACGGTTTGGCTCCTGCCGTTGGCTCTTGTTGCTTGGACCCGCACGTCAGTCTGAGAGAAAGGGGTTGGTGACCGTTACGTCGGAAGGCTGGGCAGCTATACCCAGCGCCTCTCCCTTTCTCCTCCTCCTGGCTTAAACACTCTTCACCTCTTGCTCATTCTCTCATCTCAAGAACAAGAAAAGCAAGAGCAAGCTCCCTCTCCCATCTCTCTTCCCAAGCTTTTGTGCTAAATCCAAGAGAGAAATTGAGAGCCACTAAAGTGTTGATCTTGTGAGCTTGAAGAGCATCTCCTCCCTCTCCTCTCCTTCTCATAGCTTGTTGCTCGTTTGAGAGAGGATTTGGGGAAACCCTAGTGCATGAATTTGTGATTCGATTTCGTGGCACTAGATTGTGATTGTAATTGGTGATCTCTTGTTACTCTTGGTGAGTACCATCACCTAGCCGGTTTGGAGAATTTGGAGGCGTTGGCAAGATTGGTGATTGTTCTTGGCCACCTCCCGGTGATTTGTAAGGGGTACTTGGTCTTCCCCGTCGGAGCGACGAATTGACACTCTAGTGGATTGCTCATGTCTTGGGTACCTCACTTGTGAGTGGTGCCTTGGAGCTAGCAAGTGCACGCCTAGCACAAGGACCACCAAGGTGTTGGTCGGCACAACCGGGGACGTAGTTTGTCGGTGCACAAGCAAACTCCGGGTGAACAAATCAATTGTCTCTTGTGTGTTGATTGATTCTCGGTGATTGGCTCCATATTGATCATCTTCATCCCGGTGATTGGTTCATTGCCTCGACACGTCGGTATAACAAGCCTACACCTCTCTTGTATTACTTTGATATTTATATATCTTGTGCTTGTGTAGCTTGTTTAGAATTGTTAGTTGAGTAGATATATTTAGTTGTGTTTAGCTCTCTCACCTAGTTGGTAAAATAGCAACCTAGAGATTGTGTGAATTAGAGATCATAGCAACTAGAATTGCAAATAGGTGGCTTGCCCAACCTTAGAGCTAGAGCAACCGCATTTAAGCCATTTGTTGGACTAACAAATTTGCTCTAATGTATTTGTAGAAATTTTTAATAGGCTATTCACCCCCCCCCGTCTCTAGCCATATAGGACCTTTCATTGCCGGCCCGCCGCCCGCCACCCCCCCCTCACTTGTCTATCATGGCCGAGGGGGAGAGGACGTTGGAGGGGCGGAGGTAGGAGCCATCCACCCCTCCCTCACTTGTCTATCACGGCCGCATTATCATCGCGGCCCCGCTCATTCTCGTTGTCGAGGACGTTGAAGCATGGGCGGAGGAAAAGGAGCGGATAGGTGGGGGCGTAAAAAACACCGAGGCGGGCATTTAGAAAACCGCCACGGAAAATAGTTGGAAACGGCTCGATTAACTGGCAAGTAGCCGTCCTCCCCGTAAAATAAACTCCGTGGCGGTTTTTGTAAGAAGCCCGCCAATGAAAAAATGAGGGCCAACCCATCCGCCCGGATATATATATACGAGCACTTAGTGTTCTAGCCCCACCTCTCCCCTCCCTCACATCTCTCGGCGGGCATCGATGGTTGCCATGGAATACTCTCTGTCCCCCTCGGCACCTCATCAGGAAGCGTGCACGGTTGGGGAGAAGAGGAAAATTGAGACGATAGGTGGGGCCCATCCGCTGGGCGTCGAAAAGGATGGAGCGGATGGTAGCCAAACACCCCAATTTGAGTTTGGAGTTTTGGAGTGGAGTCGGGCTCCGCGCCCGATCTAGCCCGTTAGGGTTTCAGATTGGTTTTTTTTTTTTATTTTTTTAATTTATTTACCATGGCGGGCATTGTAAGATGTCCGCCACGGTTAATCTCTATTTTTTGGAGCATTGTTAAAAGTCCGCCACGTTAATCGATTTTCACGGAGCTCGACGTTAATCCAAAGAGCCCGCTCGACCTCTCCTCCCGCCACGGAAAATCGAAAATGCCCGGACCCCATTCTATAGAGTTTTTGCCAAACACCCCAATTTGAGTTTGGAGTTTTTTAAGCCACCTGAAGTTTTATGCCGTTGTGCCTCCATCCGGAGTTTTGAGCGTGACCCACACTCTAATTTTTTGTCATCGGATTTTTCGATCCGTTGTGCCTCCACTCGAGTTTTGGATCGTGCCCTCCGGGCCGGGGGCCCGCCGATCTCTCCTCTCGCACGGGACCCACACTCGATTTTTGTCGCCGAGGATTTTTTAAGCCGTTGTGCCTCCACTGGAGTTTTGAGTCGTTAGTAGTAGTAGGATCGATTTTTGTCGCCGAGGAAAACCTCTTGTGACCTTCTTGTGATTTTTATCTTATCTTTTGTCACAAGAGGTTTTCTATTTTGATTTTCTTTTAGACCACTTTTAAACTTTTATTTTGAATATGCTCTAGTAGCCAATGGTCATGCCAAATCTAGTAACGTGATCTTGATCAAACTTGTGATGAAGATTAAGGATAATCCCAAAAGATGACTTCAAGTTTTGTTTGACTACTTTGTGAGGTTTCGTTTACCCATGGTGCTATTAATGTTACTTATTTTGAGCTACTATGCGATAGGAAGTTGTGTTACCTGTAAACTTGGATGCATACGAATTGGCTAGACAGAATGACTTTATCTGATATTATGTAAAATGAGTTGATGGATAATTTCAATGAGGTAACTGAGAAAGGGATGAAGGCTTTGAAGGAGATAGAAAAGATGAAAGATATTTGAAGTACTATCACCGGAGCGTGTGACTGAAGCATAGAAAGGTAACGGCCTATACTTGTGAAAATATCACCCATATAACAAATTAAATTTTGGTCGATGGGTTTTGCCGTATCGTCTCCCTTGAATGGTTTAATGCTATAATATGTTTTTAGATTCATAAGTTTCGCCTAAAAGTAGTGGGCATACGTTGAGAACAGAAAACATCACTCAGCTTAGTTTACTCTGGTCAGGTGTATAAATGTGGATTGCGATTGAGATGCACTTAGACCCTTGATTTTTCTACTCGGACTCGGCGTCCCAAGGATTCCAAGTCCAGCTGGGCCGTCGTGTCCGACCCGATTTGCACTGGGCCCGGCGGGGCGGCCCATATATAAAACCTGCATGCCGCGGCGGCGTGGAAATACACCATCTGCTGCTTGTCGTTGGCACCACTACACACATCAGGTCAGAATCAGATCAATCTCCGTCGGCAGGACCAAGATTTGTAGATCGATTACGCCGGAGGAACGAGAACGACGATGACGATGGAGACGGGATCGCACTGTAAAGCCGACGAGGTGGACTGTGCCTGCATCGACGATCGACGACGACGACGAATACCCCCACGCCGTGGCGTCGAGGATCAAGGAAGGGACGAGGAAGAGGCTGTACGAGCACGAGGAGGACGAGCTGGACAGGGAGATGGACAACAGGACAAGATGTACAAGCGCGACTACTGGGAGGACCCGGCCTACGCGCCCCTGCTGGAGGTCTCCGGCCTGGGCCTCGCGCGCGCCGACGCCGTCATCTGCTTCAGCTACCGGACGCTCAGGGCCACCGATGCCATGCTCGCCGAGTGGCGGCAGGAGCGGGAGCCCCGCAGCAGGGCTGCTGATGAGTCGGAGCAGGAGCAGGAGCCGGAGCCGGAACCAGAGCCAGAGCCGGCACGGGCCGCGGCCCCTGAAGCCGCCGGCGAAGGTCGTTTGTTCTTCTGTTTCTGGAGATCAATCGTGGACACTGGACAACCTCGCTGCCCTGCTACACTACTTTCTATAGGATAGGATCTACTGCTGCTGCTGGAGTCCTGAATTAGCATCTTCCTTTAAGATAAAATTCGAGGCCCCAGTTATATGGGAAAACATTTCTGGTGTAAATTATCTCATCCGTCGAATCGTGAAAACCACCGGTAGACAAACATGTTTAGTCCTCGTTTTATATTTAAACGGATTCACATCAATCCACATGTGTTATGGTAGATTAGAATGAAATTTATACTAATTCCACCTCAGTCCACCCAAATACACATGGAATGAGGTGAATCTGATAACATAAACAAGGCTTTAGGAGTTTTTTTCGTACGACTATTTTTTTATAAAATGAGTTTGAATTTCATGTCCTAGGTGGTGGGACTTTCTCACTTCTTTTCCATCAAAAGAACTTATGAAATTACTGATTCAAACTTATACAAGAGTTCGGTATAAAAAACAACTGCTAAGGGCTCCCTTTTTTAGCATATATATCAACTGAGCTGCAAAATATTCAAAGATCTTTCCATATAGCATTTCATGACAACATTGTGTTTTGGTCGAGGAAAAATTCTTATTATTCAATCAGCCAATGCATCTAGAAAATAATAACCTATAGATACCGGGGAAACCGACAACCGAGACATATCAACTTATAATCAGTTGATGGGATCCCAGTTAAACTCCCCTCCTTATTGGTGCAACCGGCAATCATAGAAAATCATACAAAGCAGCAATCCAGCATCAAACCATCGATTGCCGACTAGCCACATTATTTCATAGGAGAGGATAGATCAAGGAGTAACGCCTTGTTCACACAAAGAGTAGTCACACAATACAAGTGCTAGATCATAAGGGTCGCAAACGGAACGAGGTGGTGCAATTCTAACAAAACCGGCCTAGACATTTTTTCCGGTTTTGCCCAGGAACGTCTAAGGGCAGTAACTATCACACTTTCACGGTTAGGGATGAAAAAGATCGGTCGGAGCGGATAATGTATTGTACTTAAACTATTGTGTGGTTCCGTTCTTGAGTAATCCATATTTTTTTATAGTAAATTGCATTGTAGGTACTTAAATTATTGTGTGGTTCTCTAATGGGTAATCCAATTGAAAAACTTACCCAACTGAAAAACTTACCAGCTAGGTATTTAAACTTTTGGTTTGTTCCCGTCTAGGTACTTGAACTGAAAAATGTACCGTCTAGGACCTGGAACTATATGTCTCGTGCACCAAAGGTCCAAATCACGCCACGCGTGCACCAAGAGCTGACGTGGACAAACCTCGTCTTCGTGCTCCATTTGGACCTAGTCGTGATATCCCTCTCGGGTGGAATAGGCCATGTGCACCATTTTCACTGCTGGAGTCCGCCATCACTGCCGTGAAGCTCCTTATTTTGTCTAGAAAAAAAATGCAATCTTAGTATGATAGAGTAGCAAGTTAAAGTATCTCAAATTTGACTAACTGTGTAAAAAACAAAAATAGTTCAATAAGTATCATTAAATTTATCTTTAGATAAACTCAAAATATAGTTATTTGGCAGTATAAACGATATTGATACTTTTAACTACTCTAACAAAAATGCAACTAGAATACATTTTTTTTCAAGCAGAAGTAGTATATAAAGACATTAAAGAGTCATATATTTAGAAAAGTCAAAATATTTTACAATTTGGAATGTATGAAAGGAGTACTAAGCTATTAGCTACTATAGTATGCAAGTTAAAGGAAAACAGTAATTCTTTTTAGAGGCCAGTGTGCCTAAGGCTAACTTCTACTCCCTCTCTTCATTTTTTATGATGCATGTATGTATGTGTCTCGGTTCTAGTTTTGAAAATCATCATTAGTTCCATAACATACCACAAGCCGAGTTAATATTCTCAATAACCCTTTCATCAAATTATGGATAACAACATAGAAAACAAAAGGCGCACTTATGGGCCACATTTACACATCGTAGAAAACAGTTTTGCTATACACAATGACAATGTACAACTCCATACCTGGGAATTCCAAGAGTTCTATAATAGTTTCTTTTACTTCCATGGGAAGAATCATCCTGTTCATAGTGCTTTACCACGATTGAATTGAAAGAGTAAACAAGGAAAAGGTTCCAAACAGTTCTCCAAAATAATTGTACTTATAGAAGCACTTACTGTTGTTCCTGTTGGAGCACGTACTCCATGCAATTATTTTTCCATTTTCGATATTTCAAACTCTTCTTTCTTAATGCTCAACTGATCCTGCAGCTCCGTTGCTTGATCATATGCAAAAATCCTTCTCTATTGATAAGAGTGTTTCTGTTCCATTGGCATGCATAGCTTGTAGGGCTTTCATTGCCAACATAATGCTATCCTCCTCCTAGAGAAAGAATTTCCCGCAATATATTATATGAGCAAAGGAATTTAAGCATGGGGAGGATATGAGTAGACCAGTTCAAATATTATGACAACAACAAGAACATATTGTTCTCCGAGGCAAAAAAGAGCTGAACTATTTGTTAGGTGACTGGCAGGATTCTTCGAGAATCTTTCAGCTTTGTTCTCAATTCATCTAGCTCAGTTTTCATATCACATAATGACAGGCTTGCCGTAGGTTTACACCGATGTATGTAATCAGATTGTTCTTTTCAGCCTAAAGAGTTGAATTATTTGTTAGCTATGTTCTCAATCCATTTAGCTCGGAGTTTTTCATATCACCACCAGCGTGAGTCTTGGATTGCCAAATCTAGTTCAAATTTTTAATGTAAAGCATGTACCTCTTGCAATCAATATTTTTAGTGGAAGGAGTAAACAAAACTATTCCAGTGAGATAATCTGTAGAAGTAATGATGGTTGAAGTACAATGAATCTTTTTGTAAAACTATACATAATACCTTAGCTGTTTGAGACATTAGATAACTCCTTTTTTTCAGGCCTTGATTGATGGTCAACCAAACAACCAATATTCAATAGACAGGGGACACCTGAAGGCACCACATAATTAATTAAATTCTGGAATCGAGGGCAACTATGTTGGAAGGTTACACACTCGTAAAAAAGGGGATGCCATCTAATATTCTATTAAAAATATGGAAAGATTTCATCTCATTTAAATTTATAAAGTAGGAGTCAAAAGAAGAGTTTTCATTAAACGATAAAAGAAAATGATCCGAGATCTTAGAAGTGTATAGGAAAAAGCAAAATAGTCTAGAAGACCAGAACATGGAGAGTCAATTGAGATTCATCACTTTTGGTGCACAAACCGTAGAAGAGGAATTACCGGTTCGGTAGTGGACCATAAGCAGGGCATGAGCCATATTAGTATCGCCGGAGATGTAAGGTAGAAGTAAATTTAAGACTTGAGCAGGTTTGGCAACAAATTCAAATATAGGCAATGGCTGAAAAACAGGTAGAATCCAAATCCGGGTGTGTGTGTGTTTGGGTAATAAGAAGCCATTAGCGGTGTTGAAGTTTACTGATCATTTTAGGATTTCATTTTAGGATTTTGACCACCCTATTTTCGAAATCTAGCGGCATTTTTCTTTAGCCCGAAACTACTAAAGGTAGAGAGCAATCAATTAAGGACATCGAGTAATTGTTTTTCATCTAGAATGAGAGGTTTTTAGTAACCCGACCATTCTTCCGTGAAGCCTCATCACGCGATTTTTTTTTTGACAAATCTCATCAGTCTTTTAGTAACTGAACATTCTTTTGTGAAGCAACATGTACATTTGACTTAGGATATATATGACTGGTGCCCTGAAATGTTTTGGCCAACAGGGCAACTCATGTAAAAATATTAGTTAACCCGGAGTCCGGTGAACAGAGAAAAAGGGCATCACCATGAAAAACATTCTAGATCATTTCTAGCGTTTTTTTACCTACAAATTGATACTTTGATGGGGCCAAGAGGGAAAAGAAAGCATGCTCATGTGACAGATCCAACCAAAACATTAGGATCATATCTTCGCGAGTCAGCAACCCTAATCCGGAAGGGGAAAATAAATAACAAAGGCGAGTGCATACACCATGATGGATAGTATTTAGCAAGGATTATTAATAGTATTCTCAAAATTCAATAACAGGAAGCCATGTGGCTGCAATAGTGACTATCTATATAATCAGAAAAGAAGTAAACTCATATGGATAAACTATGTAGCCGCAAGCATGGTTTAAGAACTATATAGCTGCATTGCATTTCAAGCAGGTCATTGCATTGCATCCACGCCTATTATGGAATCACCAAACTTACTTGGATCGTCGGAGAACAATTGGATTAGTATCGATTCACTAAACACCGACTAAATTTTGGTGTAAGCAATGTAGGTGAGCTCACCATCTCATTTATTTCATTTGTACGAGAGATAGGATCATTGTCCAAAACCATCGTAGGCCAAGCATCTTGTAACAATATAAAAAACGTTCATCATTGCTAAGCCCCAAAACCTCGTTAGAGGACACGAAGAACCCCGGAACAAACATGGCCACAAGCATGGCCACGATAGAAAACATTTTGTTGCCTTTCGATTGGCATTGTGCAATGGCGAATGGCTCTAGGGCACTACTCCCCAAAACCACAATATGTTATGGTGATCATCAATGCATATGCCAAAGTGCTTCAATTTAATAGAGAAGTAAAATGGAGACCATGAGAATACACTCAACTTAAATGAAAAAAAAATATTGCTATGGAAATATCCCGCGAGAAAAAGTATGCATATGACAGGCATTAGCATATGCTTGAAATAGCTTTATCATCAATGTTGCATGCTCGTAAATAATTTATATCCAATAGTCATTTGCTCCAGGCCAAAAAGACCATAGCATCAGCACACAAACATGTGCTTTGAATTTCATTGTCAAAACAGGAAGTTCTCGATTACTAATGCAACATCACAAAGATGTTCAAGCAAATTCAGGATGAAAACGAATTTTGAGAAGTAGCGCCTTCTAACTATGGTCAATAGCCAATTTTTTTTTGATGGCGTGGATGCCTAACTTCGCGGCTAAGGTAATTAGAAGTAGCCACAAAGACGGAGGTAATTCTCAAAACGATGAGCACCTAGAAACTAAGATATTTTTGTTTTCCCATTGAGGAGGCAGGACTTTAGTAAATGAATATTAGAGGGAACAAAGGAAAATCCACTGAAGCAAGCACAAAATCAAGAGGTGAGAGCTTCCCGCGCCGCCGCTTGTTGGCTTCTTGGATCATGGAGACGATTGCATTGAACCGCTCGGCGTTTTCTTGGCTTGAATTCAATAATGCTTGATCGTGGGCGACGGCGATGATGACGGCGGCGCCGACATCCATGCTGACGGCGATTCGAAGGCCATTGTGGACGGCGCGGATGACGATCAGCAGGCCGTCGCCGACGGTGCCGTGGATGGCGGCAATGAGGACGCGTGGTCCCGCCGGCCACCCGTCGCCTTCATGCCCGGCGATGGTGTTGGTGTCGCCGACCAGGTACGCCATCGCCCTATCCCTGCAGTACCGTTACTCAACTCATGAGTTTGCCGCTTTGCTTTGTTCCACATTGGTGTGGTTGTATGCGTAACTAAACGATGAACGTAACGGACCATTTCGTAGAACAAACGATCGTGATTTGTGTTTTTCTTATAGCGATGACATAGCCATTTCCTACAAACCAGACTGATCGTGATTTGTGTTTTTCTTTTGCATCCCGATCTATGTTTCGCGTTTTTCTCATATCGATGATGCTGATCTTCTTTTTACTAATCACTCTGACCCGGCAAAGAAACAGATGACTAGCTATACGAGCCCTGTGATTAGGTTCCTTATTAGTGACAGATGCTTATTTTCTTGCACGGTTACTTAACTCGGGTCTCGTGAGATCGCTGCTTGTCTTCTATTCTTCCACATTGGTCTAACTGAATGAACAAACCTGATTTGTGTTTTGCATTTTTCTCATATCGATGATGTTGATCATCTTTTTACTAATCACTCTGACCCGGCAAAGAAACAAACAGATGACTATGAGCCCACACAAAACTAAAACACAGACTTAATTCTCGTTCATTCGGTAGCAACAGTAAACTATGCGATCGATTTGAACTCTCCCCTTAATTTACTGCATAATCTTGCCTTGTTCTACTGTTTTGGGATTTTTATTGCAACTAAGCGTATGGCATGTGAAGTATATATACTGTTCGTTGATTCCTGTTTGGTTTGTCCCCACAGAGATATGTTGCCTGCCTGTATGACCGACTCGAGAAGTTGTACCAGCATATGGACATGCTATATGAGGAAGCGCGAGAACAACACCAACAAATTTGTTAAGAATTCGCTGCAGAACCATGAACCACAGAGCACATAAGGAGGCACAGAGATAGAGTTGAGAGGAACGGGGATTCTCTATTATTGAGTCACTCTTATGGATGGATCTTTACAATGGGGACTAGCCCCTATTTATAGGGAGAAGCTTGGGTAGCACCCCTAAATATCTCCCTTAGATATTTCCACCATGCTCTAGACTCCTCTCTTGTTCACTAGAGTCCTAGATATTTTTCCTTCTTGCTTTGAGATTCACCCACACACATAGTTTCACAACACTCCCCCTTGGGTGAATCGCACTTGTGTACATGCCTCGTTAAAACTCCCCCAAAAAACCCAGTGGAAGAAAAGGGTAGGAGAAAAGAGTACATTTACACGCGACCAGCCATGTTTGCACCTATTGCCTCATTAAAAACCTTGCATGAGAAAACCCAGTGGGAAAAAACTCATCAAGGGAAAAAGAGTACAATAGTTGATGCTTCAGTTAGGTCTTCAGGACCGACCTGTGATCTTCAGGATCACGTCCATGGGCTATGGCTTTGGGGGTATGTCTCCCCCTGAACCCTGCAACTCTTTGAGCCGCCTCATACCAATTCCACGGACACACTTATAGAAACTAGAGGGGGGTAGAACAAGTCTGCAAGATTGTCACATGATCTTGCTTGCAGGATCTTTACTTCCCTGCTCTCCTAGAGCTCGTGGGGATAAAAGAACTTTAGAGCAATATGCTTCGTGAGATTGCTCTTGACATAGCCCATGTGCATCTATGCAACACATGCTGCATTATCTCATAGATAATGGTGGGGGAGCTATCTAAGCTCATGCCACATGACTTCTGGATGTGGCCAATCATTCAATTGAGCCAAACACATTTTTGTGTGGCTTTATATAGGACAATTACCTCTTAGTGGTTGGATGATGTGGCAACCAAGGTCTGCTTCACATACTGCCATGAAATGGTTGCACCACCATAGAGAGATATGTAACTAGTCTAGGATTTGGCTTTTATGCGGTCAGACATATAGCCAGTATCCTTCCATGGTTGGGATTTGGTTCTCCAGGAACCATAGACCAAGATCTTGGGTAACATACTTGTATTTGAGGATAGGCTTAGCGCCAACTAGGGTTTGTCAATCCGCCGCCACCGGATCCGGCGGATCCACGCCGCACCTCGAGGGCCTCAAGGGCCGCCGTGCCCCACCGCGGCTCGAGGGGCCTCCGCCGGCGCCACGCCACACCTCGCAGGGCCGCCGCCGGGCCGCCATCGCGCGCCCGCGCCGCCTTACCGCCGAGGACCGCCGTCGTCGCGCCATCGAGTGCCTCTACAAGCACCGCCTCCTCGGCCCGCTGCCGCTTTGCCGTCACCACGCCGATGAGGGAGGAGGCCGGGAGGGGAGGGCCGGGGGAGGGGGAGGGGGGATGGGGAGGGGCGTCGCCTTTTTGTCGCCACGCCGGTGAGGGAGGAGGTTGGGGAGGGAGGGCCGGTGAGGGGAGGAGGTGGTGGATGTGAGCGCCGCCATGGCCGGACGCGCGTCGGGGGAGGGAGTTGGACGCGTCGGGAGGGTGGGTGGGTCGAGAGAGTGGGCGAGGGAGCGGCGGTGGGCCGAGAGGGTGAGTGGGAGAGAGTGTTAGGGTTTGAGGGGGTTTGAGGGGGTTTTATACGCTCTAGGGGTAGTGGGCTGGAATGGGCTTATCTGGATTGTATATCTAGGCTTGATATACCATGGTAGTTTTTTAAAAAGAACCGCCACGGTTATTAAAAAAAGCATCACCGGTAATCAAGGCATTAACCGTGGCGATTTTTTAAAAAAAAACGTCACGGTTAATAAAATGGAAGTGTCTTGTAAAAGATTTTTTTGTAGTAGTGTATGGCACACCACTCTAGGTGTAAGGATGTCTCCTGAGTTGCTTGGGTAGTAAGATGTTGTGCTATGCCGTTTGATGTTGTTTTGGTGTGCTCAATGTGATGCATTCCTCAGCAAGTGAATTGCCATAGTTGCCTTATTGCTAAGAGATAGTTGTGTGTCTTTGTGGTTCAACTTTCACTAACTAAGGGAATTCTCTTCTTGTATAATAATATCAAAGTTAAACAAACCTTTTAACCATCCTTTCTTTTTTTAAAAAATGTTTATAGTAGTTTGCTCTGGTAGAGTTTAGTCATACAATTATAAGTAGTTTCGGTCTGCTTCATCTTATTTTTCGTTACAAATTAAACACTATTGAATTAGCCGGCAGCGGACCAGTGTAATTACCATTCTATAGTTTTGGTAATGCTTGCTTTGTTAATTAATACACGATATTCCAGCTCAGTAAAACAGGGCCTTGTCTTTGTCTTTGGTAGTAAAACAGAAAAGAAATACTATGTCGACAGAAGGCACAAGCAAATGATAAAACAGTTGGGCAGAGAGATCCACCTCGTGGGTCAGAGGGCCGTCGATCGCAGATCCAACGGCGGATGTTCCTTGACGCGGTTTTGAACACTTCAGCAGCCCCCAACGATTTGTTGGGTTCGTCGACGACAGACGACCTCCATTTCTTCCCACATTCCACCCCCTCCCTCTCCTTCCTCCTCACTCTCGTCGTCCGCCGTCCCTCTCGTCCTCCGCCGTCTCCGGGCAGGCAGGCAGGGGTTGCAGGGGAAGATGATGATGACGCGGGCCCCGATGGGGCCGATGGAGGGCGCGGCGGTGGACGAGGTGGTGCGGCGCCTCGTGGAGGGCGGCCGCGGCGGGCGCCAGGTGCAGCTGTCGGAGGCGGAGATCCGCCAGCTCTGCGTCGAGGGCAAGCGCGTGCTCCTCTCCCAGCCTAACCTCCTCCGAATCCACGCACCCGTCAAGATCTGCGGTAATCCTCGGCTTCTTTCCTCTTCTCTAATCTTTTTATCCATCCACCCATCTATCTAATCTACCTGGGCGAGCGATGCCGCCTGGTTCCTTTTCCCTTCTCGTCCGGACCGCCGCCGCCTGATTCGTTCGTCCGCCGTCCGCCTCTCGGCGTCGTGGTAATTCGGTCGTGCTGTTTTTGGTTTCGTGGAGAATTGCTCAATCAATCATGCTTGGATTTCGGCGATGCGGGATAAAGAAAAAAAAAATGTTTCTTTGATAGGATTAAGGTGCCATGTTTTCCTGTCTGCATTCCGTACGCGTTACGTTTGCAGCCTGAGAGTGAGAGGTAGGGGAATGATTGATGGAAGTATGGATAAGTTGGCGGGAGTAATGATGATGTGTGATTAGGTACAAGGGAATAGTCCTTCTCTATCTGTTCTATCCTCCATGCCTAATCTAGTTAGGAAAGAACGTTTTGTCCACATACAAATATAGTGCTCCTTGAAAGTTTTCTTTCCAATAACCTATAATTCTAGCAAATGCTATTATCAATCTGTTATGCACAACCTGCTTCACGCCCATTATTTCCACTCAGAACCTGTGTGTGTTGACTCTATCGAGTTTGGTGAACTGACTTGTGTGATTGAGGATTGTATTGACATGAACACAGCAGTCCTCTTTTCAAACCATGTATTTGTTCTATAAGCAATGTAAATTCTTCTGCGTCTGCAATCAAAACAACTCTGACTTATCAGTTGTGGGTGTCCTGCAGGTGATATCCACGGCCAGTTTGTTGATCTTCTGAGGTTGTTCGATTTGGGTGGTTATCCTCCAGCTTCGACGTACGTATTCCTCGGAGACTACGTCGATAGAGGAAAACAGAGCTTGGAGACTATATGCTTGCTGCTGGCGTACAAAATCCGGTACCCGAGAAGGTTTTCCTGCTGAGGGGAACCACGAGGATGCCAAGATCAACAGGGTCTATGGTTTCTATGACGAATGTAAGAGGAGGTTCAATGTCCGGCTGTGGAAGATATTCTCTGATTGCTTCAACTGCCTGCCCATCGCAGCGCTCATTGATGACAAGATACTGTGCATGCATGGTGGTCTCTCGCCTGAACTGACTAGTTTGGACCAGATAAAGGATATTGAGAGGCCTGCTGAGATTCCTGATTATGGTCTCCTGTGTGATCTGCTTTGGTCTGATCCTAGCCCCGATGGAGAAGGGTGGGGGGAGAGTGACAGAGGTGTCTCGTGTACGTTTGGTGCAGATAAACTTGTAGAGTTTTTGGAGAAGAACGATCTCGATCTTATATGCCGAGCTCATCAGGTTTGTGAAGTCTTATCTTCTATCCTGTTTTACTAATTTAATTATATTTTTGGTTCTCTGTGATCTTTACCTGACACTGCTGTCATGCTTCCTGAATGGACCTAGGTGGTTGAAGATGGTTATGAGTTCTTTGCACAACGAAGACTAGTGACAATCTTTTCAGCTCCAAATTATTGTGGAGAGTTCGATAATGCCGGTGCTCTATTGAGCATAGATGAGAGCCTAATGTGTTCATTTCAGATCCTGAAGCCAACTGATATGGGTCCACCGCATGCTAGAAAACAAATTCCAAATAAGGTAAGTTAGCTACCTCCACCTAGGTTTAATATTCAGATATAAAGCTACAACTTGAATCAGTAGAGATGAATTGTTTGTTATATCATTATCATTCTAGCTAGATGTCTAGAGCCCATGTTTCACATAATGACATAATGGAAGAGTGTTTGATACTCCAAAACTATCAGCTGATGATGGCAAAATTTGTATTCCTGAGAAAGAGGATGTGCGCAAGATATATTCTGGTTTGCTAATTCTAAAACTTGAGATGCTTATAATAATAATAAATTACATTTGACACCATGACCCCATCCCCATTACTGATTTTTATCCGTAAGAAAAAGCTTAGGGATTATTTCCTTCCACTGACAATCTTTCTGCTAATCCTTGAGTACAGAAGGATGGTGATGTAGTTAGAACCTTTTTCCTGTGATAATAACTGGTTCCATCTTGTCCACCTCATGACATATCCTCTAATGAAAATATGTTGGCATTTGTCACATCTGATTAGCAAAACAACTGATTGTTGAATAGTGGTGGTTATAGAAAAAATAAATCTAGAACAGTAGGAGTTAGTAGGTTTCTCTTGGTTTGAGTACTAGCGAAAGACCTATTAGATGAGGATGCTTATGTAGTGATATCTAGGAGGAGTACAGCTCACGTTGTTCTGCATAGATCAGGGGGTTATAGTAATATCCGTAGAGTTTGCATAGATCATCCCTTTCTGAAATTGTCTATGCGGATGAGCTAACCACTGACAATCAAATAGCTATGTGTGAACTACTCTGAGATGCAAAGAACAATTGACTCCCCCATCGGATAATTTTAAAGAAAGTACCTTTTCGATGTACACTTGTTTATATTCAAAGAAAACTGTACTTTCCGCCAGGCGTATGATTTGAAGGCAAGCATACTGATTACATCACTCTGTCTTCCACTTTACAGCCAGCAAGAGCAGGGTGAAGCCTCCGACCAGCATCCAATACTTTTAAGAATCATATCACGATCGTCAGTCAGCTCAAAGGGGGTGATCTGTTGTTTGGATAGTTGGATCCACCAGGGCCTGGCATTAGACATCCATCAGCCAATCCTTAACCACCCTGTACTCAGCGTCTTGGGTGGCGGGGCGGCTTGGCTGCAAAGGATATTATTCTGTACAGCATTAGGTTGGATTCAGCACACCATCTGTGTTTATTGTTCTTCCTGCCAGCACAGGACCTCATTGGCAGCTTGACTTCCAGTAGATGTTAGCGGTCTCTATTTGTTTCTTGCTTTCTTAGCTGTGCCATGCTTCTTTTTGTGTGTGTGTGTGTGTGTGTGCGCGTGACTTGATGTATGGTGATCAATTTTTTATCTTGTCTTTGTAATATGTAGATGTTGCAGGAAATAGGTCTGCACAAATGTTTTTGTCCATCGGCAGTACCATTCATTTTTACCATCATTTCATTCATTTCTCTTATGGGGTTGGAAGGTCGCTGATTTCTGCAGGAATAATGTTCTGTGAGAGAAAATAAGCTGAAACAAGCCGAAACGAGCCGGCTGAACACTAAATGGAAACATTTATTGGCGACGGGAAACAAATGCGAAACAATGTAATCGGGTTGGGGCGAATCCTTGATAGGCGGTTCATGGAGCAATTGGATGAACCAAATAAGGAAAACAAACACTAATCTAAATTCAGTTTTCGAATCAAGTGCTTGTTTCTGGCTCTGAAGAGGAAATTTTGTACCAAAATCTTTATTTTCCCCGGTGTATTTATATGCAAAATATCAGAGCCAAATCCTGCGAAATCAGTGGATGCATATTGAAAGGTTGCTTATCTAGTTATTACATTTTAATTGAAAAACTGGCAATGACTAGGTGTTTATAGAGGATTTAATCTGCAATCAGCGCTGCGTTGCGATTAGTCACTTTGACTGATGAACGTGGTTCTTGGGCTCATTATCTATCGGAGGCCCAAATATTGACAAACCGAAGCCCAAGCCCGCGTCTCAAAACCAAAGCAAAGCCCATCCCGACAACGAGCAAGGCGAGGAGAGAAAGAGAGAGTTCTCGAGCTCGACGAGCACCGCGCGAGGAGGGAGATGAGCGGCGAGGCGGCGGCGGCGGCGGCTGTGGGCGGCGGGGAGGAGGCGAGGGAGAGGCGAACGGCGTCCAGCCGAACGTCACCATCTACATCAACAACCTCAACGAGAAAATCAAGATCGAAGGTCTGGTCTCCTCCTTCCCCCTCCCTCCTTCTCCTCCTCCTCCTCTAAACCTAAACCCTAGGGATTTATCTCGATTTCTTCCTTAGTTTTTGCGCCTCCGTCGGGAAAATTGCTTCTTAGTGGGTCGGTTTGGGCGCCCTGCCCCTAGGCGCTGGGCAATGGAGATCTCCCTAGCGTTTTTCATGAATGTAGTGTGGACAGGTGTTGGTCCATTAGCCAGCCATGGATGTGTGAGTGTATTGTGCCCGGCCAGTCATGGCGTGCTTCAGGTATTTGCAATTGGATACGCGCGGTTGTGGCTGCCTCTGTTGGGATGCGGATTGTGTGGGGTTTTTTTTACTATCGAAATTATGTTAGATAGATATAAGTGAGGTTGTGCTTAGTTTGCTGCTGAAGTTTTGGGCTAGGCGGCTATAGCATGCACCTGTCGTGGCAATGTTTTCTTCTATAAAATTGATTCTGGAATATATATTTGTATGAAATTAGAACCTGAAGAAGACTTGCACTCATGTTGGTGTATATGTTCATTCTTAAATTTATTTATCCTGTGATTTTGTTATAGCCGACAGTAATAGGAATTTGATTGAATCCTTGCAGAACTCAAGAAGTCCCTGACCGCCGTTTTCTCCCAGTTTGGGAAGATTCTTGATGTGCTTGCTTTCAAGACTTTGAAGCATAAAGGCCAAGCCTGGGTTGTCTTCGAAGATGTTGCATCAGCGACTGAGGCTCTCAAGAGGATGCAGGGCTTTCCCTTCTATGACAAAACTATGGTGAGCTTCATCGCTCAATTCAACTGCTCTGCAATACGCTGCTGTCTTTGGCTTAATGGGCAGGTTTATTGTGTTTTGTCAAGTACGCGTTGAGAAAGAGCATGTGTTTTCTCTCCTTTCTGTCATTGTTTTATGGCTTCAGGAAACCAGCAAAGGCTTATTAGCATTCATATTAAGGTCGCTGGAATGTGCCAGTTTTAAGACCTCTGACTGATAAATTTGTCTGTTAGGGTTGCATGTTGTAGGTACATTAATGCTTCTTTTGAGATGGTTGTAAACTAAATAAAAAATACCATGTTGTCAAGCATTCAACTCATTATGGCATGCAAGTATTTTTGTCTGCATAGCTGCATCTTATTTAGGCTCCAGGAAACTCTGTCACAGACTCACTGTTATATGTGCTATTGCTTTACTCCTGAAACGTTTATTTTTTTACTTCAGAGAATTCAATATGCCAAGACCAAGTCAGATATTGTAGCAAAGGCTGATGGCACCTTTGTAGCTCGAGAAAGAAGAAAGAGGGTCGATGAAAAACGTAAGATGCTGACTAACACACCCTTTTATCTTGTTTAACTGATGTAATGATGTACCCTTGTGTGTTAATGCTTTAGCTCTTTTAGACTAACTTAATGTTCACCACATTTACTTGGAGACATTATTATTAGGTTAATTTAGTCCTTACATATGACACTTCAATGCTTCCCGGTGTACTTCATATGACCGATTCACATGTCTTCTGAAAGTGGACTAAACACAGGTTAATTTAGTCCTTACTATTGAGTTACATGCACCAACCAGTTCAACCCAAAAGCTTAAGCTAATGGGGAGAGGTGGGCAATTCACTTATATTCCAACACTCCCTCTCACGTGGAGGCTCCCTCGGGCCTCAGACGTGGAATAGGAGCAAGCAACAATTATTTTATTTAATTGCGCTAACCAGGATTTGAACTCGAGACCTCTGGCGTTGATACCATATTGAGTTACATGCACCAACCAGTTCAACCCAAAAGCTTAAGCTAATGGGGAGAGGTGGGCTATTCACTTATATTCCAACACTTACATATGACACTTCAATGCTTCTCGGTGTACTTCATATGACCGATTCACATGTCTTACGAAAGTGGACTATACACGAGCCACAAGAATTCTAATGTCTCTTTCATGGTTTCTCTTGTTGCTGGAGAAATGATATGGCACGTAGTGTTACAATTAGGAATTAATCAATTGACTGGGGTATCAACATGATTTTGTGGTCCACTCATTGAATATGAAGCTTTATTCAGTATGTAATGGTATTGGCAAGAATTCTTAAGCTTTGTAACAGGAAACTATTATGAATACATGTCTTTAAACCAAGGTCAGGATTTCCATATTACTAGAAACATAATTCTGGATTATGGATTGGCTATTTTTCTTTGTGACAAATGCATTTTGTGTGGTCCAGCATATCCTTTTGTTTCTTATATTAGGATGTTTGCAGCATACACTTTGCTTACATTCTCTTTTTCTTCTTTTTGGAGCAACAAGCATCATTAATTTACCTGTTCTTGAATAGCAGCTGAAAAGAAGCAGAAGCGTGAGCACCACCATGATGCTGGTCAAATTGGCATGGGTGTAAATGCTTACCCTGGTGTTTATGGTGCTCCACCGGTTAGTTATATTTCTGTTTCATTGCATGTTTTTTTCTTTTTCATGCAAAATGTTGTGCATATGGCGAGAGTAGGTCCATTGTCTTTCTCTTTAGGAGTTCAGGCTATTGTTCTGAGCCTGGCCCTACATTGCATATTGCTTGAGCACAGGCAACAAGATCCACTCATCTTAGTTCCTCATAATTTTATAATTCTTTATGGCATGAAAATTTTTCATGGCTGTTCATGATCCAGTTTCTGATTGCACTCTTTATGGCAAGAAAATTTTCCATGGCTGTTTATGATGATTGCATAATCATGTTAGTGGACGACTTTTGATGTAAAGTATTGAACATTGATCTGGCATGCCAAGCTATGACATTATCCTGGCATGTCATAGCTTGAGTTTTAAACCTGATAATGTCATAGCTTGGGTTTTTGTGTTATGATAAGAAAGCTCCGTAGTTAATGCTGTTAGCTGCTTTCACATTTGACTGTGTTCCTCCATCACTTGATATGATTCCCTCAACTGACATTACCTTACTTGTTTTTCTGTACCAGCTCAACCAGATGAGCGAGCTGATAGCTGGAGGACAGAGGGTCATGATGCCAGAGATTATTGTACCAAACAACATCCTGTTTGTCCAAAACCTACCAAACGAAACGACACCCATGATGCTCCAGATGCTCTTCTGCCAGTACCCTGGCTTCAAGGAGGTTCGGATGGTCGAGGCAAAGCCTGGGATTGCTTTCGTGGAGTATGGAGATGAGGGACAGGCGACTGCTGCCATGAACAACCTTCAAAGCTTCAAGATTACAAAAGAAAACCAGATGGTCATCACATACGCGAAGAAGTAATGAGCTCTCAAGCTGTGTGACCCGAGCTGTGAAATGTTGTATTCTGAGTTTTTGCACAGCTGGTAGATTACCTTCGTATTTAGGTAGGCAGCATCCTGAACAACCTGAACAACCTGTTACTTGTACTCCGCTTAGCTGCAGCTATGTGCACACTTCAGGAGCGGAGATGAAATGCAGACTTTGTTTTGTTTTGTTTTTTGTTTGTTTTTTCTCCTTGTGTATTGACACGTTGCAACTGCTACACAAAATTGGGTATTTGTTTGAAGAAGATTCTATTCAATCTGATCTAAAGATAGAAATGAACTTGATTTGTGACGATCATAGTTGACAGAGCGTCCAGTTCTACCAAACTTCGATGATTGCAGATTGCCTTCGATGTAGGCAATGCGCTTCTTCGTGGAGAAACAATCAACATACTTCTTTGACAACAATCACGTAACAAAGTTCAATGACTTTGGTTTGGAATACCGAGGCTGCTTAGCTCTGTATGGATGATTGGATATCGGCCAAATGAGGTTTAAAAAAAATTATAATATATACTCCATCTTTTTTCTAAATTACAAGACATATTGGCTTTTCCAAATACATAATTTTTACTAAGTAGTTAGATATCTAGATATATAGTAAAACAATGTACCTAGAAAAAACTAAACAACTTCATATTTCTCTCTTGGCCTGGTTTGGCTAGGCGTCGACTAGGTGCCACTAGTCGAGGAGGCGGCCTGTCGCCTCGACTATGGGGGTAGTCGCTCTTCTAGGCTTTTGGGCGGTAGACGGCGCCTAGCGGAGGTCGCTGGTGGGGAAGGAGGATCCGCGTCTTCGCGTTTTTACCGATCGAGGGGAGAGAAGAAACCGCGGGGGTCCGGTTTTCGATTTACGGTCCGGCACAGAAAACCGCGCAGCCGGGACGGTTTTGGAATTTGAATTCGTTTGAATTCAAACGTCGCCACCATCGGTAAGAATTCGTAAACGGGCGGTTTGGAATTTATACCGCCCGGTTTGAGCGGTTTACCGAGCGGTTTGAGCAGTTTGAACGGTTTTTCAAAATTCAAAATGTAATTTTTTATAAAATGCTAAAAAATTCCTAAAAATACTTCATGATTTGTAGAATCCAATGATGTCAAAATTACTTAAATTTGAGTGTGTTTAGTATGTTTTTTTCGACCTTCATGATTTAATGGGCCGGTTTGTGTATTTTTCTTTTTTTTTTTTTTCAAACTTAGATTTGAAATTTTTTATACCAAACCAACTCCAATTTGACAAATTTTTATACCATTGGCTTCTATAAATCATGAACTATTTTATAGAATATTTTCAACATTTTTTTTCAAATTTTACATTTTGAATTTGACTTCTTTTTGGCGGTAACCGGACGGCGGTAAAAAAACCATGATTCTGATGCATGGCAGAACCGAACGGTACAAAAAACGCAGATCAAGCGTGCAGTTTTTACTAAGTAGTTAGATATATTTTTATGTCTAGATATATAGTAAAACAATGTACCTAGAAAAAACTAAACAATTTCATATTTCTCTCTTCTTGGCCTAGTTTGGCTAGGCGTCGACTAGGTGCCACTAATTGTGAGGCGAAGCCTGTTGCCTCGACTATGGGGGTAGTCGCTCTTCTAGGTGGCGGCACCTCGTTGGCAGCACCGGTGGGCGGTAGACGAGTGCCTAGCGGAGGTCACCGGTGGGGGGGAAGGAGGATCCGCGGGCTTGGGCGGGCGGGCAGCGGGCTCGTGCGCGAGCGGTGGCTGGGGTGGGAGGCTATGATAGGATAAGGTGGGTTGGGCCATTTTTTATGATGGATAAGGTGGGATGGGCCGTTTGTATGGGCCTTTCTTCTCTTTTCTCCCAATTCCCTAACCATTGATCTTCTATTTTTTTTAAGTACTGAAGTGTGTATTAATAAATTTAAGCATGCATTGACCAACGCCTAGGAAAATGCCGAGGATTGCATAGGACCGAGTACTCCCGCTAGGTGCTAGGCAATGGGTCAACGCCTAGCCAAACTTGGCTTCTTGGAAAACCCTCTTAAAAAAAAAAAAAATACACAGTACAATGTCAACGCCCACAATGCAAGCACACTCTCCCTATAGAATGATAGATGGTTGGTTGTGTGTTCTATCTCTTTGTACTATATGTTTATGTTTATATTTAAAAAAAAAAATCCGATAGCGGAGTTTCCCCTGCTGTGTTTCTCGTTCAAAAAAACGACTTATAGGGGGCAAGAAAAAATGGAGAATCAAACATCAATTAGGGAGCCTTTGTTCGTGTCTTCGAACCAACAATGTGCCTAGAAAAAAGCTAAAATGCCTTATAATTGGGAACAAACGAAGCATTATATAGGGGGCAAGAAAAAAAATGCACAATCAAACATCGATTAGAGGGTCTTTATTCCTGTCTTCGGACCATGGGAAAATTAAAAGGCAATTGCTTGTTCCCTTGAGGTGTCAAATCCTAAAACAACATGTACACAATTTTATAGGGCATAATGGTCACCTAGATGTTCATGGTCACTACAAGGTAAACTGCAGATTCACACCTCACACCCTTTCAAGCTCAGTGATGTGCTTGCCCAGCTGCTCCTTCAGTTCTTTTTGCCACCCTTCAATCAACTTCTTGTGCTTGGCAATAAGTTCAGACTTGGTCTTCAGTTCTTCCTCCATTGTGGTAATCTCCTGTTCAGTGCAAAACCAAACATGTCGACAAGATGAGAGATAACGGTTGGGTGGGTATCCTAATTAAAGACCGGCAACTATGCACGTGTGATTCTCTCAACTACTACCAACACATTTTTACAGAACCGGTTGCATGAAAAATTCATGTGTACATGGAAATTCCATTGGGGACATTGTTCTCTAAAAGTGAAGATTCAGGCAGGGCATTGTTCTCTAAAAGTGAAGATTCAGACAGGCTATCAGTTCTCTCAATAATAAATACTTCAATTTCGAGTTAACAGATATCCTATTCAGTACACAAGTTAATCAGAATATAACAAAAATATTAGAATTTCCAGTACATTCAGTGTCAAATTTTGTTGGGTTACATAGTCATCTTTATGTAGCAAAAGAAGTCTTGTGAGAATAGGATCAAGGAGTCTTTGTAATAAAGCTTATACTGAATGTAGCAAACTGCCTGTAGCAAGTAGCAATAGGTGAAATTTAGAGTGAGAAATTCCTACAGATAGCGCCAACCACAAAAGATTATTTGGGCTGACTGAAACATGTGAAAGGTGAATACTCCTAGCAATGAAAAACTTGCAGCAATTCTCCATAACCACCCTCCTTAATGCACTCTTATAACTAATAAGATAATAAAGACGATGAAGTGAAATATACCTTCCGAAGCATCTCTTCTGCAGTTGGCTGATCCTCACGCTGCAGGCTGATGAAATAAGACTGGAGCTTCTTGGCAGCCTCCATGAAATCCCTCGCATGCCTCTCAACATCAACTGTTCATTCAAGTAAGTAGAAACGGCAACACTTAAATACCTGTTTGGAAGGACCGAATGACAAGATCCAATTTCTCTAATAACCATTGTACACTATTTATTGTTGGTATGTAAAATATGTGATTATCTCGGTACTCCCTGATTGCAATGTAACTTCTGTAATAACCACTGTACACTATTTATGTTGGCATATAAAAATATAAAATATGTGACTACCTTGGTACTCCCTGATTGCAATGTGATCTGAACAGTTGATAAAAGTTTACTTCTCCTCAATCTCAGAACCTAAGCGACCAACCACTATACAATTGCCCGGGCACAAGAAAGATGCAAAATCTTCCTCTAGATAGAACAAGATTCCCTTATCCATCTCCTAGGCAAAACAACGAACACCTGGCGCGCGACGGGCGGCGCAATGGACCGACCGAACACGGTTACGCTAAGATGGCTGGTGCCGCAACCGTGCGGATCAAAAAGTGAAGCGACGTCGAGAGAAGGAGAAAAGAGACGGTGGGAGTCGGCAGGCGGGCGGTCCGTACTCTGGTGAGAGGACTGGAGGGAGCGGTCGACGGCCTGGAGCTCGCGCGCGGGGAGGCACGGCAGCAGCGCCGCCTCCAGCGCTGCCACGCACGCCAGCATGTCCTCGCGCCCGCCCGCCGGGGAGCCGGCTGCGCCGGCGGCGGGGGCGGCGGCGTCTGCGCCGGCGACTGCGACGGCGTTGGGTCAGCCATGCCGGAGAGGGAGTGGGAGATTTGCTTGGGCCTCCGATTCGATTCGCTTTAGATAAGGAGAGTGCCGTTGGTTTGAGGACGGACGGTTAGGATTGATTGATTGATTTACAGAGGGAGTGTTCTGGGCCTGGATGGGCATGGGCTCGAGGCCCTAGGCTGCCCAGGCTCGAGGAAAGCATAGTTTGACAATTTTCTGAAATTACTCTCTTCGTTTACCATTTTTTATTCCTTTGAATAAAAATTTAACATTTTTTATATCCATTTTACTATATACTATAATATACTAATAAGACATATGTATAACAGAATACCCAAAAAAAAAAAATCAAACCGACTTGTATTAGATGGATATCAAAATGGTTTGTATGTATACGTAAATGGTTTCACCTGATAAGACTCCAGAGAAACGAGGTGGCTTCATTCTTGTAGTAAAAAAAAAAAAAAAAAAGTTCCTCCATTGTGCTTCTCTTACTGAACAATTTTATTAGCTAGAGAAATCAAAGTCTAAAGTTCAAGGTATGTTATTTTTTTTATTAATCACACAAGAGACTTGTGCGTCTTTGTATTAAGAAAGAGAGTTTTGGTTACAAACTAAAACCGACGCATTATAAATAAGATAAGAATGAGAGCCTCGCGTCTGAAACACCATCATGACTTAATACTTCCTATATTCCTAGCGCCGGTTGAGATCCATTGATCAACCTTGAGCTTGATGATCTAGGCGGCGCATGGACCTCAATGACCACTCTACGGAAGCTCCTTGTGTTCCTTTACTTCTAAGCCTCCCAAGCGATGAGCGAAGAGTGAGTTGGAACTTTCTTGAAGTTTAAGGCATGTTTCGATCATATGGTCTGAAGTTTAGTTAACTAAAGTTAAGAATTAAAACTTTAGACTATTTTCATTCATTTTCGTGGTCTAAAGTTTGAGTGAGACTAACTAAACTTTAACATAAGCTAAAATAGTCTATAATTTAGAAGCTTTTGCCCCCCTAAACTTTAGAGCACGGACACCAAACTAGCAAGGCAACGTCGCAGTGAATTAAGAGCATCTCTGTATACATTCATCATCTGGCATTTTTCTTGAGAGACTAGAGTAAATTAGACATAAAAGTAAATTTAGAAAAGAAAGAGTTTTCGAGGAGAAAGCGGTAAAGAGACAAATAAACTATTCAAATAATATTAGTTTGTTAGAAATAGCTTAGAGTTCCCAATCTAAAATCATTTAGAAAGGTAGTATAGGATTCTCAAAAAAAAAAAAAAAAAAGGTAGTATAGGAAAGAGAAAGATAATACTAGATTTATTAATTTCACAAGTTAATATGAAACACGTGGAAAATTGCGGTAAGTAAACGGACCATATGGCAGCCCAATAAGGCCCACATATGGCAGGCAGCCCAATAGCCCACTAACTCAAAACCCTAGCAGCTGCCCCGATTTCCTCTCTCCAACACTATAAAAGCTCCTCCGCTTGGCCCGCCGCCATTCTCCTTCACGAGCAGGAGGCTGACAAGGTAAGCAGCCGCCGACGCAGGAACCCTAGCGCCGCCGCCCCATCAGCAGCCATGGTGAGCACACGTTTCTTTCTTTCCATGTAGCTCTTTCCAGAGGATCTCTTCGCTGTGTTCCTGACGTTGATGTCGCGCGCTCTGCGCTGTGCTGGGTCGTAGGGTATCGACCTCGTCGCCGGTGGGAGGAACAAGAAGACCAAGCGCACGGCGCCCAAGTCTGACGATGTCTACCTCAAGCTCCTCGTCAAGGTGAGCTTCCTCGTGCAGTGGTTTTCTAACTTCCCCTGTGCTACGCGCCGATGTTGGCTTCGGTAGATCTGACCGTGGTAGCCTTGTTTTGTGCTGCAAATGCCTGTGATTTGTAGTTTAGTGCCGTTATAATAACAATACAACCATTTTCGCGAGGATTTTCTTGTTGAGCTGATGTAGTAATCCTTTAAGATTCATTAGCGTGAAGGGAGTTTGGAAGATTCGTTTCGGTTCATTTATGTTTTATTATAGATAGATGTCCAGTATTTATTCTTTGGTTATCTGCTTGCTCTTTATCGAAAGTATGTTCTAGGTTTTCTATATATGCCGTGATTTTTGAATTCTGTATGCTGGTGTGCAGCTCTACCGTTTCTTGGTCAGGAGGACCAAGAGCAACTTCAACGCTGTCATCCTCAAGAGGCTCTTCATGAGCAAAACCAACCGCCCACCAATCTCCCTGCGCCGTCTTGTCAAGTTCATGGAAGGAAAGGTATGCACTTGACAGCCACTTGACAACAATCTGTTATTCCATCCAAAATGTTTTGTTAAACGTGCTTGTCTCTTTGTTCATCTGCTATGTATTTGTTAAATTAGTGTTATATGAATAGCAGTGGATGAAAAACTAACTGGATGTAAAATTGTTAATGTGTAGCTGGTTTGCTTAGTTTCGTACATTGTGTATAATTACCATGAATATGGTGCTTAAATAGTATCCTCCTATGTTAACAGGAGGAGAAGAACATTGCTGTGATTGTTGGTACAGTCACAGATGACAAGAGGATCCAAGAAGTTCCAGCAATGAAGGTCACTGCCCTGAGGTTCACTGAGACAGCAAGGGCCAGGATTGTCAATGCTGGTGGGGAGTGCCTCACATTTGACCAGCTTGCTCTCCGTGCTCCACTTGGCGAGAACACGGTATATTTTGTTTTCATTGTTTGAAAGTTTGTCTATTTGATTTCAATCTGCATTTTTTAAATGATTCAAGTTGAGTGAACATTAGACTGCATGTTTCAAGCTGTAGTAATTTTGAAAAGATTTAAGCCTTACTGGCCCTAACAATCATGAAGTATTATGTAAGTTAACTGTGCTAATAAGCTCTGATGGATTGGCATGATTCTTTTTAAGATTCCTTACAGTAGCAAGGATTTCAACTTATGTAAGCTATTTCAATTAGTTGTTTGGTCCTACTTTCTGTTCCCTGTGATGGCATATATTAACCATGCTAATGCTGATATCCTTTGACGATTATAACAATGTGCTGAGGGAGCTTTCTATTAAAATTTGTTTGATGCACCTAGAACATTGAATTCTTTGTATTACATTATTAAAACTTTTTTCTGCTACTTGTATTTTTAGCACAATTATTAGTCTTGAATGATTTTTGCGATGATGATAAACTTTCTACCCAGCTCATTATGAGACTTCCCTCTGTGGGCTGTCATGATATGTGCTTTTCCATTGCATCTGAGCTCATTCAAGAATTTTATCTTGAGTTATTTGGTATTAATTTTTCTTGGCAAGCTTTCCTATTACATGTCCATGTAAGTGGCTCAGTAAATAGACATACTTTTGCAATGATGATAGGATTTCTAATCCCAGCTCGATGAGACTTCCCTTTGTGGGTTGTCTGGGATCAAAAATTCCTTTCTATCTGAGCATGCATATGGTTTTTTTTTATTCGTGATCTTTTTAAAAGTGTTGTGCAGCAGGCAGCAGCTTATTCTCTTGAATGACATTTGCAATGATGATACTCTTTCTACCCAGCTCATTATGAGACTTCCCTCTGTGGGTTGTCATGATCTGTGCTTTTCCTTTGTATCTGAGCTCATTCAAGAATTTTATTGAACCATTTGGCGTTTACTATTTTCTTTCTTATTAAGCTGTGTGATCAAACCCATATATTTAGTCTTCGTACAACAGGCATAGCCTGATTTGTTCTGCAATGATGATAAGATACTCTAATCCCAGCTCGATGAGACTTCCCTTTGTGGGTTGTCTGGGATCATAATGTTTCCTAGTATCTGAGCAAGCTTATGCATTCTTTATTTAAGCAGCATTTGTATAAAAATGAGTAATTAGGTTTGTACTACAAACGTGCACAATCCAGTCCTGTAGTGCAAATATTAGTAGTCCTGTACTGTAAATACTAATTTACACTTTAGGAAGGTAGTCAAACTTATTCCTGCTCGACATTTGTCAAACTAATGTTCCGGCCGTGTCGTGGCTTCACTACTGCAGGTCCTCTTGAGGGGCCCCAAGAATGCCCGTGAGGCAGTGAGGCACTTTGGCAAGGCTCCTGGCGTGCCACACAGCCACACCAAGCCATATGTGCGCTCCAAGGGAAGGAAGTTCGAGAAGGCTCGTGGCAGGAGGAACAGCCGTGGATTCAAGGTTTAAAAAAGTTGTTTGTGGTCCTTGTGCGTGTTGCCATCAGAATAGTGCAACTGTTCTGTTTGATCAATCGACAGTAATTAGTAATCACTCTCTACCGAGGGTAGTAGCACATTTTGTTGTCCTGGTTTGAATTTTGAAAGATATTTGAAGGATTTCGTCGCCTTATCTACTGGTTACTGGTTGAGCAAGAAGACAATATTCTGTTGCCCCACTTATCAGAGCCTTTGAGTTATCTTCGATCTCACCTTTTTGTGATGGTATGCATATTATGTGCTGTGATTGGAACTGTACTGTCGGACCAGTTTTTTCACCTATGTTGAGTTCTGGCGATTGCTGAGTATAGGTGCCATGCATCATTTTGTGAAAGCTATTGTCCTCGCGTTCCTTCTCTGTCAGCTTAAGTACACGCTTCTTCCATCTCTTGTTTTGAGGTTAATGAACTCTTCTTTCAAAGTAAAATCGCTCTTCTTTCAAAGTCAGATCGCCTTTTTTTTCAAAATCTCTTACAAAAGGCGATCATTTGTCGGACCAATGTTTTCATGTTCTAATTAGAAGTAGCCAATATCATTTCATTGTGGTTCACTTGTTAGCCTCACGTACAGATCAGCTTCTTTCTGCTTCTCTCTACTAGAGAACCCCCCTAAATCACCTGTAACAAACACCAGTCACAACCTAAAACACCACACCGCTCTCCTTGCCCTATTAATTCCCTGACTAGAGGCTTAGCAAGAGCGCGACAGCTCTTGGAAAGGAGAGAGCAATCTCTAACACAACATCCTTAACCCCACAAATGCAACTTCAAATCATGATATCACAAAATCAGGCTTGTGGCCTGCCTCCAATTGGATGAGGTTCCCTCCAGGTTCTTGTCACATCATCGACTGGTAACGATACGGAAGAATTGCCGTGTCGCCATTGATTATCGATGATGCATCTGGATCTGCAGTTCCTTGTTTTGGCTGGACAGGAGGCAACATTCTCCGGAGATTTGCATTTGTTTTATCAGATAGTCCTAGCTTCACAAAGAACGTTGCGGTACAGCCCTTCCCTACGCCTTCGCTTTCGAGCCAGATGTTCCCTTGCATAAGGGCAACAAATCTAAAGGCACCAGAGAGAGGTCATAAATATACTATATTAGTGTCGGAAATCGAATGTTTTCAAGGGAAATGCATTTGAAAAAACAACTTTACTAGTATACCTTCTGGAAAGGGCCAGACCCAATCCGTTGCCATTCTGCAGTTTGTTTGTAGCATTTTGTGGATGTGCAAATTTTGTGAAGGTGTGAGGCATATCTTGTGGGCTAATTCCACAGCCAGTGTCTTTTACCTGCAGCATTATTTGACATCAGATTCTGTAGATATTGTACAAAGTATAAGAAGCAGATCAATGTAGTGGCATGCTTGACCAATGGAATTCCTGCAGACAGATAATAACCTAAACTTTTTTGAAAGAAAGACAATAACCTAAACTCATGTGGAAAAATCTCTCATAATAATCTAAACTCATGTGGAAAAACCTCTCATAATTTTAGGTCTTCTTTTCTAAACAAAACTGTTCATCTAGATGAACGACCAGTTTCTCAAATATGAAAATTATAGTATGGCTGCATAAGCATACCTAGACCAATCATATCATAGCAAGGGCTACAAATCAACTCCAAATACCCTCCTTTTTCAATTCCAGGTACCGCGTTGCACATTATGGATAACAGATGGCTAATTCATATACCTGGGAACAAAAACTATTTAGTGACCCATGTTTGGTTCTATTCACTAAAGACCACTACACTTTAGTCACTATTAGTTACCCCTTCATGGCATTTTAGTCACTAAAAGTGACTAAAGTTTATTGAATAAACTTTACAAGGGGTAAACCAAACACCCTTGCACTAGTTATCTGGGCATGACAAACAGTAGTTAGAAATCTACTGGCCATTACTTCAACCTATGAACACACACATTGATAGGCAGCACAGTATACTAAGAAGATTAAGGAATTAAACCAACATAGTAAACATTCATCAGCTAACCTGCACAGCCAAGTAAAAAGACCCATCAGAGAGAACTGGATGGAAGTCAGGAGCATATGGGTCCCTTAGAGAATCTGTCCTAGCGATAGATGCTGAAATTGAAATATGACCCTCCTTTGTAAACTTAACGGAATTCCCAGCAACATTTAGTATTATCTGCATCAACCTCTTTCGATCACCAATTGCACAGTTGGGTAACTCTGGAGCCAAATGAACCATTACGGATAGCCTTTTCAATGCAGCTACTGGTTTAATTAAATCAACCACCTACAAGTCAACAAGTCAAACCAATTTCCCTTGTGGATAACATAATAGTGAATAGTAAAACATAAAAGTGCAGAAATGGCACTTACATCTGTAAAGGTCGCATGTAGATTAAAAGGTGCAATTTCCAGCTCAAGACTGCCATCCCCAAGCTTGGAGATATCTAAAACATCATTTGAAAGAGTTTCTAAAAGATCGCTACTCTTTAGTATAGTCTCAATCATCACACGCTGTTCTGCAGTAAGTTTTGTTTCTAACAGGAGGGATGATAAAGAAATGATTGCTCGCATAGGAGTCCGCATTTCATGATTCATGACAGCAAGAAAATCATTCCGAGCACAGATAGCCTTTTCTGCCTCTCGTCGAGCTGCGCCCAGAGCAATATTCTGCTCAATTAGCAGATCACGGGCACGCATGGACTCTTCCAAAATGGCAGCATGGGATAGTGCAACTGCCACCTAAATGAGAAGTGAGCTCATTTAGCTATGATATTTATAATGAATTAATGATATAAGACAACACAAGCAGTGCAAAATACTTCATATAAAGTGCTAACAGACAAGCTCAGCATCAGCAGGAATTACTTATTGTAAGTTCAGAGAGAGGACATGCTACTCAAACAAAATGAGAACAAAAGGAATGACCATTTCCAGAAGGCCTACCAAGGTAAATGCTACTAACTCCATCCAAAAAAGAATGGAATCCTAGGTTTGGACTAAGTCATATCTCAAAATATGTTTATTAAAATACGGGTGAATGGCTCGATCGCGAAAAAATATGTTTATTATGAAAATATATCCATGATTAATCTAATGATACTTATTACGCATTATAATACTGATAAAAAACGAGGATTGCATCTTTTATTTTTGGGTGGGTGGGGGGTGGGGGTGGGGGGGGTAGTATAAAAAAATAGGAGACATTATATCGCCAAATAGAGTTAACCATGTCAACACAGTTTATGACAGCAGTTAGCTGATTATGCCGGAAATATTTCTTCAATGACAATAAAAAATGTCGTTTAAAGCAAATTAGTAACTGAAATCCTACAATACTCAAAACTTGACCACAAGCTGAAAAGTGCTGAAAGGCTATTAAAGAGCATCTGGGAATAAAAAAATACAGTTGTAAAGAAAAACATCTTATCAAGAAACAAAATAAATATTTTTTCAGAAAAAGTTTTTTGGTGGCAAAACTAAATGATTCAAGCGCTAAACTTTAGCTCCAATCCTTGACCTTTCCACAGAGGGCTTAACCCGAATTAAGATCCACTCCTAGTAATGTTCTCTTCCTATGGATTTTTGTTTCTTTAAAACAAAATTTATGCTGGTAAGGCACAGTAGTACCAATGTGGGAGTGTACTAGACAGTCATACCAGATATAAATGGAATGCATATACATGAATGCACATCTAAGACAAAATTGATAACTACCTGATCAGCAACGACTTCAACAAGCTCCAGTTCGTGGGGTCGCCATTTTCGTGCACTGTCTGGAGGAAGCATCAAAACCATCACTGCAAAGGCTTTTGCAGATAGCTCAGGCCAATCATTTATTTGGAAGTTTGTAAGCTGCAGCAGCGGAACACGGACAGCAACGACCTCTGGTGGGACGTACTTGCTTTTCTGAATCTTCACTGAAGCTAATGGGGAAGTATGTGGTATTCTCTCAGCACGATTACTATTAAAGATGGTAGCTATAATCGGAAGATTGATAGGAACAACTGATCCAAGCGGAGCACTGCTATGGAGGGCATGTGAGAGCTGAAGTGTTGTTCCAGAGCGGGACGGCATCCACACGGCACACTCTGCTAAACCAAGAGTTCTCGCCATCTCAACCAGTGTGGTTCTGAGAATGGTATGCCTGTCAAGCGTGCTCCTTATCTCGTGCGTGAGCATATGCACATGCCTTCCCGTCTCCTCTTGCGTCCTTATGATCCCCATCTCCCTATCAAGCTCCTCAGCCTTGTCCTTGAGGAACCTCTCCCTCATTTTCACACTGAGCAAATCAGGGATGATATGAACAAGCATCAGAGCTGTTATGCACGACACGACCGCCGTCGCCACTTTGGCCACCGTCAGCACCACGGCTATGGTCCTGGTATGTGTAGTGAAAGTCCACATGTTTATCAGGTGGGTCGCCCCACACAGAACGATGAAGGCACCAAACTGTATGAGCACCCATCGGTACGGGAAGAAAGCTGACTTCTGAACAAAGTATATGAGCTCCAAAGGGATTGAGAAGTACGCGAGCGCGATGAAGAAGTCAGATATGTACTGGTACTTCATCAGCAGATCGTCGGCCTGCCAAAGTGGCTCAATACAATCGCATCCATCCATCCGTGAAGAGCTCTTGAAGCAGTAATCAAGATGCTGCAGTTGTTGAAACAAGCAACCACCAAAATGCCACCTGTGGGAACATAGCAGGCACCATATGTAATTAATCAGATTTACTACATAACTTCTCTGAAACTGGGGACAATGACTAGAAGTGAAATTACCGAAGGCTTACAAAGAAAAGCTTAATCACCTGTAAGAAGACCAGACGGGTGGGACTACGCGTTGGAGTTGGAGCAGCCTGAGCCGAGGTCGCGCTCGAGCTCTAGTTGGAGCAGGGAGAAGGATTCCGGTCCAAGAACAGAGTCGAATGCAAGAAAACCGGCAACTTTTCCCCTCCAATCGAAACAAAAACTTCTCCTCAGTCGCACCAGAAGCAGCGCCGGCCCGGAATCAAGAACCGCTAGAAACCAACAAAGACAAAAGTGCTTTCGCCCGCAAATCGAGGCAATACCCCGGATGTTGACTTCACAACGGCAGAGCTCCGCTCCGCTGCAGCAGCTGCGATTTGAGCGAAGAGCTTGGGGATGGATCGGCGTGAAGCAGCAGCGGAGGCCAGCCGGAGGAGGAAGAAGATGAAGATGCGAAAGCGTGGTGGATGCAAGTCAAGTGACTAGGAAAAAAGGTGCGTGATGGTTGGATGTGAAAGCCCGGACGACAAAACTCCGCCGCTAATTGGAAGCAAAGACTGCCTAATTACATTACACGCTGCTGTGTCTGCCTTTTGTTTAGATTAGAGATGATGATGATCATATAAAATACTAGAAGCAACACGGGGACCCCATTTCCAAGTTGCTGCGGTTAGTTATATACGTTGAACACTGACCCAACCTTTTTTTTTTGACAATAACATGAATTCCGTTGCATGTGTTATGCTATTGTGGCAACTACGATATGCATTTTTTTTTTTCTGAAGAAATGCTTTCGTTTACTTTATTCGTTCTAAATTATATAAGTCGTTTTGTTCTAAGGTGATTACTCTATTCACTCTACTTGTTTCCTATGTCTCTATTTCTTGTTTAGATTGTTGATACCCAATTACGGAAGGTACATTGGTTAATAATGAAAAAGTGGGATGGATAAGATATATTTATTATTGACAAAATTTTTGGAGAATAAAAATGCTTAACTTTATATACGGCGGTGACATTACTTTTACTTATATATATATTTATTGAGCTACAAAAGTGTTCTTGCAGATAATTTATTTAAAGCATTTTGCTTTCGATCTTTATTTCATCATTCTACACTTTCTAAATCTTTTTTTTCCCTAAAACAATGAAAACTCAAGCATAAATATATCTTGTATAAAGCTAACAACCTTCTTTAAGGATTATTTCTGTTTTCACGAAGGGTATGGAAATGCATCCCATAGCTATTGCTATCATATATCTATTTTCAAATTATAGTTGCTTATACTAAATATTATATTTTTTATATATAGTTATATATGTTTACTATACAAACGAAATAAATTCCAGCCAAAACATTTCAATGGTGGTATTAGATCTAAAGACATATACTCTCTCCGTTTTAAATTTCTTTGGCTTTTCTAAATAATTTTTGATATGCAATATACATTATGTTTAAGATGCATAACAAAAGAAATAAATTTATACCGGTTTATTTCAATGGTGGCCTAGAGTCTAAAGATTGCAATCCATAATACACAATCTAGAAGAACTTTATACCGGTTTTATTTAGCCACATGATTTTTTTTGACAAAAAAAATCATCTCCAGCCTTACCGCTGAAGATACCATCTGCCTTAGGGAATAAATAATTAGGAAATAAATTATATTTTAGTGGGTGGATTAGGGCAATCCTTGGTGACAGCGACAGGGGGACTGGATGCATTGCATCTGTACCTGCTTAATGTATGAGAGATCTCTTTGTCAAAAAAAAAAAAAATGTATGAGATCTGACATTTGAGAAGGGGACCTTTGGAGTTTGGACTTGGCCAGCAGCGATTCAAAGGCCCTTTTTTTTTTCTTTGACCCCATCATGCACATGTGTGTGATGTTTACTACCGTCTACACGCGGTTCCAATCATCATCCTTTTTTCGTGCCAATTGGTATTGTACTCCGTGTCACTGAATCCAAGGGCCGTGTGCATAGAGAGCGATCTTTTATTTGGTGCGTGTGTCCCTAGTTGTAAGTGACACAAGTGTGAGGACGGTGGCAAAAATCAGGAGAGGAAGGAGGGAGGGAGGCCGGCAGTAGTGTGGTAATAGGATTTAGGGTTAGGGTTCGGTTTTTGGGAGTCCTATGTGGCCGGCAGGTTAAAAACGGAAGAAGCTAGGGGTGATGGTGGCTAGTTCAGCGGTGGTGACGGGTTAACGAAAGGTGACGAAAGAGGGACACATTAGTTATGCCGAGTAAGCAAAGGAAGATACCTGAATTGATAATGCAAGTGGGCGGAGCGAGGTGGCAAACTTTTTCTTCTCCGATTAGATTTATGGTGGGCAGGGGTAGGCAGCCGATGGTGTGGTTTATGACTTTAGAGGCAAGATGCGGTTATGAGCTGGCGTGGTTCATTGAACAAGATGAGTTGAACAACACAAGATGAACACCGGCCAGAGAAACAAAATCGAGTTCCACCACTAGCATGCGGCCAAGAAGAGCCCAACTCGTGGCGGTGGGGCTATTTTTCACATGAGTTTCACAAAGATCCACTTGCTCTGATCCTTCTCTCTTTCTACTTCATCTGTCCATAAAAGAATGCAATTCTAACATAATACCAAACTAAAGTATCTAAATTTTAACTAAATATATATAAAAATATATAATATTTTGTAATATTAAATAAGTATCATTAGATTTATGATAGATATATTTTCATATACTATACTTATTTGGTCTCATAAATTAACACATTTACCTATGTATTTGGTCAAACTTTAGACACATTAACCAATAATAGAGTCCCATTCTTTTCATTTTTTTGACAATACTAGTGCAAAAAATTTTTGTTATTTTCTATTTTCAAAATGCTTCCTCTCCAAGAATATAATTGTCCTATATGAAGACATTATGTGGCAAACTAAATAATAATAATAATATAACAATTCTTATTTAGCACATTATTAATTAGTATATTTAAAAAAATTACACGTTCCCATAGTAGGCTGGAGTTTTTGATCTAAACGGCCCAGAACCCACGCTAAAAGGCCCTAACCTGCTGCTGCCCTCTTCTGGGCTGCAAATCTCTAGTCCAGCCCATTAGTGACCAGGCTTCAGGCCCATTAGACCAGCCGACCTGCCCTAAGGAAGGAGAGGAAGAAGAGAAGCAGGAGAGCACAACGTTGCAAGAACGCATCGAGGGGACGCTACCTACGGCCATGGCGAGGAGAAGGCTTCTCGCGCTCGCGTTCCGGCTCCATGGGAGGGCCTCAGGCGACGACGCAGCCGTGGCGGCGACCGCCGCCCCGGTTCCTCTCCTCCTCAGCGGCGTCCGGCCCCTCGACCGCCTCAAGTCGCCGCCGTTCGCGCGGCTGGCAGCCGGAACCCCGCCTCCTACCCATGGGATGGATTCGGAGGTTAGGGTTTGCTCTCCCACTTCATCCGTCTTGGTTTAGCGTAAAGGCGTGGTTTGTATGGCTCGCAAGGTTGGATTAGCCTAATTAATTTAGGCTAGGATGGGTTTCTTTCTTCATCTGATCGCTGCTCTGGCCAACTGGCCATTGTGGTGGTAAGAGTTACCCATTTCGTTAGATTGAGGTAGCATTTGCAATCAGAACTTTTTTGTGTGATTGTTCGTGCGCATTAGCTGCTGTGCCAAATTGTTGAGCTGTAGCGGACTTTGATTTGTTGGTGACATGACATTGTTCTTGTGATGAATCTGTTATTGCTGGTACTCGGTTGTGGGTGCTTTAAAGGTTCTTTGTTTTGGAGAAATGAAAACTGTGTGTCATGTGCAGGAGGGCAGAAGAGGACCATGTTCATCCAGACGCAGTCGACCCCCAACCCACAGTCACTCATGTTCTATCCTGGAAAGCCAGTTATGGAGGTTGGGAGCTCTGATTTCCCTAATGCTCGGACTGCGATGACGTCCCCTTTGGCTAAGGCTCTGTTTGCTATTGACGGTACATTTATGCCTCTTCCCTTTTTGCCTTTTGCATTCATTTCCATTTCCATTTGTGCCTTTGCTCGTGTAGCTCTACAAGTTTTATGTTCAGTTAGTTACTCTTAAGTGTCCTACTGTTGACATGTGCCAGTTCTTGAAAAAATGGTCGGGTTATAGGAATGAGCTGTTTAAACTTTCATAATTTGGTGCCAATAACACTTTCGGGTTATCTCTATTTTTGGTGACTTCACTAATTTTCCTTCGTGGACAATTAGTTTAGCTTTAACAAAAGCTTGACAGGCATAGCTGAATAAGAGATGCTAATACCATTTTAAGCCCTTCTGTTACTCAATAGATTCCATAGAGAAATTTTAGTGAAGTGAAGTGGGACAAAAGAGCAGTATTGATGGCAGTGTTGGGATGGTGAAGTATAAAGTAGTGTCGAACATGATATAAGCACAATTTTGGGAGACATATTGAGCTGCTGCTTGGATTGGGTTTTCTTGCATTAAGTGTCAGTCTTTTAGTGAACTGCTAACTCTTTTGGCACAACATTGGAATCTCTATGCAGGAGTAACCAGGGTATTCTTTGGATCTGATTTTGTGACTGTTACCAAATCAGAAGAAACTTCTTGGGATTACCTGAAGCCTGAGGTTTTTGCTGCGATAATGGATTTTTACTCATCTGGACAACCACTTTTTCTGGACTCAAATGCTGCAGCTTCTATGGACACAGCGATTAATGAGGTATCTCAACTAGTTTTTGTAAACTATCTGTCCTATATTTTTTCCTTGTCTTGCTTTTCTGAACTTCCCTGTTTACTGTGGCATTTTATTATCACAAGACCCTGAAGACCATATGCTTTATATTGTAATAGAGAAAACCTATATTCGGATAGTTTCTTGGATGTTCTAACTTCTAACAACATTGCAAAATGGAAAATGGGTTGTCTATTGAGGCAGCATGTAAACTGTACAGTACTGTACTGGGTCTAGGCAACACCGCAAGATATGGTAGGGATGCCAAGTTGCCAACGCCTGCCACATTCTATGCACGGAAAAAAAATATAGATTAGGAGTGCAATAAAATGGAACTCCATTTCTGCCAATGATTGAAGTTGCTTAAATTTGCTTGTGTGGATTAAACCCTGTATGTCCGCCTGTCACCTATAGGTAGGTATTGCTTCTTGAATGTGTTGATTTAGTCCTGTATGTTCACCAGTTGGTAGAAATAATAGGATTGCAATGGTTATCAACTCATATGAAGATGTGACCTGTTATGACGAGATATAGAGTGATACTGTGGACTCGTTGCACTACATTGCCTCAGAATCTAATTGTAGTAATCTGTAATAGAGCTATACTTTTACTTAGGTTACCAAAAAAATGGTTTGAGACCCTGAATCCTCTTATTCTACTAAGAGTCCATGATGTTACCTAAGCACTGACAACATACATATCAAAATCAGTATATGTTATTTTGGCTATTATTTGCCTTGTGATACTATCTTTCGGGTTATTTTGGCTATTATTTGCCTTGTGATACTTTCTTTCTTGCACTGTTTCCTCCTAGGATGATTCAGAAATAGTTGCCATGATAAAAGAATTGTTGGAGACTCGCATTCGACCAGCTGTTCAAGATGATGGTGGTGACATTGAATACCGAGGATTTGATCCGTGAGTCTTTCCCTCCCTCCCCTCACGTGTGGTCTGCTATTAAGAATATGGTTTCCTTGTCTCACTAGAACACTATCCTTTCAGAGAAAATGGGATAGTTAAGCTTAAAATGCAAGGTGCCTGCAGCGGCTGTCCAAGTTCATCAGTCACATTGAAGTCTGGGATAGAAAACATGCTTATGCACTATGTGCCCGAGGTGATCTGAAGTGATTCATTCTGTTCTTTGCTGATGTTCCCTAATGCTTGTGGCTCAGAAAACAAATGTTCTCTATTTTATAACTAGAATGTGAAGTGATTTATTCTGTTCTTGCTGATGTTCCTTGCTGATGTTCCCTAATGCGCCAGAAAAAAAATGTTCTCTATTTGATAACTAGAATGTGGAGTGATTTATTCTGCCCTTTGCTGATGTTCCCTAATGCTTGTGGCTCAGAAAAAATGTTCTCTATTTGATAACTAGAATGTGTAGTGATTTATTCTGTTCTTTGCTGATGTTCCCTAATGCTTGTGGCTCAAAAAAATGTTCTTTGTTTGATAATTAGAATGTGAAGTGATTTATTATGTTCTTGCTGCTGTTCCTTTTTCCTTAACTTAATGCCTGTGGCTCAAAAAATGTTCTGTATTTGGTAACTAGAGTGGTTGTCGATTGGTCACACATTCAGGAAAGTAGTTCCTATGCCATTGTTCCTTTATGATGTTTTTTTCTCAATTATCCATTGATCCATCTATTCCCATTGGTAACACATGACTAAAACTATGCTAATTTGTCATACTACTTTTATAAATAACAGGTGAAAGGAGTAGAGCAGGAGTTTGATGGTGATGAGGAAACTGAACTGGCTGGATAGGTGGAGTGAGAGTTCTTACAGGTTTTGAGGGTCAACACAGCCTCTTCAAATGTTATAGCAACTTTGCTCGTATGATGTTTCCTGGTATTTCTACATCCCAAAAAGGGTTATCCAAGAATGGCCTGAGCATTTTACTATGATTAGCAGCCAGCACCGATCCTGATGTATGCAGGATGCAGGCTATGATAGATAGCGGAGGCATCAATAGTCTGAACCAATATCAGTTGCACTTGCACTAGGATCCGAATAAAGTGGCAGAGTGATTGCTGTTTTGAATTTCTGTATATATCTGAGCATGTCTAATCAATTATGAAGCTATCAAATTTTGCATGAAAAATACTTCACGGGTTTTTTTTTTTGCTTATGCCTGATGATATTCCTATCATCAATCAGTTGTATACCACTCATATTGCTTCTGTGGTGAAATACTTCACGAACTTTATTTCGTGGTGTTGTTCGTCTGCAGCTGCTTTTTCTACGGTAATTTGTGGGAGTAGAAAAAGCAGGTGTGGCAGCTATTTTTGCTACAAAAGAAAAAGAAGGTGAAAAAAACTTCTTTTGCATCTGAAATGGGATGCATAGATCATTATATCCACTTCGATCTTTTATTACACATCAAGAAGGGCGATGCCTGCTTTTGATCACCATCCTCAATCAAAGAGTAACAAAGTACGTGCACAGGAATTAATCAAGGGGTGGGGGGATAAAACACATACAGTGGCTATGAAAGAAGAAAAAAATGTGAAGGAAAAAAAATAGTGGGGAGAGACATGAGAGTGAGGCAAGAGGGCCTCTTATACATAGCTAATCACAATTAAGGAGCCTATCAACAACAAAAACAGTGACAAGGACCACCATCTATCTTACCATGTAGGGCAAACAAGCCTTACCAGGTCAACCTCATCACTTTGGGGTTGGAACATGACACAACGACACAACACAGCAGCGAGATCATTAGATCCGCAGCAGCAGCACAAGAGGTGGGTGAATCCAAAAAACCAAATCCAGCCCTTCAACATCAGCTTCATCCATCCTGGAAAAGAGGCCATCCTTGACATCTTTCTTGATAATCCAAGAAAGGTACATGGTTGGCTTGTATCCACTGGGTGGTCTGTGTTGTGTATCTTCTGTGTCCTGTATATGTACACACAATTGAGCAGCATCCTGTCATGGTTGGGTTGGGGTTGGGTTGGGTGGTGCTGAGATCCTCCTGGCTAGCCATGTAGCAGCGTGGATGATGATCTGGATGAGGAGGACAAGGCCATGAGCAGGATTGCAGCCTCCTCCACTCCCATCAGGACCCTCCGTTTCTTCACCACTTGGAGGCTGCCGCCGCTTTTGTTGTTGTTCTTGTCTTTGACGACTGCACTGCTTGTTGCTGGTGGATTGTGATGTTGTTGCTGCTGCAGCTGTGGCTGGTTTTGTTGTGGTTTTTTGGTGGTGGTGTCAAGACCAAGTTCTTGCCTCCTCTTCTTCCTGTACCGTATCCCGCACGCGTTGCAGAGCGACTGTAATAACCAAATCAAGTCTAAGAAGATCGCCTAATAATGTTGATCCAAAATTAACGTTGAATAGGTAGCATAACAAAGATCATTTTAGATGATAGTAGATGATGATATATCTGTGATTGATCCGATCACTAGCTAAGTACTAGTTGTCAGTTTAGTAAATTGGTTTTCTGCTGATTGCTGGTACTGGATAGGATAGGAACGAACAACTGTGATGGAGATATGTATGGATACTCCTCTTAGCTAAACGATAGGCTGGAGGTATACATTACATACATGAATTAAATAAATGAGATTAGCTAGAAGGACGGTATCAGAGAAGCTGCTATAGCTTGGTTCCTCCTTTTTTTTATATATTTATATATATGCGTTCACACACTAGCTGAGGGGAATTGGCTGGGGGTTGGAGGTTAGCACCGTTGCTTTGCTTGGAACAGCTCACCTAACCACCCCCAACCCAAGCAGCCGGGAGGAATCAATCAAAGCGGCGGCGGCGGCGGTGGCTAGAGATTCCGTGCTTTCTTCTCATGCAACCGGCGGCGGCTAGGCTAATCGATGATTGGAATTGGAATAATCAATCATCATGTTGATACAGTCTCCTAAATCCAAATTACTGTGTGCAATCCAAATTACTAGTACATAGCTAGATCAACTTGCTACGCCAAGAAGCGGTGATCGGCGGCCATCGATCGATCGATCAGGTGGTCTGACCACGCCATAGCTCCGATCGCCTAGCTCCAGGCAGGCAGCAAACACGGAACCGAGAGAGAGAGAGAGCGGTGGCGGTGGCGTGGTTACCCTGGGTCCGGTGGGCCCGCCGCGCCACATGGGCGTGGCGGTGGTGCGGCACTCGACGCAGCACGGCCTCCCCACCTCCACCTCCACCGCCGGCGCCGGCGCTATCCCGATCACCTGAAGCCAAGGAGATCATCATCAGCCAAGCAAAATTGAAGTCGAAATGCTTCCTCTCTTGTCGATCTTCGGCATATAGACACAATAGAAACAGAGGATAGGATAGGAGAGGAGAGGATACCTTGTGATGCTCGGCGGCGGCGGAATCCATCATCATCTCTGACCGACGTACCGACCGACCGATCAATCGATCCTGATCCTGCTAGCTGCTGTGCTGGGTGCCGGTGGGTCGATGATCGATCTCGTCGTCGAGACGAAATGGCCTCCGAAACAGAGATGATCTGAGGGGCGTGGAGTGTTGGGGAAATGGAGAATAAAGATGACGACGATGATGATGGTGGCGGTGGTGGAAGGAGACGACGAGAGACGAGACGAGTCGAGTCGAGCGGCACGAGGTGAGTGTGGAAGCAAGCCACGCCACCACAACATAAGGGGCGGGAGTCTCAGAGAGATAAAGGGCTGCGACTGCGGGCCCCACTTAGAGGGCAGGTGAGGTCCTAGGCTAGAGAGTCCTCATCTCATCTGATCAAATCGGTCCCAACACTTATCCACTACTTTAGAACCCGATGGTCAGAGTAATATCCTTTCTTGTCAAACAAACAATTGACACGTGTTCTTTGCCCCTGTGCATACTTAGGAGCTGTTTGGTTCCTAAAACTAATTTTTATTAGTCCTAGAGACTAATAAAAAATCTCTTTAAAAGGGCTAATCTATATCTATTAATAAAGAGAAAATTTTTATCCACCTCCTTTTTCGGTCTGCCTTTTCGCTTTTGCCTACCTCTTCCCGTCTCCGTGTTGTATTCACGTTTTTCCCCAGCTCGAAGCCAACGCAACGCAAGCTCAGATTATCGCCACGAGAAAAAAAATCTCGGCCACCACGGGCGAAGCAACTTTTTTCGGCGGCGGCCGGATGTTGCTCCTTCACATGCTTCCGCTCCATGCTCCTCCTCACCTTCGCCGCTCTCCCGCCTCGTGCCGTCGGCGCTCCACCAGCGCGGGACCGGGACCGGGCGGCGGAAGCAGCGTTCGGACGGGCGTGGAGTGGCTTGGCCCGAAGTTCCCGCACAGCCATGGCGTAGGCGAGATTGCGCGCAAGGCTGCTGCGGCTGGTGGCGAGCTTCGGGGAAGGGCGATGGCATCGGTCGCGTGTATCGGGCAGACATTGCCTGCGGCGGACGTGTCACTGCTTGTTTACTACTACCACGCTTTGCATGATAGTGTCCCACAACCCATCAAGCCAGTAGTGCATCGTGCTCTAGAACTAGAATCCGGTGCGGTGCTGGCCTTGAGTGAGATGGGGTGTTCCACGTCTCATTAGTCCCGGCACATTTTGTCCTTTTCCTCTATAACAAGTTGTCTATTGTTTGTTTACCTCACTTATTCAAATGTGAGGTGATTATATGCTTCTTCGGATAACCGTGCCTTGGTAAATCAACCACCCATGTAACTAGACACGGAGACGGAAGAGGCATAATTTTCACATTTGGCGGACATAACTGAAATTTTAGCAATTATATATTAGAGATAGATTTTATTGGTTTTTTTTTTCCTATCGTTGCAACGCAATAAATTTTATCCGTGTACCCGTATCAACGCACGGGCATATTTCCTAGTAGAAGAAAAGTATCAAAAATCCCTCCTCGTTTGTTTTGGTAGGGACTAAAAGAAATTTTTTTTTAGTCACATAGCCTAAAAAGTCCCTAAACCAAACAACCCCTTAGTTTGCAGCACAATACACGTGTTTTGTGGACCACCGCTCACTTGACACATTCTAGAGGAGGCCAATCTTGATCCCCACACGAGACAGGGCGTTAGTAGTGCCGTATCCATCGGTTTACAATTTCCCATTCTCCATGTTGGGGCATTGGAGGCGTACGATAGTTGAGGTGGTAAGTATTTTTCTCCACTCGGCGATACAGAACAGAATCGTCCCAACATCTTTGAGCACAGAATCCAGCACACAGGCCTTGCATCTACCATTCAGCCGGCTTTGTTCTCTCGTCGAACACTATTGAATTAGCCAAAACTCTAAATTAAGTAGAGAATATTGTACATTTATTATTGTATTTGTCATCAGTGAAAGAGGAAAAACTGCATGCTGTTCCACGGAACGGAATGATAAGCACACGAAACCGGCAAAAACTCCAAATCATTGCTCCGCACACGCTTAAACAATGGGAAAATAAGTAATTGAATAGTTAAAGAACACCCAGACGTACACGACACATTATTAGCAGCTAGCGTAGATAGACGACCATACACCTCACAACTGACCGCCGTAGCAGAACGCAGACGCATCAGAAGCAGCAGCGTGCTCCTGCTCCCCGGAGGAAAGGAACTCCAACAGGGATCTCAAGAGAGGGAGACGGACGGATGTATGATGAGTAGACCAACATTTTTCAGACAGGGACAGCTGAAAAAAAGGGATGCAATCTTTACACTACACCTAACAAAAAAGTATGCTGCAGTTTATTTAATGAAGTGTCAACTGCAGAGTCATCGCTATTTTCAACTGCAGGCAAATTGATCCAATGCTATGTATAGGAACG
>JADLZK010010315.1:0-202974 GCA_015847255.1 Hyparrhenia diplandra
TATTTTTATTGCCGACTTATCACATCCAGAAGAAAGTTACTAATCATGGTTGCTATAGCTACTGTTTGCCATGAGGGCTGATTTATTATCACCGCAGCAGCAGACCGGGATGCCAGAGGTTGATCGTTGGCAGAATGTTACTTTTGGGGGTTGACATTCAACATGGCACGTCTTGTTCTTGCATAATTGACTTAGATCACAATACGGTGCAGATCCCTACACAACACGGAAATGAAACGCAATAAGCATATATGCACCCTTGCATATTAAACGTACCAGCAGTGAAATTGATTTGCGATATTGAATAAGAACAGGTAGAGAGCATTTCCAACGGCAAGACATGCACACAAATACCTTTTCATCATGAGATGAGTTGGCAACCGTGGCCATGGCTACGACAAGTGCCGCGAGGAACAGAACACCGTTGCGTTTCTTTCCGAGTGCCATGGTGATCAACTGACCAAGCAGTGAGAATGACACACAGGAGGGAGAAGCATTTGCTTACTCGATCTTCCACAGTATATTTGGATTTGCATCTGTGTTGCGCATTTGCTCCTCCAGGGTGACCACTTAAATAGCGTTACAAACAGTTCATAGGCAGGCACAAAATAAAACACATATCTGTTTCGTTTCATGTCTTGTTAACCTTCGTAGAAAATGAATTTTTTTTATGGATTTCATTTACTCTGTCCTATAATATAGTGCATTCTAGCTTTCAAGATTTGTCCTCAAATATACCGTATTCTAGAGGGCACAAACTAAATTTACATTAATTTTTTCTATTTATCAATCAATCACCATTAATCACATTTATGATAGCGTCCAATTAGGAAATAAAATGAGGTTACATATGTCTTTACGTTCTCTCTTAAAGCGTCTTATAAAAGTTCTCAAATGCACTATACTAAGGACAGAGATACTACGTAGAGTCAAATTTGGCGGCAAATAAAAGGAGATACGCCGTATAAGTCAAAAAATAAAATAAAAATAGGGAAATTTCCCTATTATTTCCTTTAGTTGCAGTTGCACCTACCAAATTTATGCAGTACATAGCGATAAAAATAACAACATTAATTTTCTTGATATATTGTGCTCTAATATATATAAGAACTAGAAGAATTTCAAGCGTGTTGTCATTATTGGCACAGAATTTTGTCCTGCACCAGGACACGCTAGCCTGAAGGATCTGCACGGAACATGCCTTTGAGATCCGCAAGGTGTCGATATTGAAGGTGTGTGAGTTAATTTGACCTTGCAATTGACAAGGAGAAGATATTTTCCGATACGTGGCTAAATAGCCCATTGATATGACCATCGACTACATAGTCAATATCCAGCAATAAAACGATAGAAGTAAACATTATCAGCAATAGAGGAGGCACTCGGCGCCGTCCCTTCCCCAGCGTCGCTCCTCCTCCTCGGGCGACACGGGCAGGCCTCCCAATCCGGCGCCGCCCCTTCCCACCTCGCCGTCGCTGGCGGGAGGCCGAGCCGGCCAAGCGCGGGGAAGGCGGCGGCGGGCTTCTTCTCCGTCCCCCCGCCCCCGCTTGCTCGGGCGAGGAGGCCATGGCCAACGACGGCGACGAAGCTCGCCCCGAGAGGATCTCGCCTCCCTCGGCCCGATGCGACTTGGGAGCGCCGGATCTCGTGCTTCGAAGTCGCCACGGCGCCCGCGGGGCTAGGCGCCCCTCCACGGGCGCGGTGGTGGTGGGGCCGAGGGCGTGGGCGCCGGCCTCCCGTGGCCGGGCGGGCGGCGGAAGTTCTGGCGCGATGGGGGGCCGGCGGGGAGGAGGTGCCGTGGGACGCGGGGCTCCCTTGCCCGGAAGAAGACCTGCGGCTGCGACGACGATGGTGCGGCGACATCCGCCCCCGCACGCGGATCCCGGGTCCCCTCCGCCGGATCCGGCTTGGGGGCAAAGCCGACGTCTTTGTGGTGGTGGTGGAGGTGCGGTGAGGTGGTGGTCGTGGTGGGCCTCGGCGGTTTTTTTGCGCGTCTTCTTTGTGTTGGTGGTGGGCGTCGGCGTTCTGGCGGCATCTTCTTTGTATGCGGTGTCTTTGCGGTGTGAGATGAGGTGTGGTGGTGGTGGAGAAGCGGTGACCGTGGTCGGCATGGCTGCGGTGAGACGGCCGCGACACTTTGGCCGGGGGCGATGCGGCGCGGCCCTCGCGCTGGGACGGCGGCGGCGGCGGTGGTGGCGGCGGCCTGCAAGGTGCGCGGCACGCGGTGACTCGAGGCTGCGGGAGGCCCGGTGTGGGGCGCTGAGAGGCTGACCGCTCTCAGCCATGGTGGTCGGGAAGCGGTGTCGGCGGTCTTCAGCGTGCGGGTGGTGGAGCGACGGTGAGGTGGTGGTGCTCCCCCTCTTCTTCCTCGTCGGTTGGGGTTTTCGGCGCCGCCTCGGTGGCGGGGCTGGGCCAGGTATGTTCTCGCGGTGTCGTGGCGACATTGTGGTGATGTACCGGGACCATCTCCTCGGCCGGGAGTTGCGGAGGCGGGGCAGCCGTTGTTGCTTGTCTGTGAGCGTGCTAAAGGTGCGGTGTCGATCCGGGCGAAAGCCTTCACCGACATTATTGCCGGTGGTAATGGTGGCGGCGCCTTTTTGCGTCGTTTTTTTCCCGTTGGGGACACCATTAAGGGACATCGTCCTGAAGCATGGAGTCTCGGGGTGAAAACCCGGTCCAGTCTTCTGGACGAAGCGACGGCGGCGCCTTTGGCGTCGCGTTCTCCTTGAGGCGTCGCCTCTCGAGACTCATCTCAGCTTGTGGCGGGGTGGGAGGTGGTTTGGTTGGCCAGCGCAGCAATGGGGCATAGGAGGTGCGCCTTGGTCTTGGTGTTGGCGGCGAGGTGCGGAGGGTCCACGGGTCTTTGGAGGTCTTGAGTCTTTTGCGTATGGTCTTTGTGGTGATCTCGGTGATGGCCGAGCGGAAGTGGTGCTCTCGGGCGGTTTCGGATATCCGGTCTTGGGCGTGGTTTAGTAGTGGTTTAGTGGAGTGATTCGGTGGGTGAGGCGAGGCCCCCACACCGAGTAGCCGAGGATCGGTGGTTTTCATTGGTGGTGCGTGGACGAGATTATTCGGCTGATGCAATATTGGAGCAGAGGGATCGGCGATCATGCGTGTGCGGCTCGGGGACGATGGTCCCGTGGAGGAGGAGTGTTGGTAGCCGCCCGGGCTTGCTGGCGGGCTGCGGCGGCTGGTTGCGTTAAACGGCGGCGCAGGTTTTGACGATCCGCTTTCATCTCCTCTCCCGGTGGTGGTGGTGTAGTTTGTGTTGTGGGTGTTGTGTCGATGTCCCAATCCGACCGGTTGTTGTGGATGGAGGCTCGTGTTGATGACCCAATCCAATCGAGCAGAACTTCTTGTTATTTTTCTCCCATCCGAGTGGTGTTGTTGTGTCAAGTGGTAGGGGGGGATCTCCCCTAAGTTGAGTCGAGTGGACGCTAGTGGTGGCGCAAGTTGAGTTGATTTGATACCTAGGTGTGTAGATGGAGTAGGGTACCCTCCACAATTGTATGGTTTTTTAGCCCGGTTTCGGCAATAGAAAAAAACCGGGCCGGCATAATCAATATTTTTTTTTTTTCGTCTAATAGAAATCGGATAGAGATTGGGCAAAGCTTTTGCCGCCCCTTCTAAACAAAAAACATTATCAGCAAGACAGAGCATAATCAATATAAAGCACTGAGCCGATAAAGTTTGATGACAAGGGTCACAACATGTAACAGTCAGACGGATAGAGATTGGGTCACCAACGGGTGTGCCTAGAAAAGTGTTTATATAGACCTAAGTTCACTTCCAACTCGTTCCTCCTGCACGGAAATCGTGATCAAGTTATTGTTTGGATAGGGGGCGATCTGGTTAACTTGATGACTCAGAGACGCAAGTTGCAACACTTGCGTCCCAACGAAATAATGGCTCAGAGCCAGAACAATGTTCAACCCAAACCCCATTTTCAGAGTTCAACGCAAAGGAGTCGAGAGTCTGAGAAAATGTACACACAAACTTCGAGGAATATATGTACCTGCTGCACCTGCGTGCATGTCTCTGCCGTTGTCATTATGCTTGAACTTACCAGTCACTACCCAACCCACAACCGGCCGACCAAAGCGCAGTCATGCGAGTCATGCGAGGTGGTTGATGCATGCTCCCCTCTGTCAAGATTGCATTGTAAATCTGTAGGCCAGAGGAGGGGGTTACAGCTCCGGTGCGCCCGTGCGTACCGAACCCCAGAGCAATGTTTAATTCGGCCATGCAAATCTTATGATAGATCGAAACTGAAGGCGGTTTTTGGAGTCTACTAAGGTCCGCCTTTTACGATTCCATTATTTTATATTACCTTCTTCATCCGTTACTCAGATCAAATCTAATCTATCTATTTATCGGCCGGTCGCTGTTGGGGGCATCGGCAAGTCGGCAGATGAGACTTAGCAATCATCTCAGTTCAGGCAAAAAAGTGTCAAGTGTGCATCCATCCAAAGTTCCAATGCCTGTCGAGTGTTGACGATGTTGACGAACGATTAAATTGGAGTTCCGGAAGGACACGTCGACGCATCCAAACTTTATAATTCCCGAGATAATAGGCGCTACCTGGTGGAACTGATTCTCGCCGGTCGCCGGTCGCCGGTCGCCGGTGTATGCTCTTCAGAACGGTGTCCACGCTCCAGCGCAACAACCTACGGTATTGAAGATGTCGTGCTGACCCAAGTTTTTGCAATTTAGCTTTCTTCTGTTAAAATTTCACGTTAATCACATAACATCCTATTTCACCTAGGTAGCACCATTGTGGACCGTGGACGCCCTTCGATGGCGTTTGGTTGCGCTAAATGTAACATGAACGGATTACGGAGGGACCCGATACCAATACAGCTGCTTGGTTGGGGTCGATAATCAGAAAAAACGTCCTATTTTGATACCGTCCAAGCCCTTTCTGATTATGATTACGCTGCCGCCGCCAACTCGAACGTCATGAGCGTCTCCCTCTAGCGCGCGGTGTTCCTCCTGCCTCCTACACGCACGATAGCTCTCGCCGGCGGTGTTCCTCCTGCGCACGGCCGCAGACCCATGGATCCCTGCCGGTGATGCACGGCCTGTCCGCTCTCCAATGCGAATCGTTTTCTCGAGCTGGTACATAATGCAGAGGGTCTGCGTTTCTCCCAGGATGCAGGCAACTCCGCCGCGCAGTCGCCAGAATTGAGCCGTGCCATGCCAGACGCCACCGCTGGCAATACGCCGACCTCTCGTTTGGGTTGGATCCATCCTCGTAGATCTTGTTCTACATGGAAGAAAGTGATCCGATAACAAAAAACAAAGCGAGGTATCGCTGTTACAGCAACAAATATGATGTGATCTGATTTGGCTTCCATTCCACCAACCAAACAGAATGTTAAATCATTCAGTACTCAACTAGAGGATGGAAATTTTGCAGTCGTTGAACAAAGATCAAACTTTTTCTTGCATTTAACAATAATGAATGTTAGAATACACATACATGTCGAAATCCCAAATCAGCAAATTGCTAAACTGAAATATCAGCCACAAATAAGTGGGCTAATGAATAGAGTTTTGAAATGTCAACCTACAATACACTACAACAAGCACCCAAGCTCGACTGCACTACAAGAATCAGCAAGATGGGCTGATTATTTATTGGTCCCAGCAAGAACCAGAGATGCTCTTGCCGTTGGATGTAGCTCAGCTCTGTATCCTTTTACAGTTTTACTGCTCAACTACCTCCCCGACGGTAGGGCCAACAGAAGATGCCCTCGCCTGCACCGGAGTTCGCCCCAAAGACGTGAAACTAGGAGGCAGCTGGTATAGCGGATCGCTCCCCTCCGATTCACCCAGGAAGGCTTGCGCTAGACAGTAGCCCAGTGCCCGGGCAACAGGGACAGCTACTGCATTGCCGACTTGAATATACCTAATGCCATCAGAGAAAGCACACATGTTCAGAGGCAAGGATTACAATGCACCATGATCCTGCTTCTGGTTTCAAGAACTGTAACTGACTGATCAATGGCTTACTGCTGACAACTTCTAAAAGTGACTAGATCAGGTACAGGCAAAATGAAAAGAGGAACTTACTTCTCCTTGATCGGACCAAACAATCGGTAGTAATCAGGGAAACCCTGTAACCTTGCATTCTCCCGGACAGTCAGGACTCTTGCTTGAGTCGGATGCAATATAATCTGTGGACAATATGTTCGATCAGGATTGTATGCAGACAACACTAGCAATAAAGAAAGTTGCAGGGATTAGCATAAAGGGGTAGTTTGTACTGAAGCTGACCTGGTTGTGAGGCTCTGCTCTGGTTACAACTGTAGGAACCGTCTCGTCCCACCATAGGCGCCCAAACGGCCTACAACATCATATGTAAGGGCAAGTAACCAATAACCTACTTTTTCCCAAAAGCAAAAAAAGGACCATTTTGCAACTTACTTGAGTGATTTGCCCTTGATGAATGTCATTGCATAGTCAGGAACCTAGATAAAATGAATGGAATTGGAAATAAGAAAAATGCAAAAAAGGGGAATTCATTAAAATAAAATATTTTATTTTTCTTTTCCCATTGGATAGTCATTGCATACGATCAGCTATCCTTTTAATCAAATTTGAAATTGGACAAAGATTTGTGTGAAATCTTATCATGTCTTAACCATGAATCTTAGAGTAGTTTCAGCATCTCATCAGCTATGAGTCTGAATATGCAACATAAATGTTGCATTATTATGGAAACAACAGCATGAAATAACACATACCAATGGTTTCCCAGAAGAAAGTTTCACACGCTTGATTTCGGGATCCCACTCAACAACATTGTTTGCTCCAACCCTAACACCCTCTAGGTCACGGAAGTTGGCTCCCTGTCATAGGAAAGAGTGATTATTGTTTCAGAAGGGGAACAACAAAAGAAGCCACAAATGTTATCAAGCCACCAACCTTCTTGACAGGAATTTTTTGAACCCGCTCATGATCATCATTATTAAGCCGTAAGGGCTGGTGATCCAAGAGCTTGCCTTCATCTGGACCAGCCTCCTCACCGAAGGACCAATCCAACATGTCTGGAAGAATGATAAGAGTGAACTTGCTGCACAAGTACCAAAGCACCAAGAAAAAAAAGTGGTTCTTCGGAAATTCATGGAGGTCAACCAGTAAAGTTCACTCGACATTTTACCTTTACGACCAAGTCGAATGTAACGCTGGAATTCTGTCTTGGGGGAACCACCATACTCCATTACATCATTAGGTTGATGGTTTTCAACCTACAGAAAAGAGTAAGATTCCATGCACATTGAGAAATGTATGAACTTGACAAAATACTTTTTTTAGATAAAGACTTGACAAAATACTTGCCTTTGGTAAATCTGAAATTGCATCACCAAGAAGCAAAGCTTTCTTCAGGGATGGTTTTTGTGTCTCGTCATATGCAACCATACATTGCTGTAAACAAATTCAGTTCGTCAACAGGTTTTACACATTCCAAAGGATTTCAAAAGGTATGATTGCACTTACTGAAAAGGCATTAGGGGCTCCTCCACGTACTACAACGTCATATGTAGGCAGAGGATACTTAGGGAGCACCTACATTGTCAAATACACCTGATTAGCCAGCAGCCAACGGTGCAACAGCAAAGCATATAATCAGCAAGGACCAAACAGACCTTGGAAGAAAGAGCACCCCAAAGGAACACACGCATCCTGAACTGTGGCAGACCATAGCAGCCTGCCACCATCATTCCAAGGCGTGCTTGGTAATTCATAGCAACTAGGCAGCTCAAAGCATATTTTCCTAGGTAGCCATCAGCAAATTTGAGTATGTCGACAACATTTTCCATGAGAACATACTTGGGCTTCAAGTACGCCACAATATCCATGAAAGTCACCATTTGCTTGTTTTTCTCATCTTTAAGTGGCTCATCACGGTTTCTAAACCGATTAAACCCACTGATACCTTGACACGGTGGGCCTCCACAGATGACATCAACATCACCCTTTTGAAGGAATAGGTTAGGTAGATATCACCAAAAAAAATGGGGAGCTAAACAAACAGGAAGGAAAACCACACCCAACTAAATACTCACAGGTAGTGGGAGAATTTTTCTTCTGTGCCCTTCTTGTACAAACTCTCTAATTTTCAGTGGGCAGTCACTGGTTTGTGAAACAAGGATTAGAGTGCAAATAGATGCACAAGGCAACAAGCGGATGACATACCAAAATACTAACCTCAGGTTATCAATCGGTTCCCATGTGTCCTCTTCAGGACCATATCCTTCCCACTGGACCTGCAGAAATATTCATTGCTTGAGAAGCTTAGTTTTCTATATTGCCATAGTAATTGACTTAGTTTTTTTTTTCTATATTGCCATAGTAATTGAACTTCTTTTCTTGGAATCAAGTACAGATGAACAAATAATGCTTATGTACCTTAAAATATATGCCATTTTCCCTTCCACTGCCACCGTAGCATATCCCAATAAGCTTCGCTACAACAAATTCGTCCTTGTCAAGAGGGCCACCTTCATCCTCTTGATCCTCAGAACCTCCTAAATGAGAATCTACGTCTTGATGGACATATTTCTCACATAAAATTGCCCATTCCTTAAGGAGAGCAAGAAACTCATCGGCTTTCTCATTTCGCACCTACATTCAAAGAACCAAAGGATCTTTATGAGAGCAGCTGGACAGAACAGATGGAATCCAAGATGCAGTCTACTATCCATACCTCAGTCTGTGGATGATTGTACTTTAAACTTTGGCACGCAAACCTGTTAAGATCAACAGCCCACCGCTGCAATCATAGCCAAAACAGTAGAATTAGTGCTGAGATCATGAACATATTCTATACATCAGATAACTAGGTAGAATATTACAGTTTCTAGTTTCAAGCCAGCAAGAGCTGCACCCAAGCAAAGACCGGTGGACATGCCTCCACAGCCAGAATACAGATCCAGAAGGGTTGCTGTCCTCTCTGGCATACTAGATGACATCTCCAAATCAACATCACCATCAGAAATGCCTGAAGCAGTTTCACTACCTGACTGCCCATTTTCTAGAAGAAAAACAAGTGTCAGGTTTTGTAAAAAAACATACACATTTAACAAATGTAGATTGTTCAAACAAATTTTAGTTATTGAGCTACATACAACCATTGCACTCACAAGCCTGAACTGATAACGAAATGTGTTCAATTCAGTTATATTTAACATCTATCACATGGAAGCTCCACATCACGTGAAAAAGGAGATAACACATCATTGTACAAACATTTTTGTCAAAATGATACTTTAAACATATTTGGCAAACCAAAATCCCTCTAAAATTAAAATCTTTAAGTGACTTCTTGAAAATGCTATCCTTACAAAGGACAACCTTACAAGAAGAAATTGGAAAGTGAAATTTTTGCCTTTTATACAGTGGAACAACACTTTTGGATGGATGGTGGCGAAACACATTTGGAATCTGATTGCTGTACTCTTGGTGTTAGTTGCTTTGTTTACCAAATGGTATTATATGCAGCCCATTTTTGGCTTCTTCATAATAAGTTCATTTTAAAAGTTGAATGACTGGTAGGCAAAATCAAAAGTTGAGACAGCACAGTTCAATTATACTTCAATATTACCGGAAGATGATTGCGTCCTCTCCTAAAAAGAATGCAATTCTAACTCCCCAAGGAGTCAAACAACTTCAAATTTAACTACATACACTAATATTTATGATGTCAAATAAGTACACTTCATTGATTTTAAAATATATTTTCATACTAAAATTGGAGACGTAAATGTTGATTTTTTCCTATAAACTCGGTTTGACTTATCCAAAACCTAGAATTGCATTCATTTTAGGACAAAGGCACATACAGATATTGCAATAGGCATTCGGGGGGAGGGGGCATCTATTTGGTAAGTGTATCATCGCACTAATTTAGCAAAGCAAGTAAATTGCATTCAGCTAGTGAACCAAAAAAACAGGATTATATGGAAGCAATTACCTGATGAGATGTTAGCAAATGTAGAATATGCAACAGAGTATGACATGTCATAGTATAGGTTGCAATTCTCTATCAGCTGAGCCTTAGTTTTTGGATCAATCTAAGGCAAAAAAAATAGTGAGAAACTTTATATGCATAGAAAAGCCACGAAGCTCTCAGCAGGGAACTTACATTTGGATCAACATGTACTATCTTGACCTTCGAGATTATGCAATCAAGGACATTGTCATTTTTTTCCTCAGAAAGAAAAACACGTCTAGAATCATGCTTGTGGCCATCAACATTAATGGACACCAAAGAATTAATAACCTGCATTGATATGTTAGTGTTTAAAGTCTTGTGCAACATCTTGACATGAATAGAAATGACGCAAGTTTTAATACGAACCGTATCCTCTGCACGGAAGAACCAACGGCAAGTAAAATAGTGACACCCATCAGTCCCCTCAAAAAATTCAGTAATGCGGCCAATGTAATCTGCCTCATTTTCTCCAGCCTAATATATTTGAATTACAAACTTAAAGTTAGCTATTATAAAAGAACATGAAAAAAGCGATGTGAGATCAAAATCATCCATTGGTAAAGTACACAACCATCAGTTTAAACACTTGGTCATTGTATTATCAATGTTTATGTTAAGTTGAATTACAAATAACTTGAAACTAAAATTTAGGAGACAAGCAACACTTCCATCTTATAGACAGGCAAATAAGACAAGAATTTTTTCAAACAAACTCAAAAATTGTAACAGGACAAAGCAATCACTAGCACATTCAAAATAGATGCAGGGTTGAGCAACATTTTTGTTATTAAAAATAACCTCCTCTTAACATTAGAACAATTAGTGGCATTTAAATTATGTGCAGTTTCAATAGGATAAAAAAGGATCCAACTTTTGGGAGCAGGCTATGCACCAAACACAGCGTTGTATAAAGAGAGACATTTAGAGCACCCCTCTATGTTATATTCCTTTTAGTCAAGGATACTTCACACATTGGAGTATTTTAATCACTAATTTTTTTTAGAATATAATCTTATAACCCTTCCAATATAAGAGATTTGCAAATATGCTGAATACAAACAACACATGGAACTTACACGTTGTGAAACTAAATAACTTATTAATGTTTGTAGTGTTTAAGTCACCAAATCTTGTTCTACCCATGACCATTGGAAGTAACCATAATCCACTTATTAAACATGCATCTTAGGAATTAATTGTAAAGTTCAAAGCACCCAAATAGCTCCTACTTCCAAACAGAGGTCCTAACAAAGCTCCTGGGCGATGCCAAACATGCTATCAGACAGTGTTTTGTACATGCAGGCATCTAGACTTCCAGCATACAACCATGTACTGCTGACCATACGCACAACTCATAATCAGACAGAGTGTTTTGTACATGCAGGCATCTAGACTTCCAGCATACAACCATGTACCATACGCACAACTCATAATCAGACAGAGTGTTTTGTACATGCAGGCATCTAGACTTCCAGCATACAACCATGTACTGCTGACCATACGCACAACTCATAATTGGAAATGGACAACAAAAATCAAACAAGTCTTGCTTGCTTAACAAATATATGAGCAGAGCATAAATGGGAGCAGATCATGGCAAATAAAGAATGCAATGAAAGCGAAAAACAAGGACCTTAACATAGACGTCGTCCCCAAGGCAGTAGACGACGTTGTCCACCTTGGCGCTCCGGTAGTGGGACCTGGCCTTGAGATCTTCGTCCTCCTCCGGTCTGCACACGCCATGAACAAGCAAACAGGGGGATTGCTCAGGTCACAAGTCACAACGGGAGCAGACATCGGGGATCGAATCAAGAGCAAATCAGAGTAGGGAGGGGAAAAGTACCTATTCGCGGCAGTGCTGCGCTCGTAGCGCTTAGGCCAGTTTCTGCGCGCCTCGGCCGGGGGACGGCGTCGCCGACGAACTCCGGCTCGTGGTCGCCACCGGCGGCGGCGGCGGTCCTTCTCCCCACTCTCTTCTTCCCGGGCGACCCGGGCGCGACCGCGGCCACCTCCTCCTGCATGGCCTGCTCGTCGGCCTCCGCCTCCTCGCCCATGGCTAACTCTTCTTCATCGGGCTCTTCAGCGCACACGTCGTCCTCCAATGGCTCCTGCATCTCGGCCTCCACCTTCTTCTTCCTCCCCGCCTTGGCCGGTTTGGCTTCCTTGGGCGTCGGCTTGGGCTTCTTCCCGGAAGATGCAGACGCCGCCTTACGGCTGCGTTTGGCAGACGCCGCCGCCACAAGCTCCTCGTCCTCCTCCTGGTTCTGGCGGATCTCCTCTGCCTTGGCGGCGCGCTTCCGTCCGGAGACGCGCGTGGGCGCGGCGGGCGACGGGGAGCTCGGCGCCATGGCACCGGATGCGGTGGCTGCTCTCTAGGGTTGGGAGGCGAGGGGGTCTGGCAGGAGAGTGAGAGCTCGATCTGGAGTCCGGAACTCTGGGCGTGTAGAAATCGAATGGAAGGGGGGGATCGGTCAGAGTGAAAACAGAGGAGAGCGGAAGCGGCGGCGGTGGGAAAACGAAACCCAAATGATCGAGGGAGCGGGATCGTCCAAATTTTGACGCGTGGGGCCCGTCTGCAGGGGCACGGTAGGCATTCAAATTTTCGCAGAGTGGCAGCCGCGTGCCCCGCGTCTGCGCGTCTGCGCGGCTTTGAGGGGTTTTAGTTCGAATTTTGGGGAGGCAGCTGCGTTTGCGCGGCTTTCTGCTGTTGGCCCCTCCACAGCTGTGCCTGCCATGTACAGTGGGGATAAATGTGTGGAGGAGAATAGTCCCGCAGTTTTGCTACGTGTAACCTCCCACAATTTTACATGCAATCGAGTACTCCCTTCGTCTAAAAAAAATACACAATTATTTGATTTTTCAAAATCTAATTTGACCATTCATCTTATTTAAAACATTTATGTACATTCTAAAATAAATTAGTTATTATTATAGTAACTTCAATAATCTAATAAGTCATAACAAAATTAATACTATTTATATAAATTATTCAAATAAAACGAATGGTCAAATTAGATTTTAAAAAGTCAAAGACTTACGTTTTTTTGTTGGACGGAGGGACTATTTTTATTTTATGATTTTTATTTAACGATCAAATGAAGATGTACTCCAACATCAGTCCCTACAAGATGAAAATCTTGATTTTTAAGCTGGAACTAGCATACATGCAAAATTATGCATATACCCTTGCTTTGTTTTTCCTAGCAAGCAAAGTGAGATGCGGCATGTGGATAATTCTCCCATTAGGATAAAAAATGTGTGGAGAAAATAGTCCGACTATTTTTTTTTCTTTATAAGACAGACGGAGTAGTTGTACGGTGGGGTGGGTGGATTGGTCATGGAACCGTAGGGTAGAGGTTCTTTATTTTCTTCTTTTTTGGGTGGTTGATTCATTGGTAGGGTTATTTTAGCTCGCATGTCTATCTTTCAAAATTGATTTTTGAAATTTGTGCTCCTAGATATGACCCTGACAATTTAGGTTTTAAAGATTTTATTATAGACCCTATTTAATAGGTTGGTTCACTTTAATATCATTATTTAATTTTTAATAAGTGTGTTACCAACGGGATCATGTGACCCATTTATGTTGTCAAAATTGCCCACCACCTATGCTCCCTTGCTGTGGGGTGGCGGTTAGGGCCTACCATACTATTTTCTCTTAGCATGTGTTTTGGATTGTGGGCCATCGGGTTGGGTTGGGTTGGACCTAACCTAGATTTTAAAGATGTTTGATCCAGTTTCGTGTTTAGTTGAGAAGGTTGGTTCACTTTAATATCATTATTTAATTTCACACTAGCAAACATACACGTGTGTTACAAACAACGGGATACATAACTTTGTTATACGGTTGTATAGACAATTTAGGTTTTAAAGATTTATTCAATAATTTGTCACTCTAATCTATACTATACACTTATGATTGTCCCCAACTTTTTGCCCCCATGTTAAGCCACATTGTCAAAAATTGCCCACCACACGTTCCTTCTTCAACGGACACCAGCCCACCGCAACCCTCTTTCTCGACACTTCCTCAACCCTACTCCCTTCCGTCACCCCTCCCTCTCCTCATCCATCAACTCATCCCACTGCCCCCTTTTATTTTTAGCGTCGTCCACTCCGCCCTTTTCATCATAAATCGATTAACCCAAAGATGGATTTTCTATTCCATACGACTTCCCTCCGCCATGGCGTGTCATTCTTGCCTCTCCAAACACACATCGAAGAACTTCTCTTCCAACTTTTAATTTTGGTTCAGTCAATGCAATTACATGTACGGGATCTTTGGTTCCTTGCCAGTCCATCCGGTTACAAGGTATGTCATTCTGCCTCTCCACCATCGCTTGACGGAAGAATCCTCTGATACCTCCAGCGGCCATTCGTTGCAAATGCAACCTCCTATTAATTTCCTTTTGTTGACCTTGCCTCCATACTGAAGGTTCCTATCACCTAATGCAAATTTTTCAGCAAGGTGATATAAATTCGCCACTCACGATCTTCTTCGTTCACTATACGAAAGAATAGTGCATGCTTAATATGATGCCATGCATAAAAACATGGGGTGCAAGGGCGCATAGAAAGATAAACAAGCACTTTTCCTTTCATGATAAAGTTTGCTTACGAGAAAAATCACCATTGGGAGTTCTCATTTTGCCATGAAAATTTGTGGTTTTTAAACAACCCAAAATTTATCCAAAACCCTAATTTTAATTTAAACAATTTTCGTGCTCGTATTTGACCAAAATAATTTTCATGGCGTGGAAAAACAAAATAATTATTAAAAATCAAGGAAGATGCATTTTTCAATTAAAATTTGTATTTTAAAAGCTCAAATTTCGGGCAAAATTTTTGCCTTTGGTCCAGGCTACCAAAAATTTTCGAATTTTTAAAGCTATATTTGAATTTATATGCTCAAATCATTCGATAAATGAAAAATGGGTTTGCCAAACCAGTCAAATTAGGGAAACCGTGGCGTCCTAGAACTCACTAGCGGAGCATCGCCACATCCACATCTCCGCCCAATGTTGTAAATGAGTGCGATTGGATGTAGATGGGCCTCCCTCATCCCTTTACAAAACAACTTGTTCCTTGCCGCGTTTTGGAAGTACCATGGACCATTGCGGACTTCCAAAGTTTTGGTTCCGCCATGGCGTGTCATTCTTGCCTCTCCAAACATGCACATCTTGAGTACACACGAAGAACTTCTCTTCCAACTTTTAATTTTGGTTCAGTCAAATCAAGTTACATGTACGGGATCTTTGGTTCCTTGTACATACAGTCCATCCGGTTACAAGGTATGTCATTCTTGCCTCTCCAATCATGCACAGCTTGAGTACACTTGAAGAATCTCTGATACCGCAGCAGCAAACAAGTACTGCCATTCAGGATACATGTGTGTTTGCTTCCAGGCAAATGCATACATTTTTTTCCTTAATTTCCTTTTGGGTGTAGATAATGGTACCAGTGAACAACCACCTCATGTTCCTTTGGCCACGCCGCCTTCCGACACAAGAACGACGATTTACGTCCCCTACGGATCACTTCTACGATGTTTCTTATTCCAATTACATCAATCTCTACTCTCTTCTCTATCTCTACAACATAAAAAGACTAAAAGTAAGACTTTAGTTTGGTGCGATATTGGTTTTGGTACTCCATCTGCCTTTCCATGCGATACCGGCTCCCCTCTCCGTGCAATAGCGTGATAAGAGGAGAGAAAAAGAAAAGAAAAGGCTAGACCTCTCACCTTGTCCTCGCAGCCTAATTTAAAAAAAAGAAAGGCATGCAACATCCTAATTATAGGAGGAAACAAACAAAGGAAAGAAGAAGCATGTCCTCTCAACCTTGCCCTCGCACCGTGATTTAAAAAAAGAAAGGCATGCAACATCCTAATTGTGGGAGGAAACAAACAATGTAATTAGACGAGAAAAAAAAGAAACAAGAAAAGCTCGCATGCAACACCACGATTCACGCCCGCACCTTCTCTCCGTAAAAAAAAACGCACCTCCCGCTCCTTTGTACAAAGAAAACCATGTGCTCCCCTCCCAATTGGTCGCCTCTCACCAAATTCGCCGGCGCGGGGACGACGCGCCGTCGCCGACGCCGCCCCGACAACGACAGCCCCACAGAACCACCGCCGACGAGCGCCACGCCCGCTCCGCCTTATGCTTTAAAGTATTTTGTGAATCAAGTTGTGTACCTTGGGTGATCTATGGGAAGAATAAGTGTCGTGAGTAGTCAAATGATACACAAATGACACATGGTATACAGTTTATTATTTAGCTTGAAAATTAGTAAATCATACAAGTTTAAATGTTTGTTTTTACTTGATCATGTGTACTACATTTAGAAATTATATCCCGAGTTCATGCACTGATATATCATGAATCTCTTTTTGTCATTAATCTTAATCTTTCCACTATTTACATTATTTTATAAAAGATATTGTTCTATTGTTTTAACCGTAGCGTTAGCGCGGGCATGCCAAGGAAACATTTGTTTGGTGCTCAGAAAAAATAAAAATAAGAAAATCTGATTCATATAATCGGAAAGGGGGAAAACCAGGAATCCGAACAGTACCAAACTCAAACTATCACCCACGCACATCACCAAGGTATAAACTCTGAACTTTCAGGCCCTGAACCCCCTCACCAAAGCCCAATCCATCAGGTTAACCAGCAGGACATTGCCTCAACGAGCACAGATCCACAGCCCACAACCGAACTGCTTCCAGGTATTACTCCTTCTATTGCAGCTCACGCAGCAAGGCAACATCCAGTCTGTACCTCTCAAGTTGCAAGTCCATCGACTCATGTGACGTTGCTACAATATCGACATGATTCACAACTACCAATCAGCACCAACGACAGGTTCCTACTTCAAACCCCGTCTTCTCTACAGGTCTCAGGTGCTACACGAACGCCTCCATCCCACCAGACCAACCAGCTCTGGCATCAAGACAAGCAGGGCTGGGCATCTTCATAGTTGACACCTCCACTGCGTCGCCTACCAGTGTCTTCATCAAGGCCGGGATGCAGCAGGCTACCTCGGTTATTATGGCAGAGGCTGCAGCTCAAGCCCTGGCGGTTTCAGTTCTAAGCAGGACCAACAGGCGACAGGCGGCCCTACTAGCAGACAATCAACTACTAATCAACTTCCTCAACGGCTCCAACAGAGCCGACCCACCAGATTGGACAATCAAGCCATATACAGAGATCGTCTCCTCAGCTCTTGCAGGAAGCTCAATCAAGGTGTACATGATTCCAAGGCGTTGCAATCAAATGGCGGACTCGCTTGCTAGATATGCCTACCGCTCTTTACAGGATCAGGAACTAGCCTATATTGGATTATGTGTTAATCCAAACCATGATCAAGGGTGCCCATTCTTTGAGGCACTCCAACATGTAACCATTAACGATGTAATGGTTTTAACAGCTTCGTGCTGTTAACGGTATTGAATGCAATGTTTACTTGTCAAAAAAAAACTAATAAATATTATGTTGCAAGCTGACTCTTAGTAGTACTTTAGTCGTGTTTGTCCAAGGGGCCTAAAAATTTGTTGAGATGGCCATGTGTGCAAAACGGAGATCCCGAGCCCTTATTTAAACTATGAAGATGCGTCGGAATTTATTCGTGGATTTATTAGCGTACAAAATAAATGGATATCAAAGATATTTTCCGACCGATATAAAACATTATCTTAGGCTTAATTACGGAAAAACTTATAAAATAGATTTACGAGCCTGTGATATCCGTGATTGATTGTGTTACATTCACAAAAGCTTGTTTGGATTAAACACAACTTTAATATTGTTGTTTAATTTCTTAGTATTATTATCTTATCATACGATTCATGTGTTTTTATATAAAATTTAGTTATCCCGTAGCAACGCATGGACGTGATACTAGTTAGAATTAGACAAAGCAAGTTCCTCCATGTATATGATACAGACAAACCCGAGAATGACAACCTCACCGATGTTACTTCAGTACCATCGTTACTTCATTAGTACCAATTTGGATTTCAATCTTATAAACAGTAGTAAGATTATGTCAGTACACTTATATTATTTCCCGTACTGTAACCTTTCAGACTGCAGATGAGCTTCTCTTATAACAAATTGAGCTTTTATTCTACAGAAGTCCATTGTGCCTAACATGATCTTAGTATCAATATCAACTAGACAGGCCTGACAGCTGCTTCAAGATTTAGTTAGTTGTATATCAATTGAAAATAAAATGTTGACCTCATATTTGAAAATCTTTAGATATTCCAAAATGAATATATGAAGTTGTTCCTTTGCTACTTGATTTTTCGATGTACACTTCTATGCACATATCGTTGCCTACCGCTTTTATTGCCATGCATGGTGTACGTCATGTATCACATGGTTTTATTCATAAATTCATATGTTATTGCTTCCTAGCCCGCGCATTTGCGCGGACCTTCATGCTAGTTTACCTTAGAATTAGATGAGGATGGTACATGTTTTTCTAACTTGTGGACGTCCAGCGGAAGGTGTGTGACATTGAGTGGGTAAGCCACCAGAACTTGATCTATTAGGGTTCTCCTACGAGAGGGCGCCAACCAGCTGATGGTGTATATGACCAATGAGTCGTTGGTGGAGCGTATGTTCAGGAGCGACGACAGCCTACCTCTGGCGTGGGGCGAGTGGATGGGCATCGCGCGCATGCTGCACTACCTTCATGATGAGCTGGCAGCAAGTGATCCACTATGACATGATGAAGCTATAGAACATCGTGACGGAAGCGGATCCACTGTGACGTGAAGCTGCAGAACATCATGACGGAAGCGTCGGTCACGTACCAGACGCATACTACTTCACAGGTCTGCGACACGCGACGGTACATGCCCGAGCAAAGTCCTCGCACACTGCACGACATCGCTTGGTCTTCAATTCTCAAAACAAACACGACATAGTAAAAAAAAAGCCTAAGGCCCTGTTTAGAGCCCTAACTTCCTCCCAAAATTTCACTATACAAAAAGAAGATTCCCCATCACATCAAAATACCGGCACATGTATTGAGTACTAAATAGAGGTAAAAGAATACACTAATTGCACGGTTTAGATGTACGTTGCGAGACGATTCTTTTGAGCCTACTTACGCCATGATAGGATAATATTTACCACTAACAAACGAAACGTGTTACAATGTCAGATGTGACATGCTACAGAAATTTTGCACCAAATTTTGGTGATCTAAACACACCCTAAATACTACTTTACGGGCGCGCAGGATATGGATAATTGGAATGCACACTGGATCCACCGTCCAGCCTGCACATGCTGACTCTCGACCACCCGTTGTATTCAGCGTCTCCCCACCACTCGTCCTCTCCACACTCTCCCTGAAGCGCTCTCCTCCCCAAACCGGACCGCCCACTCGTGCTGGGAGCACGCAACGCTTACGCCGCCGGATCGAGGCCACACGCCCACCCACGGAGACCCACCGCCTCCCCACGCCGGCGACCCACCGTGTCCCTGCATGGCCATAGGGGAGTTGCTCCCCGCACTGGTGACCCATTGCCTCTCCGCGTCCGCTCCACGGCTCCAGTGGGTTCCGACGACTTCTGCTCCAACACCGACGACGTAGGGAGCGGCCGTCGCCGTGGATTCACCGGATCCGGCGGTGGTGGCCACGGATCTGCGCCCAGGTAGTCATCCTCCCTTCTCCTCTCGACATGAGAAATTGCCATATTATAAGCAGGGCTAGGGGTTAGCTGCGGAGTTTATCTGGCCATAATTGGCCGCGACGCACTGATGTTTGACCCGTGCTCGCGCTCTTTGATGTTTATAGCATGCCATAAAGTTCGTGGAATTTGGGTTAGTGCTATTGGTCTGACGAGAAATGCATGTGGAATGGATCTGTACAATGCGCAATGTTATTTGGGATTCAGAAGTTTGTCCCCAGGTTGGACAATATATTTCACTGATCCAAATCGTTAGTGATTAGTGAATTTATTATAGTATTGGTATTGATAAATTATTTGGGATGGACAAGTTTCTGAAGTCCATTCTACTTTTTTTTTCCTGAATGTTGGATATATAGAAATGTTGTTCGACTTGTTTGATCGAGGAAAATTGTCACCATTGAGCTTTCCCCTGTACAGCAACTGAAAATTTAGCTGTTTAACAGCATGTCCAGGAAAACCACCTATTTACAACAAATAAGCAGGGGTGAGTTTATGGATATGCGGCTGACATTCACATTCGGCCCCTGAATGTGGAGAAATCTATCTAAGCTGCCCCAGATCTTCTTGGTGAACGATTTGTTTTCTCGGCATGTACTTTGCATTGTTTTTGTTTTATAAGTGAATTTGTCATCAATGGTCGTTTTTAAGTTTAAATGAATAGAAAAAGGAATGTGGTATTTTCAGTCACCTCTCCGCCGCCGGTGCTGATGTCGGTGTAAACGTGTGTTCAGTCTCCCCATACCTCTCACTTCCAATCCGAATTGAGCATTTTTTCCTTTCACTTAGGATTGATCGGCTTCGCCTTTTGGTTGATTCTATATCTTAACTTGGTTTACATTCCTACTTTGATACATTGTTGTATGTATGGATGCAAAACCTAAAAAATTTAGCTCTAGGCTGTACATATGAACCAGTAGTTAGTATTATCGGCATGTTGAAAAAATAACAACCAAAATTCTTGTTCGGTTTCGTGGAACAAAAATCAAACTGTTAGGAATGAGTTATGTAGGATCTATTTCGTTCCATTTATGATTTAGTAGTAGCAAGTCATTTTCTTATTTATGAGAGTATTGGATATGGTTTATGTGAAAGGTGACTACAAGTGATTGATCATTTTCTTCTCTACGAGTCTACTACATATGGTGCAACACATACTGATTTGAATTGAATATTCTCGTATCCCATATTTTCAGTCTAGCATTTATTCAGTTACGGACAAGCAGTTTATTTATTTTTCCCGTGCATTTTTCAGTTTTATCTTAGCAGTCTAGGTTGTGTGCCAACTGGGGAGGTATGAGAAAATTTGTTGCCCCCTTCTTTTTTGTTTGATTGCTGCTCCCTCTTTTTGTTTCATTGCTCCTCCCTTGTTACACTCTATTTGGCACACTTCTCATGGCTTAGAATAGTGTGGATGGACTTGATAGGCTTCATCGTCCACTTATCGTTCATTTCTTACCGATCTTGCATGCATGCATAATCCATGGATCTAGTTGTGGGAATCACACCTCTTGTTTCCTTATACATGCCACAACTGCAGTAGTAGCAGCCACAAAAGGTAGAAGTGAACACACCTTTGTTTCATTTGTTGAAATGGTTGCTGAACATTTTTTTATTTGCAAAATAAGGTTAAAGATTAAGTGTGCTCACTTATGGATCTATTGCCTTTTTGGTTTTATTTCATAAGTCTGACTTCTCAAAAAATGTTTCTTAGCCTATGTAGTGTATATATTTAGACTTTATTTGTTTGTTACCATAAGATACCCACAATGCACACCATAACTGCTTTGCTTTTCATACATAAATGCCTTGTGTATCATACTAAATTGCTAGTTTTTTCCCCACGTACCTGGTGCACCATAGAGTTTTAATGTCCTCCATGATTTTGTTGCAGCTTTTTCCTAGTCTTTGGTCTCCCAAACTCCTCATTGAGTCCATTACCTCAAATATTTTTTCGCCTTAGCTTTAGAACCAGCAACTAGTAGTGTCCCGCTGTCTGTGATCCGTTGTTTCCCATGGCCTCAAGCACAGGAAACATTACCTATGTTGTTTTTTTGTTCACATCTCGTTAGTAACACAACAAATCTGAATCCATGTTTTTGAGGCGTTGCGGCGAGGCGCGGCGCCCTACCCCCTTCACAACGCCTAGGCGTTTGTGGCGGACGCCTAGGCGACGCCATACGCACATGTTAGGCGCCATGAAGGCGCTGTGTAAACTAGAATTTTAGATACTAATGCGGCACATCATACCTTGTTCCTAATTCTTGAGCCCAGCACAATAATCAAAGAGCACTACTAATCAGTAAGTATCATACTAATCAAAGGAAGAACCTTCTACTTTGTGTTATGTAATGAAAGTGTAAAGATTAAACAAAGAACCAAGCAAATATTATACTAATCAAAGAAAGATCCAGCACAAGCAGGCATTAGTCCTCCGTATGAGTATGTAACAGGTCAATCGTACAAAAAAGCAAAACAGAGGAGGCTAGAACAGAGCACACCCACCAGAACAGAGTACACGCACGGGGCTGGAAGATTTGACCAGAACAGAGGAGTCGAGTAGCCGTGGTCCGTGGACGGGTGGACAGCCGATGGAGGCGGACACTCGAGGCGGACGAGCAGATGCGGACTGCCAAGACTTGAGGCGGACGAGCGGACTGCAGACTACGGCTCCATGGCAGCTGCGGAGTCCAAGCGGAGAAGCAGGGCCGGCTACGCGGAAGGGGCAGCTGGCCGGAGGGACGAGGATCAGCCAAGCGGAGCTCGAGGTCCCTGCCGCCTTCTCTCTTCCTCTCCCCTCACCCTCACTCGCGGCCGCGGTACAGGCCTCGCGCGCGGTAAACGTGCGAATGGCCTATCTACTTCCCGCGCGGAAAGATTTCTCGCGGATGCGCTGCGCACGGAAGATTTCCCGCGGACGCGCGCGGTCGATTTCCCGCAGGACCGCGCTATTTTGGCGCCCTTCCTTCGCGAACTGTCATCCGGCGTCCGCGGCGGGGATGTAGGCGTCCGCCCGACGCCAAACTACTCCTAGGCGACGCCTAACTCGATTAGGCGGACGCCATAGCAGTCAGGTCGTGGCGTCCGCCCACGACGCGGACCCTCCAAGACGCGCCTTGTCGCCTAGGGCTAGGCGGCGACTAAGCGACGCCTTGGCGCCTAAGCGACGACTAGGCGACGCCCCAAAAACAGAGATCTGAATATTGTGAATTTTAGGAAACCATTCATATGTGAACACACCTCTGACGGTCGTCGAGGTTGTTATCAGCACGCCTGAATACGCGAGTCACCTGATTCCTATCAAGTTGGCCCGATTGGTTGCACTGTCTGTCAAAAAATATCCCATTCTCAGTATTGTTCCAAATACACATGTTACGATGCAATACTACATATGCCTTGATCTATTTTTTTTAGCTACTTTATGTTGGCTTGCACCTCCAACATTGTCTTCAGTTTATCACATCTTTTGTCACTTTATGCAGGAAAATAGCTAGAGGACTTCGATAGCGACAACATGCACCTTCTTCCAATCAGGTATATATGTTGTATCTTCTCTAGCATTTTTTGTGTGTCCCATGTAGTATTTTTATGGAGATATTAATCAGTTGAGTTCCTTCTCTTTGCATTCTGGTTGGTTAACTACCCAATATCTTTATAGCTTGCCATGTTTAATGTAAATCTGGTGCTTTCTCGGTATACACAATAGTTCTGTATTTGGCACATTAGGATTTTTTTTCTAGTTGATAAAGTATAGGGCTTCTAAGTAGTCAGATCATAGGTGGCCATGTTAACATATGAATACAATTTCATTTTGTCAAAATCTTTGACTATTCAATTGCTTGCTAATGTGTGGTTGGTAGAGGGCAGGTGGACTATGTAACTAAGCTCACATGACATTTTTCTTTTTTGGTTCTTGTGTGCTATGTAGAAGTGTTGTATGGAAGTGATTCAAATCAACTGATTTAGTTAGTGGCTCTATGTGTTATCTTATGAGATAGATATCTGGTATCCTTATTATCTAAATTTTAGCATTAAGTCCATTATGCAACATCATAGATTTCATTGGATTTCACTTTTAGACAACAGTTTTCAAGTTATTATTATGTAGATGTTCTCACAGTGATGTATTTTTCTGGCATTTATGTGTACCCGATGTAGCATTTTTCTATATTTTCTTAAGCATTTATATTTGACTTCTCCTATTTAGGGTACAAGAAATATTGAGGGTAAAAGGAATCACACTTCCCCTATCTGTAATAAGAACATTTATAGTAACATTTAGAAGTTTGGGCATAATATACTTGGGTTTTATCATCCTTGATTCTCCGGTTGCTCTTAATCTTCCACTATCCTTGCCTTATGGCACCCTGCATTTATGTTGCGATCAACAGTCACAGCCACTAGGTCAAACCTGCCCCAGCCCCCCCCCCAAAAAAAAGCAAGCATTCTCCACCCCAGCCCTAGCCTTTTTTGGATCATTTTGTGAGAAAAAACTAGCACTACTAGTAGTAATATACTAATTTGAATTCAACATTTACTTCCTAATTGGATGCAATATTCATAATTTTTTTGTCTGGCATTTATTTAGTTATGGCTAAGCAATTTAGTTGTTTTGCTCGAGCATTTATTCAGTTCAAGATATGCATTTTACTACATGCTACCAACTTTATCTGACACCATTTTTGTTCTGTGGCAGCAGGACAATGATAGTAAATTTTTGGGAGTTGTGTGTCTACCTAGAGCATCAGCTAAACGAAGAGGCCAACTACATAACATAGTTACAGAGATCAATTCAAGTAACTGACAGAGAGAAAACCGAGGTCAGCCTATCAAGCAGCGTGTGCTTCTATTACAAGTGATGGTCAGATTCTATATACATTCTTGTTTAATAAAGTACATGTTCCAACTGGTCCTTGCGTTCACCACTGCCTTAGGTAGTATAATTTAGCTAGTTATAGACTACCCTTTTTCTTCAGCATTTTTTCTTTCACAGTCAAGTATTTTTACATCTGCCCATTAGCAGTTTGTAATTGTGTTTTGGCATTTCTTCATTTTCGGCAGACATTTCTCCAATCGGGCCAGCTTGATAGGAATCAGGTGACTCGCGTATTCAGGCGTGCTGATAACAACCTCGACCACCGTCAGAGGTGTGTTCACATATGAATGGTTTCCTAAAATTCACAATATTCAGATTTGTTGTGTTACTAACGAGATGTGAACAAAAAACAACATAGGTAATGTTTCTCGTGCTTGAGGCCATGGGAAACAACAGATCATCACATGCGGGACACTACTAGTTGCTGGTTCTAAAGCTAAGGCGAAAAAATATTTGAGGTAATGGACTCAATGAGGAGTTTGGGAGACCAAAGGCTAGGAAAAAGCTGCAACAAAATCATGGAGGACATTAAAATTCTATGGTGCACCAGGTACGTGGGGAAAAAACTAGCAATTTAGTATGATACACAAGGCATTTATGTATGAAAAGCAAAGCAGTTATGGTGTGCATTGTGGGTATCTTATGGTAACGAACAAATAAAGTCTAAATATATACACTACATAGGCTAAGAAACATTTTTTGAGAAGTCAGACTTATGAAATAAAACCAAAAAGGCAATAGATCCATAAGTGAGCACACTTAATCTTTAACCTTATTTTGCAAATAAAAAAATGTTCAGCAACCATTTTTCATTAACTTAGGAAGATGACAGAACATATTCCCTCCGTCTCAAAATAAATCAATTTCCTAAAATAAAATGGGAAATCTTATGAATAAGTTCATTTATAAAAAATCAGACATGTCGGTTGGTACGAAGTGTGGCACAAGTAAATCCAAATATAATCAAATCTTAAATGATTGGACTTCTAGGCTCAACATTTTCACTACCACGTGAGTTTACTTATTCTGAATTGTCCTTTTCTAAATCATTGTTCATCAGATGGGTGGGAGAAGTACTGCGAGTTTGGTGTTACCCCATGGGATTTGGGAAAGCCAACTCCTGTCATCGAACGTCCTGTTAGATCAGGAACATTCCCGAAAGGAAGAGCTTTGGTTCCTGGATGTGGAATGGTAAATTATTTCTTTCAACTGTCAGTGATTTACACCACTATTGTTTTCCTCCTAGTTTCTCCCCAGTAACCAAACTCGTTACTAAAATCTGACTATTAGTTTCACCCTAGGACACCAGTGACCAGTCGTAGAATGTGCCTTGTTCTCTCCATTTATGCCTGTAGTCATTGAGAGCTGATGTGATGTGCCTTGACAACAGTACCCAACTGACACAATACAATTACACAACACAGTAGAAATATCAACCTTTTCATTGAAGATGAAGATTGTATGTGTGATAGTGTACTGTACAACAAACCATTTTACACACCTTTTATGCGTGATAGTGTACTCAACATTTTCACTATCGGGTATTTTATTATCTTGATTAATTTTCCCTACTGATGTTAGTGTTTTCCTTGAATTGGCATGCACTTGTATATTCTGTACATGAATATGGTTCTGTTAGATATGTGACCACTCCACAGCGTGCAGGTTCCCTAGCACGATTCATGTGGCGGTGTGCTAGGGAGATTGAAATTTGGTATTCATTGTGGTGATTGGCACACTACACTGCTACCCAGAGACCATGGGTTAATGTTGTAGACTCACTCCTTTCTTGTCATGAACAGATATGGCTCGCCAAGTTAGTTTTCATCTGCGAATCATGAATTTGTTATGCTATTACTCTTTTCTATAGAAATAAAATGGTTTAATTCTGATCCTAGCACACATGTAAGGTTACTAAAGAATGTTCCTTTTCTTGAAAATGAACAATGGCATGCACAATTCTATTGGTCAATTGTTTCTTTCAAATTTTTTAGTCAAACATCACTTTTTGTTTGGTTCTCAACTAGAATCTAGTAAATTCACTATTTTGCATCCTAACGTTTTCCCACTTGTTTGCAGGGTCGTGGTCCTTTCTACGAATTTCCATATATGGACTTGGCCAAACACTTCAATCCCTACAAAGCATTGTCTTCAACAGTACAAGCAATTTAGTTTTGCTACTATAGTAGTTTTAGTTAGTTTACCAAAAAATGCATGAGTGACAGAAGATATGAGGGGAATCGCAGTAAGAATCTTGGAGCGGAGATATGAAGGGAAGAAACATAGAAGATGCATTGATATGTTTTTTCAAATACCTGTTATAGTTGATAAGCCACAACACTTTGTTTAATGTTGGATGTATGTTATTTTGTTTGATCATCTTAGGTTCCGTGGTTTTTGGACGATGCATGAGATTTCTAGAACAAAATGGAGAATACATGTTTCTACGTGAAAGCTGTTACTATTTGAACGTTAAAAAATGCTTACGGTAGAACAAAGTGGGTTGGGCTTGGGAGCTGTGCTCGTTTGGCACCTGTCTGTTTGTGAGCGCGCACAACTCTCTTGATCCCAGTTTTTTCCTTTTCTGGTAAACAACTCCCGCTTTTTTCCTTTTCTGGTAAGCATGTTTGGTTGGTTTCCAAAAATAGAGTGTGCAGTCAGATTGGGAGTTTCCTGCGCGTGCAGGCACTAGTACATGGGATATATGAATCGAGATAGTTAACGTGCATGATTATTTGTTTGGCTCGGACATAAGGTGAAAATATTCGAGAACGATTGCGCCGGACGTCCGGACGGGCGCGCGCGTCCGGACGCCTGCGCCTCCCGGCCCTTGGGCCCCGCCCTGCTTGGCTCCTCCCGCATCCTCCCCATCGTGATTCCCCGTGCTGCCCCACCTACTCATCGCCCCGCCTGGCCACCGGTCTCCGTCCCGCCCCCCGCCCCGCGTGGCGATGAGAGCTGTGAGCTCCACACCGCCCCCTCGTCTCCGGTGAGCAGGTGGGAGCGCCCTTGGCCCCCGACCATAGGGGAGCTTGAGCTCGACCCCGGCCCAGCCATGCAGGAGCTCTAGCTCAACCTCAGCTCGACCATGGGGGAGTGCAAGTAGCAGGGAGGTGGGAGAGAAAGCAGCAACATCGGATAACTTTTGAAACATTCGGGAACAAGCAGTTGAAACATACGATTGAAACCAGTTGAAACACTGAAACATGCCTTCTCAAACATCGATGAAATGTGTCTCTGAAACACTAGAAAACACACCCCAATCTACTTTTGAAACATCCAGAAAACAACAGTTGAAACATACGACTGAAACCAGTTGAAACACTGAAACATGCCTTCTGAAACATCGATGAAACATATCTCTGAAACGCTAGAAAACACATCATGATCTACTTTTGAAAACACTGAAACCAGTTGAAAACACTTGAAACATCCCTTTGAAACACTCGATCTACTTCTGAAACATACATATTGTTCGGTTGAAACATGACTCTGATACAACTGAAACAATATAAAAAAACATGCCCGCCTCGCCTCACCCGGCCGCCATGACGGCCGCGTCGGCGCCCCGACGATCTACTTTTGAAAACACTGAAACCAGTTGAAAACACTTGAAACATCCCTTTGAAACACTTTCGATCTACTTTTGAAACATACATATTGTTCAGTTGAAACATGACTCTGATACAACTGAAACAATATAAAAAAGCATGCCCGCCTTGCCTTACCCGGCTTCCCCATGACGGCCGCGTCGACGCCCTCCCCGCGCACCGGCGGATCTGAGCAGCCGCCGACCATTGGAGGGGCAAAGACAGCGCTATGGCCGGAACTAGTCGATGGGGTAGTCGCCGGCCATGGGAGGGGATGGGGCTCCGCCGCGGGAGACACTGACGCGCCCAGGCACAACCACCTCCACAGCCGCCGATCTCGCCCAGCTCGCCGTCGACGTGCGCCTCCTCGTCTCTGCCATCATCGCTCGAGACCCCCGCCAGATGTAGGGCAGGGGACACACATGGTTGTGCTCCCCTCGGCAGCCGCCGGCCATGAGAGGGGATGGGGCAGTACAACTGCTGCTCATCTGTGTCCCCAGAAGTAGAGGCTGGAGGAAGGGGAGGGGCATGGCGGAGGCTCGGGAGGCCGGAGCAGGGCAGGCGGCGGACGACGAAGGAAGGAGCGCGGACGGAGAAACCGAGCAGCACGACTGTCGCGGCTGCCTGGTGGGTAGAGTGGGGCGGGGTTATCTGTAGTAGCGCCAGGTGGGCCGGCCCATCAAGACACGCGTCCGCCCGGCCGGACGTCTGTTAATGAATGTTTCCGGAAAATATTTGAGACACGAACATACTAAATTTTCAATTGGCCTGGACAACCAACAAACGAAGTTTTATTTGGATTGTACTCTTGAAAATCATGCACGCTTTGGCATGACCGAGCTAATATGGATTAACACTATTATATTCGGACTTGTAGGCAGAAAGAAAACATATATATGATCGATGCCGTTAACGCTTGGACGTCCGATGGGACTCAGCTCTATCAGACGCCCGCCCCACACCGAAAGAAAAGAGAGAGAGAGAGTCGCCCACCCGCCCGTCTCAACTGCCTCCGCCCACCCGCACGTGTGAACCCCCTCCGTTCGTCCCACAGGCAGCTCGTCCCCACTGGACCACGCCTCTGTCCTTCCCCAATGCATCTCGTTCTCCCCACCATGTCCATGTCTAGAAAAAGAGAATTAAACACTTCAACTGCAACATTGCAAACATATGGAAATCTCTTGTTGAAACATCAGTTTGTAAATACTGCAACATCGAAATGCAGTGTAACATTGATGTACATGCCCTGCAACATTGAAAAACATACACTACAACAACACCGAACAAGCTGCTGCAACATGAGATTGCAAAAAAAAAAAAAAAAAAAAAAAAAAAAAAAAAAGAAAACTAAAACATCTCAAAAATAGTATTGCGACAAACAACTAAAATCTAATGCAACAACTAGAGAGAACCATCGCAACAATGGCGAGATCTGAACCCAGAGAGCTCGCCGAAACTCTAGCCTACTGCAACATCACCTGAAAGCGTAGTGCAACAACTAGAGAACACCATTGCAACACACGATATTAGATCCAATTTAGAAGTAGGAGTAGGTGGAGGAGGAGGAGCAGAGCTCGGATGCAGGACCCGCCTAGTAGCGCCTACCTCACTGGAAAGTTGCATTGTAGCTCTTGTCTCCGTTGGCATGGAGGTCGTCGATGGGTGAGGGGGGACCAGGAAGGGAGAGATGGCGTGGCTCACCGGAAGCCGTCACCTTCCTCAACTACGATGTCATGGAGGTTGTGAAAAAAGAGAAGAGGGAGGGAGGGAGGGAGAAGGCAAAGGATGGAGACAAGGAGGGACAGATGGCCACACATTTAGAGTTAGTTGACTCAAATAAAATCGGTGGATTGTATAGAACTATTCTATTCAATTTAATCTGCTAGTGTAGAAACAACCACCACATCACACTCAAACTGTGGCCGCAGATTCCACTACCACCGTTGTGGCGGAATCTTTGAGTGAAAAACTATGGAATGGTTGTCAAAGCTGAAGGATAGACCTAACAAAAGGAGTAAAGATGTGGCAACAATGGGTGTGGTTCTTGCACGCTATGTCCGCAAACCAAACACACTCTATCTAGTTTGGTCTGCTAGTGCAGCCCTTTTCTTTATTCCATCCAAAACATAGTATAACATATAAGATGTATATTCTATTGTAACACGTACAAACGCTAGTAAAGAAAAAAGAGCAAACAAGGAGAAACCCTCAAACAAATGAATTCACAAGTTTGGTACCAAATTCTCGACATGCAAATAAGGATGGGAATGGTTCGGGTTTGGGTTGGGATGAGTCTCCGTGTATTCAAAACCGAAACCCGAAGCCGAATCCGAAACTAATTAGGGTGGAAATTCATTACCAAAACCAAACCCATGAATATATATACACATATTCACATATATAAACAAGAGACAAGAAATAATAAATATTTTCATGAATCAACATTAAATAAATTTAATAATCTAAGTAAACAAGCTATTATTAACACATTATAAAACATGAGTTTTAAACTCAAATGATTTATTTTGGATATAGTGAAAAACCAAACCTGAAAATCATGGGTAAAAAATCTTCCCCAAACCCGAAACCGCAAGACCCAAAACCCGCGGATATCCACCCCAAATCTGATCCGTCGCCATCTTTACATGCAAATCCCAAATATAATAAGGCATGTGTATCGAGTCGTATATAATGAAGAAAAAGTCCTTGTATATGGGGACGAAGAAAAAGTCCTTGTACTCCTCAACATTTGTGGTCGTCGAATTTCCTTCCTCATTTACAAAAAGTTTTTGACACCCTCTCAACTTTTTAAATCATCTGCTTATGGCACCCTATAAAGTTTCGATGCTTTTTTTTTTCGCGTATGTGGTGCTATGTCAATTGTTCTGCCTGGCGCAATATCAGCCAAAAAAGGTAGATCATACCTAAAAAATATATTTTAAAAATACATAGAATATTATAATATTTGTTCAAAAATTGTAAAATATTTTCATATGAAAAAATAATGCAATCATACAAAATTCTAAAATCTTTTCAATTTTATAAAAATCACAAAATTTCATTGCCACTGCCAGGGAGCTAAATTACATCATCACAGGAGCAAGGTTATCTATGCTTTGCTGATGGAGGATGGACACGTGAGGCAAAATAAGAGTCTGTCCGGCTTCCCTTCTCTCGGCTTATTTTGGCTTATTTTCTCTCAAACAACCGTCTTATTAAATCAGTCGTCTTATTAAATCAGCCGAACAGATCGATCCTCCGCTAATATAGTAGCACATGAATTGACTAGATTTGGTAGGTCCTGTTAGGGGGATTTTATCTTTGGTCCTGGTGAATTATCAGCTTCTATGTATTCATGTCGTGGTGACTAGTGATTTATCTGGTTCACAAGGTTAATAGAATCATGAGGTTCCTTAAAAAAGTTAAAAAAAAAGAGTATGCCCAAAAGACCTTTTTCCATGAAATCTCTTTTAAAGTCGGCCCACGTTTTCGACCCGAAGCGCAGCCCAGCTCACCGAAGCCCATGTCTTAGCGCGGCCTCGGTGCCGTCGACCCGACGCCCTCCACCATGGCGCCGCCATAGCTGCCTCCGCCGCAGCCATCGTCCTCTCCTGTAGCTTCTCGCTCTTTCCTCACCTCATCGTTCCTAGCTCCAAGTTCCCAAAGTCAACCTCTTCTCCATCACCGACGTGGTCATCCCCACACCCACAGGCTTGTTCTTCAGGCGCAAATGCGCTCGTGTGTCCGCGCAGGCTCGCGAGGTGGAGGCATCACTGGCGGTCGCTGCAGAGCTCTCTGCCTAGCGCCGCGGCAGAGTACGGGCCCAGCAGGTGAGGGCGCTGTAAGTTTTCTCGTATTCCAACGTGCACTTCCACTTCGAGTTGGGCCATATCATCAGGCTCTATTTCGTTTCCTTGCTTGCAGTCGCTGAGGAGGGCTTTGAGTCAGCAGGAGCCTCAAGGCCGGTCAAGGCCGCAGCTGGTCCCAGCATCTTACCCTCTGGCGCCAATTGGCACTGTCCAGTCCTGGTTCTCCACTAGGTGCTGATTGCCATCGACATCGAGTTTGTTCCTATTTCTCACGCCTTGTTGTATTCAATCAATTTGTTGAATAGTGGAGTATTGGAGTGAATGATTGGAATGGATGTATGTAAACATTCAGAGCTAAGGTTCACTTTTAAAGAGGGGGCAAATTAACAATTTATTCCGAACTATGGCCTATGGACCTAAACGTACTATATTGTCTTGTTGACCCTACGATCGCAGGAATGGTACACCAAGGCAGCCAAGGTAGTTACGTTGGCCAGGGCAACTGTGGCGTTTGATCCAACCCGAGTCCCTGTAGCAGCCCTGGAGGGACTAGCTAGTTACTCACACTGCTGGGTTCTTTATGTTTTTCACCTTAACACTGATCTTGATAAATTGTGGAAAGATCCTGCTAGGTCTAAGGTAAAAGCAAAGGTATGATTTTGTTCTTAACCTTTTGGTGGTTCCTTTATCTGATATAAATGAATATTTTTCTGAATTTTGTAGTGGATATTGGACTGGACTAATGTAATTGTCTGATTTCTCATGGAAGGTAAGGGTACCGAGATTGAAAAGGGGCAAGATTGTTTCCAATCGGACTCAGTGTAGCAAAGTTACAAATTATAAAATGTGGAAAGTTCCCGCCAAGCCCAGGGCTAAAAGGCAAAGTATAATTTTTTCCTAAGCTTCTGAATGTTGTACAGTAGTAGTGGCTTTGGGATCATTAACTCGTGATTCTTTTGTTACCAACTTGCGACCCTGATTTTGGGTTTTTAATGGAGGGTGAGAGTACGAAGACCGAAAGCAGGCAAGACAGGTGTTGTGCCAGCTAGATTGCACACCTGCCTAATCCAATCGGTCTTGGAGTGTCACCTGAATGAAATGTTTCACACTTAAAAATCAAGTAAGGACCTCTTCAGCAAATTGTAAGGATAATAACATGCTAGATCTTGGCGAAAAATAATTCAGCTTTGACAAGCTTAACTACAAATTCAACTGAGCTAAAATTGAGCCGAACTTGATACTCGCATTGCTCGTGGACTAGAAATCCTTTCACATCTGTAAATGACAAGGGGCCCACTGTACATAAGCTTGTTTGTCTGTTCATGCATCTCTATTGCTCCGGCTTCTTGCCTCTGTCCTGCATGTTGACCATCTTTAATTCCTCCTTGTGGCAAGATGTCATCTGAATCACCACCATCTTTAATTCCTCCTTGTGGCAAGATGTCATCTGAATCACCATTTTCATGTTCTACTTGTTTGTTTTTGCAGAAATAAATTGCTAAGGCGACCACAAGAGAGGTGGTTGAGGCAACTCCAGTAGCAATGATTGGTCCTGCAAAACTGTCAAAGGTGAGTGTACCTGAACCAGAGATGGTGCCCACATTTTGGCAGTTGTTTTGATCTCCTATCCGTTTCTTCTCAATACGAGTTATAGTGTCTCCCCCTGTTATGTTGAGGATTGCTTGTGAGATGTCACCTCTTATTGGCGATCCCTTCTGAAGTGCCTGTGGAAGAAGGTACCCTTGTAAAAAAAACTAAAATTCATGTCCCAACTCAGACTATTATGCATCATTTTGGAAACAGGAATAAACCTGCATTTGAACTTGGTTATGCCAAAGTAATTTCTATAAACACTAGACTTACATATCCAAAACCTGCATTCTTATATATTGGTCCAACCATGGTGTATCCCTTGCAATGCTCTGCAAGGAATAATTTGAGGTATGGGATTTCATCCACAAGGGCAGCAACACCACCATTCTTGCATCCTCTGGAAAGCTCATCATGAAATTCTTCAGGGTTTTCGTAGGGCTTGATCTTTGATACCTCAAAGCCAATTTCTTCCAAAAGATCCTTGATGTAGGAACCATGAGGATACCCAACGCATTCTCCAGCTTTGAGAAGTTCTTCGACATTTGTTACAGTTGGGTGGAGTTGTTGCACAGTTAGCATGGATGTCAAGCTTGCAGTGTAGCTTGACTTGAGTACCAGAAGAAAAAACAGCCATATGACCAACACGATCCGAGAGATAAGGCGTTTCACCTTCTCCTCTGCAGAGAGTTAACATACTTTTCAGATAGCATAAATCAAAGTTACAAAAGTACATAATTCATAATGTCCAAATTTGCTAATCTTTACTTGCATACAGTGATAAATTGTAATCTATTCCTTCTTGCATTTGTAAATTAAAGTCAACATTTGTCCCTGTTTGATCACATCTGTGCTGTAAGACATCAGACATGTCTTATGAACTCAGTGCATTTGGTGGAAACTATAAACATTACACATTTGTTTTTCCGAGTTGTCAAAACTTGTGCATGAAATTAACTAGCTAAAAAAAAAGGCTTATCAGCTTGATCATTATGCTGTATCCAGCCAAAAATGTTACTGGAAAAAGAGTTATGATAAGGCACTCACTCTCTTCAAACAGGGAAAAGTATATCATCGTAGCCAGCTGTTGGGGAATTGGACCATGGGTATTCTTCTTGTTGCCTAGAATCTCTAACAACCATATCACAATGCCTGTGTAGATAAAGAGTATTATGGTCCCAATCCACATGCCAGGTGTTAGTGGCTTCAGGAAAATCCATGTATTCTTGTTTATGCTTTCCCTGACAGGAACAACCATTGCTATCCCTGATTCTGTGTATGGCTGAGTGAAGTCAACGTACAAACTTCTGTTGTACCTAATTGTTATGTCTCCAACTGCTATATCATATTTCTGTCCGGTGCAGAAGAAAATTGTTTAATCAAGAGCCATAAAGAGGAACAAATTGAACAAGGAAACATATAACCATGTAATCAGATTGGTAGGACTATTTTGTGAAAACAAAATTCTGATGTTTAATGAGCAAGGTTGAGCATTAATGACTTAATAAAGCAAAATGATTTACCTCAGCAATATTTATGACAGTCATGCATAATAAAATACGGAAAAATGCCATTATATGTTATGCCAGTACATGGCATCCATCATTTTGATTTCATCCACAATAAGAATGACGACAAAGGACTTATAGATAGCTGTTCTTCTATTATGGTATATAGTATGCATCATCCACTAAACTAGCATGATACAGAAACAATCAAAAAATTAAATTTATTTGAAATAGCAGCATGATATTGGAAATACCAGATCTTGAAAATCATAATGTTGCAATTATAGTTTCAACTTTCAATTTGAAAAGAAAATCATTTACCTTAAGATAAACTTGATTGACAAAATCATCGTAGCTTGAACTTGAATTCTCTGTGATGTTAAATACTACGTATTCATACGGGAATGCATAAGGAAGTCTCTTTACTGCCTCCTCAAAAACATCAATTGCAATGCCACTTGCTTTAATCACACCTGTGACGGGATCTTCGACAACGTCTATGTATTTTTGATATTTATTTCCTGTGACTACACCAACTTGAAGCTTCTTCCCATTTGTTGGAATTTCCCAGCCCCTTGGGATCTTCATAGATTCGCCTGGCCAAATCACAATTTTCAGATCAGGAGTGGTGTTCCGGTATTTTTTGTTTGACCTCTGGTCTAATTGCTGTGACAGTCCTTTTTGTGCAGTCCAAAACCCAATTACTCTCTGTGCTTTTCCAACTACATTTATTATTTGAAACTTGGAAACTTGCAGCTGCCCATCTGAAAGGTCAAAGTAACCACTTAAACCTTCAAATTTATTTTGCACGATTGCCTTTAGGATTGCTGGGCCATTTCTTGAACTTTTCAAGGCTCCCAAACTTGTATAGTTTTTCAATGCTGGTGGTCTCAGAAATTTTGCTTTAGGAACCTTGGCCTTTTCTGCTGCTTGAGCTAACCCCCATATTGTATCGTAGCTCCATAGTCCAAAGATGTTTAACTTCAACATTGGGTCATTTGGATGATCATTCCGTGACCTCATATACCATCTCTTGGTGAAGTTATCAAGTTCTGTGGATTTAGGAACATAGAACTCGACCCCCAAGGCACCACTCATTGCTTCCATGGCTGAAGGATTTAGTAAATTGATGAGATTTGCTAGTCTATCTGTTATAATCCATACAAACCCCTCACTCATCATCCCAATTTCTTTTGCTGTTGTGAATAAAAGGGAGCCCAAAGATGGGGACATGTGCACCACAAAGACCCTTGTTTGCATTGTCATCAACTTGTAGAGTTCTTGGGTAATTTGTTCACCTGTTGCTGATTCATCTATCACACTCCGGTAGGGAACATGGACATCTATTCCTTCAAGGACATCGACAAGATCTGCAATAATACCTGTACCGTCATCGTCCATGTAGATAGGCACCACCTCTCTCCATCCATAGGTCTTGATTATGGAGGTGATGCTACTCACTTGTGCAGATTCATTCACTGTTGCTCGAACAAAATATGGGAGGTGATGGGAAGATAAATATGCACTTCTTGCTGTGAATGATATAACTGGGACTTGACACTTATTTCCAAGAGCTGATACAAACACAGCTTGAGAAGATTTCTGTGGCCCAATGATAGCTTGGACATTGTAGTTCTCCAGCAAGTCAATAACTGTAAAATTGGATGTAGAGATAAGATGTAGGTTTTAGTGGAAGCAAATGCCTTCTATTCACAAACTCTGTAAATACTAAATAGGACGGGATAACATGGATAGCTCTACTGTTCAGTTGTAATTAATAGCAATGAACTGGGTGATTCTGTTGGTTAGATCTTTCAACATTTACACCCCCTGCCCCCACTTCTTCCTATATTTCTTGGTTATTTCCCAAATCTCAAATGATTCAAATCTCAAAACATGTAAGAAACTTTACATTTGGTGTCATATGATATATGAACATATGAAGCTACCATTAAAATTCATTTTAAATTGAAAATGCAATGACATTAAGGCCTTTGCCCCCCTCTGTGCTGAATCTGCTGATGCATTCCCATCAATGAAGGAACTGTGGGGAAACAGCCTACAACATGTCAAAATTGATGTGCCACCTGATACAAACATACCGTGTTTGCCATTGCATAAGTGATTTTCAACACATCGTTTCCAGTGTCTTAAAAAACTGTATTATTTCAGAAAAAAAAAGCATATGCTTATCTAATGCACCGATGCTGCTTGTTTGTTGCATCAAAACCACTACAGATAGATCCTTAGGTACATACTAAAATTCCACAGTGGTTTAGTTAAAAGTTCATATATAATTGTTTAATAATTATCCCATTACAACATAAGTTGTCATGAATTTGACTACTTATTTGGTTCGATTGAAGCACCCTTGTGCCTTCTCATTTTCATATAGGGATATCTGTTTAATTAGTGCAACAACACCAATCTCTACAACATAAAAAGAATGAAAGTAAGACTGTCATTTGGTGAGGTAAAATTTTGGTGCGTCAAACGCTTCCACCCGTGCGATCGACGCCCTCGCGGTAGAAAAGGAAACCACCACCCTCTGCGATCCCGCCCATTGTTGCGCCCATGATGAAGCCTCACGCTAAAAGAGGATCCTACGGTGAAACACTTGCCAAAAAATACCACCCGACCCTCCCCAAATCACGGCAACCCCTGCTCCCGCCACGGACGAGACGCCTGCGACCGCGAGAAGATGCCGCCGGACTCTGCGACCGTGAAGCCTCCAGACGACCTCACCGGGCCATGCCGCGACGGGCATCTCCACCACGGCCGATGCGAGGTGCACGACGCGTTCGCGGCGGCAGCGGCCTCTGGGACGAGGACACCACCACCTGGGTGTTCGACGTCCACACGGATCCGCTCGTGTTCCAGCCGCCGCCGAGGGCCCCTGCTGCCCCGGACTGTTGCGTCCCATCGCCGCACTAGCCTAGCCCCCGCGTGAGCCGCCACAACAGCCCCTCATCCTAAGCTCCGAGCAGGGCTTCGCGTTGAGCTGTGCCTATGGTGACGAGGCCCCGCTGTCACTTCACTACCTCCCCCAACCCTGACCTCTTCTCTCCCGCCTCCCTTGATGCTTCCTCTTCTTAGGCTCTAGGTAGGAAGGTACTACTTTCTTAATCCATATGAATCTGTAGTTGCGAGAAGCACTAAAGAATGAAGCACTGTAGTTGCTACTTTCTCAGTTCATGATCTTAGATTAATTCAGGTATTTCCTTGATAAATCACAATTTCATGTACCTCTGTGTATTAGGATTTAGCTAGCTTATGGCATTTTGGTATTGTGCCTGAATCGGAACATTTATCTGTCTAAATTCAATCTTGATGATGGAGTGTTCCTGGTTTCAAATTTGGTGTTATAGAATGTGTTGTGATTTCTGCATATTGTTGTTGTGGGTAGCACAACCAGTTCAGAGCTCAACCTAGCTGTTCCTGGTTCCTTTTAGATTTCAGCTATCGTTGATGGTTTTTTCCAAATTTTCATTTAGATTTGGATTTTCTTAATCTTTGAATTTGAAGGTTCGGTGCTATAATTATTAATTCAAGTTAATTTAATCTTTTTTTATCTCTGAAAAGCCCATAAATATGATAGCTGAATCAGAGGTTTCTTTTCACCTTCCATTTGTTTATTAACGATTCACTCTCTGATGATTAGTTTCAACTATTTCATGGTGATATTAGTGCTTTATGATCACAAGCAAATCATATGCATGTCAGCTCTTTTCCAAGAATTGTATTGTTTCTCTCAGACTCGATTTCATTGGATTTCCTCTCATTCAAGTAGAGTTCAGCTGGGGATTTTTACATTGCATTGACACTGTTCTTTGGCAGCAACGAATCATCCTCTGCTCTTTCTCTTTGTGCTAACGATGGAGCTGAACCTAGATGTTCCTCTATTTTTCAGATACATGGATACTGAATTCATATAGCTCTAAGGCTATTTCAAGAGTAGTTAATAATTTTGGATTGACCTTTGAAATTTTGTTAGTATCTGGAAAATGTTCTTATGTGTGGCTGACAGTTCGTATTTGGAGTGGCAGTTAATACGCATTGCCAATGTCTCCTCCTAAGTTCTAACTTGGCTCCAAACAACCATGAGTGTTTGGAGTTTATACCTTGCTTCAGTAATAGTGAGTATCTAATTATCCTTTTGCTCCCCAACTGCAACAATGGCACTTCTACAATTTGCACCCCTTGAGACAATTTATTTTAATACACCTTGCAGGGATAAAAATGAGCCAACTCTGGATGGCGGGTAGGGCTGGGTCTTGTCCTTGGATGTCACTTATTTTCTACCTCTCAACCTGATTGAATTGGCCACAAACAAATCACCGTAGTTGTTTGCCTTCAATTATTTTCTTTGGGAATATAGAGCCTTTGTTGATTATAAGTCATAATAAAATCTTCAATGTTGTTTCTACCATTGGACGTCAACTGCAACCATTCTTAACAACCAAGACATTCTGCTTCTTGTGCAGAGTAGCTGTGCTCAATTGTGCAGTTAATTACCATCAACATACCTTTTTTTCTAACCTCTCTAGATGGAGAGATATGGGCTTAGCAAGCACTACATCCTGTTGAGATGGACTTGAAGGAAGCAGGGTGGGACTGTATCTGGGCAGCTACTCGGCCATTCTGATAGCCAGTGAGTATATGTCAGTATCATTGTAATTGCAATTTATCAAGTAAATTACCATGATTTTTGTTTCTTTTCAGGTCGGTAGGAGTGGCAAGGGCAAAAGGAGGCTCTACATATGAGCAAGGGCATATTCATCAGCAACTCATTGTGCTGAAAACCTGAAGTGATTCTCAAGCAAGTCATGTGGCATAGTGACGGTGCATAAGCATTGTGCTACACAAGAGTGAATTTAGCTTTTCTGTGTAATATTGAATATTTATGTGATTTTATTCCGCTGAGAGGAGCTTTATCTCTAATTAAAATGGAACCAACGAGATTAGCATGCAATAGAGTTTTGAGCCGGTATAAAACAATGTCTTAGGCGAATCATGGAAAAGTTTATATAATAGAGTTTATGAGCATGCGACACCACAATCTTTGTGGTTCTGTTAATTTCACAAAATTTGTGTGTTTGAATTAAATGTTACTTTAATGTCATTATTATTTAATTTCACAGTATTGTTATGTTATCATGCGATCTATGTGGATTTATGTAAAAAAAATATAGTTATTCCGTAGCAACGCACGGGTGCGATACTAGTAGAATACAAAAGATCAAACTTCCGAAATAAGAAATGCAAAAACAATACAACGTCAGTCCATAGCTGAGCATGTCATTTACCTGCAGCTGCAGCCTGGACATCATCACTCATGGAATCCCTGACATGGAGGACAAGCCGAGTGGTGTAGTTCTGATGGACAGCATAGAAATCTTCCACAGCAATTGAAATGCTTGTGCGTGCTATCTTCCCCACTGGTGTCCCCAAATCAAGTACCACTCCCACATGGAATTTTTCTGCTTTATTTTCTGTAACCCCTAGCACAACTTCATAGCTGAATGCCAAGAACAGGAGCATTGTGATCCTAACTGCTGCTGCCATCTCTTGAGGCATGCTGTTTGTTAAAAAAAGGTTATGCATTGGTGCACTAGTTATAGATGATTTTTCTCGGGTTTCGTTAAAACTGGAAAAATAAAACAAGGAAACTCCCTGCTTTTAATGTTATAGTTGAACTGAACTTTCCTCAAGTCTCCGTAGGATTGCTTGACTTTTATTTGATCAAATCCTGTCTTTTCTTTGTGGGTCCTGTTGAGAACTTTTGTGTATGCTCTCCCAGCTGAGGTTTTCTTCCCTATCTTTTTCCACCATGCTTGTCAATTCTGGCTTGGCTCTCTTCTTACTTTTCAAAGGCTCACTGCCGATGAGATTGTACAGTCTGATGGTGTTTTATTTATTTTTCCCCTCACTGATATTTTAGCATGTTGGAATATTAAGATGATGACTGAACTTCCTCCCCTTGTAGAGGAACCTACGTTCCTACAAGTTGAACCATGGTCTCATCACAATGTTGCATGGCTGCAAGTCCTCATGAACTTCCATCACATTTCATTGGTGATGGTGTAGTACTAGGACTGGAACTGGGAGTTCTCGGAGGTGGTAACTGTCAGAGAAAGTCAGTATCATTGAACTAATGTGATGACCGTATGAGCTTTCAAAATAAAGGATATGCTGATTTTTCTGTATCTAGGTGATTCGAGGCAACACTGTATTTCATTTTCAGCTATGAACTCAGTGCCTTTTGGTTGTCTCACAATGACGGGCATCCCTCAGTCCCTTACCGGGCAGCAGCCAACCGTGGGCCGTGACCATCCATGAGCACTCTGCAGCGCTGAATGCCAAGACTAACTAGGATCATTGTGATCCTAACTGCTGTGGCCATGTTGTAGCAGAACCAAGACCAGCTATATATGAGGTTTGCAGAAGAAACTTTATGCGCTAGTGCATATTTTATTTGTGGAGATGCATAAGTTTCCTAATGTCTCTGGTTTTTACATAAGAGGGACCAGATGATGTTGCCATGTCTCGTGTAAGTTGAACTGAATGTTGACTGGTCTTTCTTTGACTACTTGACTTCTATTGAAACCTGTCTCTTGCTCTCTGTTAAGGGCCTGTTTGGTTTCCATAAGTCAGGTGACTTATAAGTTAAAAATTCAAAATAAGTGACTTATTTTGTCAAACAGTAGGGACTTATAAGTCATTGCAACCATTTTCTCTTATTTTTCACCCTGACTTATAAGTCACCCATTTTCTCTTCTTTTTTTCCTTGACTTATAAGTCAGTTGGAACCAAACATGCATGACTTATAAGTCACTGATTTTTAGTCACCTGACTTAATAAGTCACCTGACTTATGGAAACCAAACAGGACCTAAGTGTTTTCTGCCCTTTCCTTTTCTGTCAGCATTCCTGGTAACTTCTTAGACTACTTTGACTACTCGACTTCTATTGAAACTCCCTTATCAAAGGCTTCATTACCTAGGAGGTTATGCAATTTGATTTCCTTTTCACCTCATTGAACTGTGTGTCACGTCGCGTTGAAATAGGATGCAGAAGACCTGTAAGTTGAAGCATATGTGCAAGTGCAGTGAAAACTTCCCTCGCGACTTTTGATGGATCCTGGTGGATACTGCGGCTGGGGAACGACCAGAATATTATTTTGCCTTTTAAGCAGTTAAGCCTTTATTTGAAACAAACTCCTACAAAGGAAAACTAAGCTAGTTCATTTTTCTACTCACATATACTAATGCCTTATTCGGATGTGGTATGTTAAATGCTATTCTCTCTATTCCAAACTATAAATCAGTGTTGACTTTTCTATATATATTATTTCGTTCTATGCACCTAGGTATAAGTTATGCCTAGATAAATAATAAAAACTATATATATAGAAAAATCACGACGGAGGAGTAATTTTTTGGTATCAGGTTCCGGCAAAAGATTGATGTGTGTCCCTGTCCGTATGTGCTTGGATGGAGTGAATACTATAGAGTTAAATGCTATCATGGTGTGCCATCTGGATCCATCATCTTACAAAACGTACATCTGACCTTAAACTTGTCATGGTGTGCCATTTGGGTTCATCATCTTGCAAAACACACATCTGACACTTTAAACTTGTCATGGTGTGCCATCTGGATCTATCATCTTGCAAAACGCACATCTGACACCTTAATCTTGGTTTTTGGTTCATAACCACCCCATCTAGCCAAATCACCATGAATCCAGGTGATGTGGAATGTCCATGCTGGACCAATGGGTCACCTGACCTGCACATGAGGCTAAATTGCAAAATATTATAATATAGGAAAAATGCAATTACAAAATTCTAAAATTTGGTTTAATCTTAGAAAATTCATAAAAATTCCTTGCCACTGCTGGGGAGCTAAATTACATCGCCGCATGAGCAAGGTTATCTATGCATTGCTAAGAGAGGATGGCCACGTGAGGCAAAACAAGATCGTCTATGCTTCGCTTCGTTGTCATATAGATTTGGTAGGTCCTGTCAGGAGGATTTTATCTTTGGTCTTTTTGAATTATGTCAGCTTGTATTCATGTCTTGCTGACTAGTGATTTATCTAGTTCACAAAGTTAATAGAATCATGAGTTTTTTTTTAAAAAAGAGAATATTGCCAAAGACTTTTTCTTTGATGAAGTATCTTTTAAAGTCGGCCCACGTTCTTCGTCCCGAAGCGCAGCCCAGTTTCACCGAAGCCCATGTCTTAGCGCGGCCTCGTTGCCGTCGACCCGACGCCCTCCACCATGGCGCCGCCGCGAAGCCTCGCCGGCGCCGCCATAGCTGCCACCACCGCAGCCATCGTCTTCTCCTGTAATTTCTAGCTCTTTCATCACCTCATCGTTTCTAGCTTGGAAGTTCCCAAAGTCCTCTTCTCCCTCACCGACGTGCCCATCCCCACAGGTTTGTTCTACAGGCGCAAATGCGCCCGTCTGACCGCGCGGGTTCTCGAGGTGGAGGCGGAACTGGCTGTCGCTACAGAAAAGGTCGCTGCCGAGCGCCGCGGCAGAGTGCGGGCCCAGCAGGTGAGGTCGACGCCGTCCAGCGCTGCCAGTTTTCTCGTGTTCATCGGGCTCGTGCTGCCGAATCTATATTTCGTTTCCTTGCTTGCAGTCGCTGAGGAAGACACTGAGTCAGCAGGAGTCTGGCTCCGACGAGGCGAGGCCGGCCAAGGCCGCCGCCCCAGCATCTTACCCGCTGGCGCCCATTGGCACTGTCCAGTCCTGCTTCTCCACTAGGTGCTGATTGCCACCGATTTTGTTCCCATTTCTCACCCCTTTCCAGTAGCAGTCAATCAATTTCTTGAATAGTTACCTGAGTGAATGCTTGGTGTGGCTGTGTGTAAATATTCATGGGTGGACACCGAGCTATGGTCCACTCTTAAAGGAGGTCAAATTATCATTAATCCGAGCTATGTACCTAAACTTATATTGCCTTGTTGATCCTAAAATCGCAGGAATGGTACACCAAGGCAACCTTTGGTAGTTACGTTGGCCAGGGCAACTGTGGTGCTTGATCCTGCCCGAGTCCCAGCAGCAGCGCTGGAGGGACTAGCTAGTTACTCACATTGCTGGGTCCTTTATGTTTTTCACCTGAACACTGATCTTGATAAACTGTGGAAAGATCCTGCTAGGTCTAAGGTAAAAGCAAAGGTATGATTTTGTTCTTAACCCTTTGGTGGTTCCTTTATCTGATATAAATGTATATTATTTTTCTGAATGTTGTAGTGGATATTGGGTTGGACTAATGGAATCTTCTGATTTCTCATGGAAGGTAAGGGTACCGAGATTGAAAGGGGGCAAGATGGGGGTTTTGGCAACTAGATCACCACATCGGCCTAATCCAATCGGACTCAGCGTAGCCAAGGTACAAATTATACAACTCAAATTGCCTTCCTCTTATTGTCCTCTATGATCTCTGCAGCGCAATGGTTAAGTGTCACCTGAAATGGTCCAGTGTTTGTCTTCAATTATTGTTTTCTGGAACACATTGAGGAAATCAATGTTAGGATTGAGGAATTGTAAACTTCTAGATAGACAATGATCACAATGATCATTGCTATCTATAATGCTGCTTGCTATCTAAACGTCTGAAGGATGTTTTTTCACACAGATTTCACCACAGGGATTAGCTTAAGAAAGGTTTTCTTCTGACCAAAACATCCTACTGTGCCATTTAAATTGTAGAAAGGCAACTAATATATTCATTCTGATTAATTCTAGGGTGAACATTTCTTATTTGCTTTGGGCTATTGCCTAGTTTGATTGATCTTGTTAAGCATGCTAGGTCTACTGTGTATGCTAGGATGTGAACATTTCTTATTTGCTTTGAGCTGTTGCTTGCTTTGATTTATCTTGTTAAGCATGCTATAGTCGTTTGACGTTTTTTACGCTTCATTTCAATGTTTTACAGGTGGAGGCAGTGGATGGACATGCTCTTTTGCTTTCTGGAGTAGATTTGGTTGATGGCACGGTACCAATTTAAGCGTTTATATGGTCCAGCATTATGCAAAGGATTGATATAATTAAGCTCTGTCAGCTGTGAACTCTTCCTAATACATTGATCACCTATCAACAGCCTGTGCTTGATATTAAACCATACCTGCCATATTCTGACAGTGTTAAAGGTGCAACTGTTCCCAATTGGTTAGAGGTATGCACAGTATTGCATCTCAGTTCATGCATTTTTCATTCATTTCTCTCCCATCAGTTCGAAATAAGTGTGTTTAGTTTTCTGGATCAATCATCGTTCTGCACAGTAGTGAACGCTGGACAGCATTTGATGCTTGACGATGTCTGCATATATATGCTAATTAGTTATTACCTCTATACATCTTCATATTCATACAAGTACACTGACCGTATCTAACTGAAAAGATGTGTAGCTTGTGCTTTAATTTTAATTTTTAGGTACTTCAGAATTTTGGTAAATCTTCTCTTCTGTAATATGGGGGTTATTGAATGATACTTGAGAGTAAGATTTGGGTATTGAAAGAAAAGTTTATGTATTCAGTTCAGGAATTGTTGATTCACAGCTTGAATGCAAGATCTCATATTGCTATATTTTATGCCAATGGTACAATCGAGTACTTCATTGTTCATAACCTAGTAATGTTTGAGAATTTTGTTGAAGCAGGTTGATGGTGCGTTAGCCGTGGAGTCTGTCCATTTTTCCGAGAACTTCATTTCTGCACTTCCCACCTGCTGGATGCATGTAGTAAGTGGTATTGATGTTTTTTCTGTAAAAAGAAATCTTGTATACTTAATAGCAATTAAAATGCAGTTATTTCTTTTTTTCCATGTGAGAAGGAATCACACTGGGCCAACTGTAAATAAGAATTTGGGCTTACAATTCAAAATCTGTTTATTTGTTTCAGCAGCAGCAGTCGCTCTATGCTTCAGCAGACGAGTTCCAGGATCTGATCAAGCAGGTCCTTTCCTGGGACATCAGGTCGATCTCACAGCGGAACCGTCCCCATCAAGTGAGCATGGAAGCTGATGCCAACGGCCACTGTGGCGAAGACACTGATGATGACCACAGGGATGCAGATAGCTGCAGTGTGGTTTACCACCTACATCTTGAAGGCATCGATGTATCCTACAGAATCGATCAACGCTCCAACATTGTCGTTGAGGACGCTGCCCTTCTTCTGGACGTCGTCCAGAAACGGCATGGTTACTTGGCGTGGAGGGATAAACTCGGCAGCAGCGTTTTGTAGCATGGCCACTCGAGCTCGCTGCGTTTTGTTATCGTTTGCAGGAGTGAATTGTGGTGTAGGATGTCAGTGGTGATGCCGATGAATTTGAATGTGGCGGTGTATCTGAATTTTGTAGAGTTTGGTGTATCTGAACTGGATTTGGAACGTAGAATGTTTCCCCCCTTGCTTTGTGCTGTTCTTGTTCTTCTCATTCTCATCCACTCTCAAAAGCGACTTACGAGCAGCGCCACAGCAACAGCCGGAACCTAAAGCAGTAGGCAGTCATAACCAAGCAGACTGCGGAGGTGAGGTGAGGTATGGCAGCCGCCAGGCTTCGCAATACCGGTGGGGTGGACACGCATGCGTCCCTGCTAATCAGACTGAAACACCCCGTGGCGCTGGCAGCCGTATCCAGTCCAGGTCCTGGGTGCTCACGATCCGGCACTGGGTGTACGAAGCACGCGAATGGAGCGGCACCTACCCATGGTGCTGGAACGTACGTCGGCGTGCGTTAGGAGCTCGAGGTGTTAATGGATTGGTGCCGTTAGAGGAGCATGGTGCACTCATCTGTAGTTGATGCAGAGCAGATGTTCGATGGAATGCCTCACTAGAGGATCTAGTAATTGAGTTTCTGCATTGGCATTTTTCAAATTGCTATCAGGTGGTTCAAGTGTTAAAATATGCTTCTGTATAATAATAAAGGGTACTCTTTACTTGCAAATTTAAGGGTATCAAGATTACAAGACTACAAGAGCCTCTCGACTTGTAGGCTTTGGTGAGCTCATTGACTTTTGGGACTGAGATCACTGTATGCTAATAGGGGAAAAAAAAACTCAACTTCAGATGGATCACTGTGAGAGGCAACTGAACCATTGCACACATCTGTGCTCGTGTGAGGATTTCTGTCACACACCTTTTATGAGCCAGTTTGCTCATGCAGCTGGTCGTTTTCTTCTCTGTCTCCTCTAAGCTGGACATGTTCATCAACTGCCACTTCCTGGTTTCCTTCTTGAGGCTCATTCCTACCTTCGTTTGCTCTGTTTTCTTCAACCTGTGTTTTATCAACTTCCATGACTCATGTTGACCTGTGCTGCTTTTTGTAGGTATAAATTAACAATGCTATCAAAAGAGCAGAAGTTGAAGCAGCTCCAGTTAGGATGAACAGTGGCCTAAAGTTGTCAAAGGTGAGGCTGCTTGAACCTGTGATGGGACCCACATTTTGGCAGTCATTTTGATTTCCCATCCATTTTTTCTCGATTTGAAGTATGGTATCTCCCCCTGTTACATTTAGGTTTGCCTTTGAGATGTCGCTGAGTAGGGGATTTCCCTTGGCAAGTGCCTGGACACACAACATAGCCGTTATGATGATTCATATGTAACAATGGCAACAGTGATTCATTTTTGGTCTTATATGCAATGACGGTTAATTAGTACTTCAAATTTTCCTATATGCCATGACGGTTAATGAATACTTCAAATTTTCTGACTCTTAGATCTTGACATTTCTACAAGGCACAACTATTGAATTGGCTATATAAAGTGAAAATAACTATAGGATGTTGTTTTTCACGTGAATGCTATCTGAGATTTTTTTTTTTTTTTTTTTGGTGCATATTAACAAACAAATTGATCAAATTTCAGGGGAAAAAAAACCGATGAACTCGTTCATTTTATCTCTAGGAATGTACGAAGTGCAGAAGAACTAGATTAGATGCAATTCCACTTACATATCCAAAACCCGCCGCCTTATAAATTGGTCCGACCATAGTGTAACCTTTGCAGTGGTTTGCAAGGAACAGTTTAATTACTGCTTCCTGTTGAAAGTGCACTGTGAAACTCGTCAGGTGTACCATAGTCCTTGATCTTGGATTTCTCAAAACCAAGTTCTTCCAAAAGTCCTTTGACACATGAGCCACGATGGTATCCTACATTTTCTCCACTTCTTAGGAGTTCTTGGATATCATTCACAGTAGGCTGAAGTTGTTGTACAGTCAACATTGATGACAAGTTTGCAGTGTAACTTGATGTAAGTACCAGAAGAAAACACAGCCACACAATCAGCACTATCCGAGATAAAAAGCGTTCCACAATCTCTTCTGCCAAATTATCATAACTGAATTAATGTTTTAGACATCTCAAATCCAACTTGATAGGTGTAATTTACACATCACAGATTTTTTTGTTAACCTTTTTATTTCTTCTCGCATAAATATTACTTGGTTAGTGTAGGAGAACAATTTTGCATCCTTTTTTTTTATTTGGCTTACTCGATATTATTTTACTGCAGAAAGGATAAAATTACTGCATTTATTAGCCATCATATTTCTTTTTGTGGGAGCCATTTTATATGCTCATCAATATGAATAGTGTTGAATTTGTTGCCTTTATGATAAATCAGATAATCTATGTCAATTATTTGGTAATTGTAGCAAAAAAAAAACATTTTGTCTTATCAGTTTCTAATTGTACTTGTACAGGGCCATTCAGCAAATTAAAAATTAGAACATATATTTTCTTTACTTAAGATTAAGAAAAATATAGCTAGTATATTATTATTACTTATATAGCTAGGCTAATCAATATGGATAATGTGTACCCTAAGTCTTTAACTTCATAATCACCTAACTACATGCTTCCTTATCCCTAGTTCCAGCCTTCCAGGTCTCACCGATAGCTTAAAGAGAGTTCCATTATGTTGTGAAATTTCTTTTACTACAGTTAGATCCATATTTAAAACATTGCAAGGTGGAACAAGATAAGCTGAAAATATGTGGTGATCTTGCTACTAGATTGCAGGTAGTAGACACTCAAATTGCAGTATAACAAGGTGAGTAGAGAATAATCTTTGCGAGCCATGTGGATATCATACTTGTAAAAACTTGATGATTTTAGCTAAAGAATTCTTTTCCAGTATCATTGCAAAAACTTAGTAGTAATATTGCAGTTAGAAGAAACTGATTAGCATTGTGTCATGTCTAGCAACATGCAACAGTTCTGCTTTCACAGCCTTTCTCGTATCTGATTGCAATCTATAAATTCTTACTCCCACGTTGATTTCTAAGCTCTATACTAAATGCTGTATTTTATGTGTTTTTGAGAGCAAAACCAATGTGATGGGTGTACTCAACTCTCTACAAATAAGGAGAAAAAGACTAGAATCCCGAGCTGTCTGGGAATTGGCCCACGAACATTCTGATTGTTGCCTACAAGCTCCAATGATAACACCACTACACCAGTGTAGATAAAGAATACAATGCTCCCAAGCCACATTCCAGGTGTTAGTGGCTTCAAGAAAATCCATGTGTTCTTGTTTATGCTGTCCCTGACAGGAACCACCATTGCTATCCCTGATTCCGTGTATGGCACAGTAAAGTCAGCGTAGAAAGTTCTGTTATATCTCCAATCACTATATCGTATATCTGTATGGAATGAAAAAGAACAATATATGTTAACTTAATATAATGACATTTAATTGGTCATAGTAAAAAAATAATATGGATGGATAATTGAGATTACCACTCCGTAGATAGTTGTGGCATATGTTTTTATGAAATAAGGCCTTTTCCATTGGGTTCTACACTATACAGTCTATAATCATGCAACTGATGTTATGCAACTAATGTAAATTAAGCCTGGAGAACTACATAGCATGTTAATATTCGCTATTATGACAAAAAGGAACATTGAGGATGCAATCAGTGTACATGAACTTTTACCATGAAAAAAACAAGCAGGGGGAAAAGTGTCCGTGCTGTATAGAGTTACCTACATTGGTTTGTCCTAGACCATGTGCAAATTTGGCTGGTGCTTCGAGGCTCCAATTACTACTTACTAAAGAAAATCAAGTAGGAAATATACAGGTCCTAAACTTATTTTTACCTTAAGATGAACTTGGTAGACAAATTCATCATAGCTTCTGCTACTTGTATCCTCCGGAGAGTCCAATAATACATACTCAAAAGGCACTGAATATGGAAGTATCTTTACTGCCTCTTCAAACACATCAACTGAAAGGCCAGTTGCTTTAGTTGCACCTGTGATTAAATCCTTCTCAACCTTTATAAATTGTTGATATCCACTTTGCGGTACACCAACTTGAAGCTTCTTCTCACTTGTAGGAACCTCAAAGCCTTTAGGTATGTCTATGGATTCTCAATCACAGGGTTCAGATCTGGCGTTGAGATTGAATATGTTGTTGGTTGTGATTGATTTAATTTCCTTGAAAGTCCGTTTTGTGCACTCCAAAATCCTCTCTCTCTCCACCCTCTTCCAAATATATTTATTATTTGAAATCCTGAAACAACCAGCTGCCTGTCTGAAAGGTCAAACCTGCCACTCAAACCTATAAACTTACTCTGCAAGATTTCCTTCAAGAGTTCTGGACCCATTAGTAGATGTTTCCAAGGTTTCCAAGTCTGTTGTTTTTCATTTGGATATTGTTGCATTGGCAAGTCCAACCTTTTCTGCAGCTTGTGCTATTGCCCAGATTGTATCATAGCTCCACAGTCCAAAGATGCTTAATTTTGATGGTGGATCAGTAGGGTTGTCAATTCGGTACCTCATATTCCACCTTGTAGTGAAGTTATTCAGTTCTGTTGATTTGGGAACATAAAAGTGGACACCCAAGGCACCATTCATTGATTCTACAACAGAAGGAAAGGGGAGAACTATGAGATTAGTTACCCAAGGCACCATTCTACCATATTCAGTGTCTTCATATATTAAGACAACCTTTCTCCATCCATAGGCCTTAGTTATTGAGGCAATGCAGCTCACTTGTGCTGAGTCATTTAGTGTTGCTCTGACAAAATACGGAAGACTGCTAGTGGATAGAGTTGGGCTTGTTGCAGTGAAGGAGATGACTGGAACATGACTTTTAGTTCCGAGTTGAGAGATAAATATAGCTTGTGAAGATTTCTGAGGACCAATGATAGTTTCTACATTGTAATTCTCCAACAGGTCAAGAGCTGCAGAACAGCATACAGAGACATACTTTGGTAGGGATCGTCTTTATAAATGAAAATATAGTATTTGCACAAAATACCATCTCAAATACTTGCAGTTTAAGACAATCCTTGTTGCAAGGATGGCACAAGTGAGACAAAATGATTAGACAGAAGTTCCTGAACTGCAACATGCTGAAAGTTACTGATGCAGTTGCGCAGTTGCAGTGTCGTAATAGAATGTTTGCAGGATAAAGGACACTTAAAGCAAACTTCAGAAGCTACACATAAGTAATTAAAGTTTGCTCATCATTCTCTACTATTTTTACCATTTCAAAGATAGTGTAGTTTATGCTCCTCATATCTTGACGTATTGACTGATTCCAAGTTTGGGTTACAGAACCTTTCTCCTCAGACAGGTGAAGCCTCTTTGAGAATTGGTGGTCTAGCTAATGCCATTGACGGTCAAGTCAAGAAAGGTCTTAATTCAAGCTTGGTTCCTTTGGAACCACCATAATCGTTGTTTCTTCGATGGTGCGCCACCTCATGTGAGGGGACTCACGCTATTGGCCACAGAGGTAATGAGGTTTGGGGTTTAATTAGGGGCCAAGGGCGTATCTTATCTAGCTGCCCCATTGCATGGTGTGGATTATATTCTGTGTATGCGAGTTTTTTTGGGGGGTTTTGTGTGTCGTTCCTGTAAGGATTATCTTGACTCTGCTTCCTTACTTCATAATATAAAGATACAGAGCCCTCCTACGTGTTCAAAAAAAAAAAAAGTGCCCTCTCGATGGCTGCATTCCGCATTCCCTATGAGTATTTGACTATTTGATTCACAGAATGAGTGTTTTGCACTCTATCTGTGATCTCACTACGGGATATATTGTCCCAAAATATGAAAATCCACATCCCATTTCTAGAGAACAATATTGCAACCATTTCTAGAGAACAATATTGCAAGTGCTTGTAAACTTAAACTTGGATATTTACAATTGATTGTTGTCCTTAGTCCAAACAACCAAAACAGTGTTGATACCGCAGCTGCATAATCTGTGTGTTCACAGTTTGTCTATTTTCTGCAGTTTTTGACCTTTTTTTCCCTAGGAACATCTGGTAAATACTATTTTAACTAATCCTAGCTCTTTTATTAGTTAGTTAGTTAATTAAATACTTCAAATATATCATATTAAGAATCACATCTAGCAGTATGCACATCATTGACCGGTTGTGAGAAACAGAAGGAAATAAGCTAGCATTGAACACCTTTTCGATTGGGTTTGTAACATTAGTACTCAATAAAAAAGGTGACTAAACTTGCCTATTTTGTCTTGATGCAATGCCCACGGTAAAGAGCTTGTAGGAAATTTGTCCTCTCACATCTTATTAGGAACAACTAGGTGTGATATGGCCATTGTCAGTAATGAAGATTGCTTCTCTCCACATGTAATGGCCAAGATTCTCCATGTTTTGTTTTTATTCATGTGTATTGTTCCTTTTACATCAAGTTTTGATTGTTATGCAAACACTGTTAGTGCCTCGTTCTCCTTCGCGCGTTTGCTCTTCTGTTCCTTCTTAGCCATATATGCTCAAGTTATGTTTTCAAATAAAACGACTGTGTATAATTGAGAAACAGTGTGTGCAACCTATCATTCAGCAGCACAAATAGCATGTAAATGCAATGGACACACAGCAAGGTTTCAGACATCTACCTTGAGATGCAGCCTGGACATCATCACTCTTGGAATCCCTGATGTGGAGAACAAGCTTTGTGCTATAGTTTTGGTGGGCAGCATAGAAGTCCTCTAGGGCCAATGAAATGCTGGTGATTGCTATTTTGCCGACCAAGGACTCCAAATCAAGGATGACCCCCACATGGACCTCCTGTGTTCCTCCTCCAGAAGCATTTTGCGCAGCAGTAATTCCAGGTAATAATAACAGGAGGAGCAGGACGATTCTGTTATCTATCTCCATTTCGGGCGCTGTCAGGTTTGTGGATTGCATTGCACCCTCATGCCTACTAGTTATATAGACTGTTTCGGTAGCCCCTTTCTCCATAGTGTTTCTGCAGTGTTTAGTTTGTTGCAGTACACTGTTGCTTCGAGCTTAGCAATCAATTGAATAATAATACAACAACTTTGTCAAAAAAAATATAAAAATAAAAATTGAATAATGCAACAAACAACGATGATGAATTGATGTTGACATAGATATTGAAAACTTTGTCGCCCTCTGTTTGACAACCTATTAAGGTCCTGTTTGGCAGAGCTCCCGAGGCTGATTCTCTGCTGAATACAGCAGGAGCTCTACCAAACAGTTTTTTAGAGAAAAGAAGTCATTCTCTGATGATTCTAGGACTCTCTGAAATGAACTAAGAGGCTGAGAGTTGAAAAAAGTAGCATATCCTTGTTCTTGAAGTGATTTCCATCGTGGTTTTGAGGTCCCCTTTGGAGCTCCTACTGGCTCTAGCTTCTTCGATCATTTACTGTTCATTCTTTAAGTCGGTGGGAGCAGCCGAAGTCAAAAAAGACTTCCCATTTTGCTCCCGTTGACTCCATAAGGGGGAGCTCCTATTGTAGCTAACGAGGCCTGAGAGTTGATGAATTAAAAAGAATCACTTTCATATAGAATCAGATGAAGCTCTATCAAACATGCCCTAACTTTTTTTTTGTTTCAAGTTGTCTTTGGACGGTGTATTTGTTGATATGCTTTTATGGATTATAGTAACTACTCCCTCCATCCCAAATTGTAAGTCGTTTGACTTTTTTTACTCTAACTTTGACCACTGTCTTATTCAAAAAAAGTTATGCAAACATAGTCAAATTTAAGTTACTTTTTGAAGAATATTTATTAATAAAGCAAGCAACAAAAAAAAATGATATTTTGCACAAATTTTTAAATAAGACGAGTGGTCAAACTTGGTAAAAAAAAAGTCAAACGACTTACAATTTGAAATGGAGGGAGTAGTAATTATTGGTAGTTGATCACGCAGGAAGGACTGCAGTAGTTGACATTTGAGCTGGGTCTCACGGTCGATCTGCCTTCTCAAAGTCAGTTACTTGCACTGCACGCTCTTTCTATTGGGAAGTGCGACACAGTTGACTTGACTGAGCAAAGTTAAATTAATACTCATTGGCGTATGCATGCTGCTTTGATTGGCTCAGCGTGATGTTTTCCTCAAACTACTTCTGCAGCCAGTGATAGACCTTCACCTTGGCAGAAGATTGTCATGCACCTGCAGCGTCATCTGGACATTCTAAATTGAATTATTCTCTCTTGTTGCGGTAAGGCAATTTCGAGGCAAAGATTGGTGAGAAAGTAAAGGGAATGAAGTAAGCATGCAATGCAGGTCTATTTATGTTGAGCCAAAAATTGGACCATGATCTGCTGAAAATCCTAGCATGTCTGCAAGGAGTGAGCAGCAGAACGAAGAACTGGCCGTATCATTTTTTGAGACAGATGCCATGCTACCATTCTAGTGAGACAAACGCGTTGCTGAATCATTGGGGCGACTATTCTTCGAACTGAAGGATTTGCTTCATGATGCATTCATTTCTGCCTTCAATCATTTTCTCAAGGGAGTGTAATCGCGTACTCACATGATGGCTGTGCTTGGTCGTACTTCCCAAGCTAGTAGTTCTGATATTGTGACAATTGATTGTATTCTGTTTACGGTGACCAGCGATTCGGCCGTGTCACTTGGTTGATGGAACCTATGGATTCCTTAAAAAACAGCCAAAATACATGAACAGTCCATAATCTTGTCTGTTCTTAAAATGTATTTTTAGGTCTCTGATCAGTTGTCTCGGATGTCATCCATGCTCTAAAGTCCTAAGCTCTTTAATATAATATCATGTCTGGTGTAAGAAAAATGGCATCTAGCTAGAGTCATATATATTTTTGGTGATTCTATGATAAGTTGACAACATAATCATTTAGATTTTAGATTAATGCCGCATGCTAGTTATAAGGTATTTAGTTCGATGATGCAAGATAGATTCAGCAGACGAAGACAAACTTGAAGAATGAAGATTAAGTGATTAACGCCTCAATAAAGACATGAAGTCTATATGAGATCTTATATGTAACCTTACACCTAGAATAGAATATATAAGATGCGGTAGAGGGCCTTTGAGCGGTGGCTCCAATACTCTTGTCATATTCAACGTAGAAATAATATAGCCACTGACACTGGATGTAGAATAATATTAGATCATCACCTATTAACCCTCCTGTGGAGCTGATGCTAAAAAAAAAAAAAAATACACAGGAGCTAATTTTAAGGCATTGGCACAAAACAGTCCGACAAAAAAAACGGAAAAGAGAAGGAAAAAGTCCAATTCCCCCCAACTATCACAAAAGTTCACTTTCCCTCCCCCAACGCCAAAAACCGGACAAATCACCTCCTTCAACTTTTCAAACCATGCAAATTACCTCCCTCAAGCGGTTTTGAGGGCGGTATTGCTCTGATACTAGCGGTTTGCCTTTTCCTTTTTAAAAAATCCGGTTGAATCTTTGAAAAATCATAGTAAATCACAGGAAAATCATAAAATGAAAAATCCAATTTTGTTAGACTCCACATAATTAGATCTACATATTGAATATATAATATGATATGATTTAGTACAAAGTTTTTGCTATGAAGGTTTTATTTTTTTATTTATTTGGTGAATCTTTAAAAACATAGTAAATCACAGAAAAATCATAAAATAGAAAATATATTTTTTTTATACTCCACATGTGCATGTCTACACAGTGAAAATAAAATATGGTATGCTTCAAAGATACAAATTTTTATTGTAGCTTTAGATCTATACATTTGTGTAATTTATTGTAATAATTCATAGCTACAACTTCTATAATTATTTTTGGACTAAAGCATACCATATTATATATTCGATGCGTAGATATATCATGTGGAGTCTAACAAACTTGGATTTTTTTTTTTATGATTTTTACGTGATTTACTATGATTTTTCAAAGATTCACCAAATAAAAAAAAAGAAAAAGACAAAACCTTTGTTACTGTAGCAATACCGCCCTCAAAACCGCTTGAGGGAGGTAATTTGCATGGTTTGAAAATTTGAGGGAGGTGATTTGTATGCGGTTTTGAGGTTGAGGAGGAAAAAGTGAAATTATGTGATAGTTGGGGGGGGAAACGGACTTTTTCCAAAAGAGAACAATGGGCCACGTGCTTGGCCCGTCAAATGCGCTCCCACTGGGCCTTCGCACGGCTGCTCGTGGTTAGTGGGCCGTCGGACTTCCGCGCGGCGCATCCGTTTCTCCTCTTCCGCAGTTGCGCTCGCCATCGCCGCCGCCGCCGCCATCTCTCCCCCACCAATCCCCTCCAGAGTCCAGAGGGTGGCGCGCAGTGCTGAGACTCTCATACAAACCGAGCTTCCGACGCGACAGCCCGTTCCCGCGTGCGGTTGGGCGGCGACCACCAAGGCTCGGGAATGTGTATCTCGCTCATTCAGCTCTTTGCCTTGCGACGCTGTACCACCCCAAGGTTTCGCCCCTGCTCGATCCCCCACCATCGCCGCAGCTCCTGAATGTTTCTGATGCTGTGTGCTGTTGGTTTCTACAGACTGCTTGAGTGCCTGTTGCTTCTACTGTATTTGATTTTCTCAATGTGACTTTCCTACTCTCATTTCTGTTCTCTAGGTGTACCTGTTGATTCCAGGATTCCTGCAAAGTGATGCACCGCTCGCTGCCGGTTGCATGGTTGCATCGCACCACACGGTGGCATACTTGCATGTCGACTATGCAGGTATGAATGTATGATAGTTTGTTCCAGTGCCAACGACAAAAGGGTATGACAAGAAAAAAATATCATTATTGGAAGTTCCATGTGCACTAGTTACAATAAATCCATAATTCTTCTCTGGTGTGATTTATTTTACAATAATCAATTTGTGGTGTGAAAACATAGTAACCGTTCTACAGATTGGGTGCCTTTTACTAACCTATATATGACACAAAATTAATTGAATTTTTTTAGAGTTTAAGGGCATGTGCCCCAGGCCATTAACCAGGCCAATGGACCAAAAACAGTTTACAGCTCAATTTAGTGGATGGGGGCCTCCATCCCTACATGCCCAGAACAGCGAAAATGATCAAAGTATCTAGAAAACAACGTCATAGGATTAGCTATTAATTGAAAATTTACTCTGTTTCTATACGGATTAGCTATTTGACCCACGATCAATAGGTCTACTGCAGATCTTTGAGCTTCAAGCATCAACCTGGTCTGGCTCCATAGTTTATGAAACTAAACTTGAGCCACTTGATCACTTGTTTTTGTTATGCCTCCCCTGTGGGTGACTTGAGAACCAAAATGCGTCAATGCTATTGCCTTCTTATTCTGCGGGCAGTCACCTAGCTGATCACTATCTGTGTTCGGACTATGAGGCATGTATATTGTTGTGGCTTGGTTCTCTATATCATTGCAGCCTCCATTTTCTTCATTGTTTTGATCTCCATCTTGAATGTCCCCATTTTTTCTTCTTGTTGACCATGTCCTTGTGGATTCTGATGATCTATGTTGATCCCTGTCTGTTGACCTTTTTGTACTGGTTCCTCAGCAAGGCTATAGAAAGGCAACAGGTTGTCACGAAGTCCAGTTAGAAGGAATAATCCCCCAAAAGTTGCCCAAAGCGATAGCACCTGAATCAGTGACTGTTTCCTCATTTTGACAACTGTTTTGATCAATCCATTTCTTCTCGATTTGAATGATACTATCTCCTTCTGTTATGTTGAGGATTGCCCTTGATATTTCAGGAAGTAGCGGAGATCGCTTAGGAAGTGCCTAATCACCAAAGAGGAAGTCCTTATTAACTAGACTACACTAATATTTAAAGAATTCTTCAGTATATCTTACTCAGTACTAGCCATGAAAAATAGGATTTCTGAATCTCATCTTTATTTTGATCTAACCTTTTCAGCTTTAGTGATACAATGGAATGTAGAATTCAATGCAGCACATGATTTTATTATTTGGATGTTAGATTTTCCATCACAATTTAGTAGCAAACTAGAAATTTTTAATATACTTAGGTAAGATTCAAATAATTGGCTAGCAAAGAGTAGTTGAACTCACAAATGCGAAGCCAGCACTTTTGTAAATAGGTCCAACCATTGTGTAACCTTTGCAGTATTTGGCGAGAAACAATTTGATGTATGGGACTTCCAGAACAAGGGCAGCAACACCACCATGTCTGCCTTGGTTAGAAAGAGCAATGTGGAAATCATCAGGAGTATCATAGGGTCTTATTTTTGATCTGTCAAAACCGATATCTTCCAATAGGCCCTCTATGTAGGAACCTCTGTGGAACCCTACATATGCTCCTTGCTTCTGGAGTTCACGAATGTCAGTTACGTTGGTGCAAGCTGCTGTACAAGAAGCATTGCTGCGAAGCTTGCAGTATAACTTGATGCTAGCACCAGAATAACAATCCTCCATACAACTAGAACTATTCTAGACAAAAACATTCCAGCTTCTCCTCTGCAGAATTAACCAGAAAAAATGTTATTTATTTCAATACACCAATTCAATTTTTAAAACAACATATTGAGTTTTTCTTGAAAAAGTTATATATTAAGCAATTTTTGTCATTGGCTGCCATAATTATTTGAAATCTGTAGATGAGCAAAACCAGTGAGAAAGTATACTGTGTAAGTGTTTTTACTCAACTCTCTTAGGATATGGAGAAAAACATCAGAATCCCAAGTTGTTTGAGTGAAAAGGGACCATTTAGATATTCGTTGCCACTTAGCCGCTCGAACAGCCAGACAACAACTCAGTATATATGAATAACATTATGCTTCCAAACCACATTCCTTTGCTTAGTGGTTTCAAGAAAATCCACATGTTATTGGTGCCCTTTTCCTTGACTGGGACAATCATCGCCACTCCTGATTCTGTGTATGGTACAGTGAAGTCGACATACTCCGTTCTGTTGTATCTGATTGTTATGTCCCCAACTGCTATGTCATATCTCTGCATTGACATCAATTTGTTGTATTTAATTGTGAAATGAAAAGTAAAGTCTACTTATTATGTGATATGCACTACTTCTGATTCAATAATGCATTCTAATTTGTATTTAATAAAAAGTAAAACAATTAGGGCCAGTATATTTTCTTTAGGAAAGAAAGAAACAAGCCTTTAGGGTTTATGTCCTTTCAATAAACCAGCAGCAAGGTTTGATTCTGGTCGAAAGTAGGATTAAGTTTTACACTGGTCGAAAATATAAATGCTGTAAAATGTTAACTCACTACAATACTATTTACAATAAATATATGCACATTTTAGTTTATTCATTGGAAGATTGGGAAATTGAGTAGTATCTTTTTAGAAATTATTCCTTACCTGAAGATAAACTTGGTAAACAAAATCATTATAGCTCCCTGTAGTTTGTGGATCAACAGTATCAAATGCTTGGTACTCGTAATCAAGTGCAAAAGGCAGTCTCTTTACTGCCTCCTCAAATATGTCTATTGAGAGTCCACTCGCTCTTGTTGCACTCTTGACAGGATCCTTTGATGTTTTTATAAACTCTGGATATGAACTTCTGTGCACACCAACCCTAAGCTTGTCAGCACTTGCAGGAAGTTCCCAGCCCCTTGGTACTTCTGTTGATTCTCCTGGCCAAATCACTGGATTTAGATGTTGCATTGAGGCTGGCATTGTTAATTTCAAACCATTTTGATTTAACTGGTATTGAAAACCATTTTTCAAAGTCCAAAATCCAATATGTCTCCAACTCCTCCCAACCACATTTATTATTTGCAATGCAGACACTTGTATCTGTCTGTCTGTAAGGTCGAAATTTCCACTTAAGCCTCTGAATTTGTTCTGTACAATTGCTGCTAGGAGCTCTGGTCCAGTTCTGGAAATAGCCAATGCTTCCAAGCATGTAGAATATTTACTGAACTGCACTCCCTTATTTCTGTCAATTAATATCCCAACCTTTTCTGCCGCTTGTGCTAATGCCCAAACTGTATCATATCCCCATAGCCCGAAAATGCTTAGTTTATTAAATGGTGATTCGTTTGGGTTGTCTTGTTGGTACATTCTGCTCCATCTTATGGAAAAACTTTCAAGTTCTTTTGATCTGGGGACATGAAATCTTACTCCTATTACTCCACTCATTGCCTCGATGACAGATGGATTGAGTGAATCAATGATGTTTGCTAATCCATTTGTAATGATCCACACAAACCCTTTGGTCATCATCCCTGCCTCCTTGGCCTTTGTGAAGAGAAGGGAAGCCCTGGTCGATGACATATGAACAATGAATACCCTTGTTTGCATTGTCTTTAGCTTGTAGAGCTCTTGCATAATGTTTTCACTTGTTGCTGACAAAAGGAGATAACACTACGATATGGAATATGAGCATCTATTTGTTGAAGGGCGTCCATGAGGTATGGTAGAATGCCCCTCCCATATTCGGTATCATCATATACTGGAACCACGTCTCTCCATCCATAGGATTTGATAAGAGAGGCGATACTATTCACTTGAACTGAGTCATTCAATGTTGCACGCACAAACAAAATACGGCATAATATCTAAATTGAGTGAGGGACTCGTTGCAGTGAAGGATACAATAGGTACTTGTGTTGTATTCCCAAGGTTGGATATAAACACAGCTTCTGATGATTTCTGGGGACCAATGATGGCTTGCACTTTGTATGTCTCCAGTAATTCAATAACTTTGGAATTGCACAAGAAATTTCTGTCAAGTAATATCAGCAGAACAAATTTGTACTACTAAGCATATTTATTTTCAAGTGCTGTCAAGATTCCATAAAGACAAATTTGCTAGAGGACACTCTGACTATGTGGGTTTTGTTTGTGGGACGCTAAAATTGTTTACCATTCGAGGAAATTCTTGAAAAGTGAAATATTTTGCCATTTTCTTGTAGCAAGTATTCACTTTTTAACAGTTCCCCTGAAGACAAGAAATATAGAGTCCAGCAAAAAGGACAGTGCGTTTTCTAGTAACATTTGTCTTGGGAAAAGGTAAAGAGAATTTTTCCCCATTTATGTTTGTTTTAAGGGCTCTTATCTAGATTTGCAATTGTACCCAACCTCACGATTCTGTCATCTGTCCAAATGATATGCAGTTTTGACTGAGTGAATGGTGCTGCCAAAGCATAGCTGGCTAGTCTCTGCAGAGAGGTGCTAGCTGATCAGGTTCCAACCCTGGTTCTCACACTTGTTCAGTTGGGCGTGTTAAAACCCTTCTGTTCTCCACCCTTATGTTTTATTAACATTTTTGCCACCTATGCAAAGAAGTTTCTCTACAAATTCTGTCTCCGAAAGACACAGATTTATCCCCATGACTGCATAGAATATATTTGCCTTGTATTCAATAGATCCATAACTATATCACTCTATTTATGATTTTATTTTCAATAGGAACAAAACATCTTTATCTACTTCTATGATTCTATAAGATCCTGTGCTTGTTCTAAGATCATGTACCCCACACAGTAACTGACAAGACACTTATGAAACTATGCTTTTGCAGTAACTGATAAACAGTTTCAAAGGGAAGTTATTGGGTTTTGATGACAATGATACAGAACACGTACCTGCTGAAGCAGCTTGGACATCATTGCCCGCCGAATCCTTGAAATGGAGAACCACCTTCCTGGTGCAATTCCGGTGGGATGCATAGAAATCTTCAAGGCCAGTGACACGCTTGTCCGAGCTACTTTCCCCACCGGTGAACCCAAGTCAAGGATCACGCCAACATGGAATTCATTTGGGCTGCTTCCGGTGGTGTTCTGAGCTGCACTGGGACTGAAGATGAGCAGCAGGAAGAGGATGGATTGGGGCGTTCTGTCCATTACCTTTTGCCGCAAGGTATGCAAGTTTCAGTGTAGCAGTGAAGTATGCAAGCCTTGTGCTGGTATGCAGTCATCATTAATACGATGGCTTGTCGAGGACCCTGATTATGAAGTCTGGTGATCTGGTCAAGCTGGAACTTGCTAGGCAGTTCAGTGACTGGAAATACTAGCATACTAGTTTTTTGCGCGCGCCCATGCGCGCAGGGCATTGACCGTCCCTGACATCGATCACTCGGAGAGAAGGGAGGTAAAAGTTGCAAGACAGGAAGGAGAGCACCGTGGCCCAAGCGTGTGGGAGCTGCTTTGGTCTGCCGCGGCGCTGAATTGTGGCTGACCCGAATGTATGTTCGTCGCTGATCAGGTGGCCAGCGGGCTAGCATCATAGATATTTTTAGAAAAGCACAATTAATTATGAATAACGATTAAGGACATACAAAATACAAACACAAAGCAAAACCAATATGCTTAAAGAACTTAACATCTATTAATATATTAATAACATAGGGCGTAAAGAGAGCTCCGGGAGGATCTGCGAGAATGGATCACCCAAACATAGGATCTAGAGGATCTTTAAAAAGGATAACTCTCCAAGAAAAACTAAAGTAATACAACTTCTCTATATTTGAATGGGGCCATGCAATATAATTTTTCCTTGCTGCCCTTTTCGTCACCATACAAAAAGCACCACTTCGCATATATAAGCTTGAAGGCATAATTGTCCATAGAATTCAAGACCGAAGGTGAATTAACGGATATTTGGTTCAATAACAGATAAAGATTTTTCTTTTCGAAAGCTTGGATATAGAAAATTGACATTACTTCATCCATGGACTTAGCAAGCAGCAAAGCATTGACTTCCGTTTACGTTCAAATCCAGAAAATAAATGGACCGTTCATGTGCACCTTCATTGCTTTCGACCCTCAACAAAATGCGATTACAATAAACGAGACAAAGTTGCCGGTCGAAGGTCCTTTGGGGACTGTTACGTGAAACATTTACCAGAGTTCTAGCTTTACATTTTGGCCACAAAAGTGGGACTCGATTCAACACAAACATTTTCTCCTAAGGCTAAGATGCCTATCGCGGGCGCGAAAACGGACTCGCTACAATCTCTACCACCATCAAATCACAACAGAAGTGAACATGCCAAAAACCGGACTTCATCGGACAAGAGACTCTCACTACAATCTATATCATCATCATCACTGTAGAAGTGAGCGTGCCACGACCCGGTCGTCATCGGAAGGCTTGTCACTTCAGCTTGTCCATGAGGAGGTGTGCAACCGACTTCGTATCCTTGTTCCCTTCTTTGTTCCAATGGCAAAGAAAATGAAAAAAAAGGGAGGCGAGATATGTTTATCAGAATGCCGGCAAGAACAAGCCCACGTTTCACAAATGTGAGCGGGAGTAGAATCGAATTACCGTCGGTAGTATCTTCCTTTTCTTCAAGCGAAGGAGCTGCATCGTCGTCCGCCAAAGGTTAGCGAGTGGCGATGGAAAACTGAATTTTCTAAACCACTACATATCCCGATAGCACCATTTTCGAACTCGATCGTAGAACTAAATAGAACAAAGGTTGGCGAAATGCTCACTTGCTGCATTTCCGAATTTCTTGATACCCTTCTCAACTTGGCCGAGGAGCGCGACCAGTTCTTGTTCTTCCTCACCTCTTCCATCTCTACGCTACCACATCTCAACACTGGCCCCTTCACGTCGCCCGCTTTTTGTCGACGACCAGCAAGAACACCACAACAGCCATGCATCGGTCGTTCGAGGATTTTACACGGCAGCTGGCGGAAGGCTTCCAACCGGACAAAAATTCTTTGACAATGCTTTTGGAGAAAATTCTGCCTGTGCACGCACGTAGTAACAATTGTCGGGGATCATTCCACTCGAGGATGTTCACATTATTTGTTGCCAATAACATTCCATTGAGGATGTTCACACCTTCATGCCAACTGAATATGTACACAAAAAACACATAGCATTTTGCTACCTGATCAAACTTTCAAGTACAATTAGGTTCATGGAAATCGGGTCGCACATATTCCACACTAAACACAGTCACCCTCTTCTCAATTCGACTAATCAATTGCTATCGAACACCAAAGTTTCTCCTTTTAACGAATCAATTGCTTGAGAAAAGCGAAGCTTGTGATAATGAATGAAGGAGAAAAATGGTTGAGACCACGGTCATGAATACGATGGACCGGAGTACAATGCAACTCTCTTGGATGCACCAACCGAACAAAAAACTTTCTTTTGTTGTGGTACCCAATCATGAACTTACGCAAGAAAAACTATTAACAGATGATCAAAGCACATAACGAGAAGCTTGTGATAGTGAATGAAGGAGAAAAATGGTTGAGACCAAGGTCATGAATACGATTGACTGGAGTACAATGTAACTCTCTTCAGATGCACCAACTGAACAAAAAACACTTTCTTTTGTTGTGGTACCCAATCATGACCACCTGCAGGAAAACTATAACAGATGATCAAAGCACATAACAGAAGCTTGTGATAATGAATGAAGGAGAAAAATGGTTGTGACCACGGTCATGAATACCTGATGGACTGGAATACAATGTAACTCTCTTCAGATGCACCAACTGAAAAAAAAAACTTTCCTTTGTTGTGGTACCCAATCATGATCTTCTGCAAGAAAACTGTAACAGATGATCAAAGAAATCAAATTTAACAAATAAGATGCTAAAGTGAATAGGTAGTTGTCTATATTTTGCCTAAGCCAATGTCACAAACACATGGAGTGGGGAGTAGAAAGCATGATTACTCACCAACAGATCCTGCTAAGCCAAACAAAAATCAAATTCAACAGATGGGATGCTAAAGTGAATAGATCATAAATATGATTACCCATTATGCTAAGATAAACCAAGATAATCGAATAAAAAATGGTAAGCTAAGAAAAGGGAGCAAAGAAAGAATGGAAATGAATAGATCATTATGCTTCTGATCGATGCTCCTATAAGCTTTTCTAACTGAAGGGCGCCTCTACCCTTCCGGTACTATTATATTGGTTTGATGATTACTGCTCAAGGGCTATTTTTATGCCAAAAGAAGGAATGGAGGCAGGCACGCACACAAACCTCAGATCCAGATGATGCAAACCTACAAGCACGAAGAAAAGTAAGCGTCGTGAACACCCTGCATCATATATTCGGGCAAGAATATAAGAGAACAAAAGATTGCATTTACAGGTCCCAATTCCCATTTTTTTTTCTGGTCACTGATTCATTCCAGCCTCCTTTTATGGCAAAATCCTTTTATTTAAAATCCTTCTCATATAGATCTAAAATCCTACCTGCAACCGACCAATGAAATACATCTAGAAACCTAGATCCTATGCAAGGAATGGCAAAAGCATCAATTCCCGACTTCTCATATACTGTATACTTTTTTCTTTCTAAAACACCAGCCTCCTGCAGATGTCTGCACATACTTAAATGTACACCTAGAAATCAAGAACAAGAGCACCCTAATCATCTAGCTCCAAATCAACAGTGCTGTCCAAAAAGAACCGCATGCAGGAAATCCCAGGGCCACACGCGTGGCAAAAATCTGGGCACCCAAGCTGGATTAAAATCCTTGGAACCCTAAAAGCAATGGATGCCCACGGGGATGAATTGCTAGCTTAAGCCTAGCAGCACGGCCGAAAATAGATCGCGCGACAAGTGCACGTACCTTACGGTCGAGTGTAGAGTGGATGGATCCGCACGGAGAGCGGCCGTCGACCTCGGATGCCCATGGGTGACGAGAGAGGGGAGCGGCCGCTGCGGCCTCGTCCGGCGGCTCTCCGTCCCGCACAAATCCGAAGGGAGGAGGGATGAAATCGGCCATAGAGGCACCGGATCGGCCCGGATCCATAGCCCCGACCCCGCACCGCAAGGAAAGGGGGAGAGAGAGAGAAGCGCGGGGCCAGCGGCGAGGCCTGCTTGCTTGGGTCGGCCGGCACCCACACACGCCGCCGCACACGCTGGGCGCCTCACGCCGCCGCTCGCGTCGGGGGCCGTCCGGTATGGGGTCACATGGCTAGAAGGCGTGGAGACAGAGAGAGGAGAAGGGAGGGGGTCACTGCACGCGCAGCGGCCGCCCGCCGGCCGCCGCCCGGCCCGCGCGGCCGCCCTCGTGCGCCCCACCGGATCTGTCTGCCGCCGCCGGCGCGCCATGCCCGCACCAGCGCCGCCGCCCTCAAACCACGCCCAGCGCCGCGCGCTAGGGCTGGCCGCCTGCGCCCGCCTGCTGAGAGGGAGAGGAGGAGAGGGAGAGGAGAAGGCGTGCAGGGAGATCCGGGGGTAGGATTAGGGTTCGGTCCGGTATATATATGAGCAGAGGAGGCAGCTGCACCGTTGGATCGTAAATCGGACAGCCTAAAATAATTCCGCTGATGTGGATAGTGTGAGGCCGGGTTTTCTCCACAACCAATTTACTCTTTAAATTTAAATGGACCACCATCTTGTCTCGGCTTGGCCTCTCAGCGATTGGTCCAGTAACATGACTGCTGGGCGCTGGCCTATTGTTTGATTGCTTGTCCAAGAACTCGGAATTTACGCTGAGAAGTCTAGGTTGCAAGTCTTGATCAACGAAATTTTTGTCTTGTCGAGGAAAAAGGGTATGCGCTTAAATTTTAAATTGGATTTGTTTGTGCAGAGCAAAATGTCAGTTGTTGTTGCTAGCTTTTGTAGGATTATGTTATGTTCCTTCAATGCGGAGGCAAATAAATTTGACCGGGCCAAACTACATTGGTTTGTCAAGTCTTCCTTCAAGATTTCCCCATTTTTAGATGGCATATTTTCTTCTAGGATATATCTTTTTATAGGCCTCAGCTCCTGTGCCTGTCTAATTTTACCCTTGCTTCAAAATATCTAATTTTATACTCTTATAAGTTATCAAAGTCATTTACACTGGGTAGTGTTTGGTTCCACTTCTGCAAACGCTAGCGCTAATGAGATTTGTTTGGTTTCAACATGTAAGGGTACCGGTTGCAGTATCCAGTCGCGATCTGAGCCATCGATCTGATTACGGTACCGTGGGAGGTGTAACAATTTTAATGGAATCTGATTACGAGGGAAGCGAATGCGACCAGCACTGAAACAAACCAAATTTAATGGAATCGGTTAACGGTGTTATCTGTTTGCATTACAAATAACCGAACCAAACACTTCGCCGAGAAGTGGCATTTGTGTGACAACATGGTGTTTTTTTATGCTCAAGAATGGACAGTACAACGTGCAGGTGAACAGAAGAAACTCCGCCTCTATTAATCATCTTTTTGTTTATGTGATTAATAGTAAGTGCAAAGAGTGTTCGATTAGTATACTCTGTTGCATGCATGCTGATATGTATATTTGCTAGTACTATGAAATAAATAAAAAAAGAAAAAAAGCGTGTACAGAAAAGGGAGAATACAAAACAAATAAAGGAGTCTAGCATCCACTGATGCTAGGAAAACAACTCTTAAAAGCATTGCGAACTCATGTTTGAAGAATATCCAGCTTTGTACTGTAATTGAGGTGATTTACCGCTAATAATAAAAGATTATGTTCTTTGCCAAAAAAATTATTATCATCACAAAAAATCTGTTGGGAAAAATTAACTTGGAACAAAAGCACTGATAAGTTCAAGTGAACAGGGCGATATATGTTCAAGATGTAAATTGGGCTGTTTTTTTTTTTTGAATTAAAATTGGGCTGGTTTTGATTCTTTAGGTTGTTATTCTCCTTTTTCTTCTTGCCATTTTTCTGAGTGTACGGGATCATCCAATATACTCCCTCCGTCCCTAAAATAAACGGCGTTTTTCCCGAGAAACATCTGCCTGCAATTATATATTAAAATAGGATTAATATTTATATTACGTAATTAGTATCATTGGAAAGATCTTTTGATCTAGTTTTTTAACAAATTTATTTGGAGATTTAAATCTTCTACGTATTTTCTACAAATCGAGTCAAACTTAAGACGAAAAACCCAAAACGTCGTTTATTTTGGGACGGAGGAGTATACTGCTAATTTGGCCCAGCCCACGAGAAATGACCGTCTGTAAGCCCACCTCACGTGCCGTGGTTCCACCAACCGCGGGGAACGGCGCGCTGTTGGAAGAATGGAAGCCGCTTCGAGAGCCTCCGAGTGGCGGCGCCCGGCGCCCGGCTGGGTAGGGGAAGAGGGCGACACAATAGCCTAGTATTGCGTCCTGCGGCGGAGAGGGACCTCGGGAGCAGGAGACTGCAATCCGCGGTTAGGCAGCTGTGGGCATGTGGCTATCGATGGAAACTGAGGTGAGCGCAGGGGGAGTTTATCATTCTGTTTTCTATTTAGTTCTACGACGTTTTTACTACGGGCGCTATTGTTTATTTTCTCATTGCTGTATCCCCGAGCACAAACATTGCCTACGTCTTATCGCTTTCTTAAGTAATTACAGCAATAGCTGATTATAATGACGTACGTTTGATAATTGTCTTGTTTGCATATATGCAATTCTTTCCCCCTGTCCTGAAATGCAGGGATGCTCATCCCTACGGGGCAGTTTGAGGAGGTTGAAGTGACTGGGTAGTTCTTCAGAGTGGTGTCATGAAAATTGAAAATTTTGATTAGATTAACTTGTCTTTGCAACGAACCATTGATTGGTGGTCCATGAGACAAAACTTCTGGACTTGTTTGCACTCACAGAACTTCAAACATCACAACGCCGCCTGGCTCATTTATCTTTGAAACTAAACCTGAGCCACGTGGTTGCCTATACTATTTTTTATCTCCCCTATGAGTTACGAGTGAACTAAGATAAGTCGATGTTGTCAGCCTGTCACCTTACTGTTCTGCTTTCAGTCTCATGCTTTAGTTCTGTGTATCAGTGCCGTCTCCATTTTCTCCATTGTTTTGATCTCTGTCTTGATTGTGCCCATTTCCTCGTTGACTCTGGTCATCTAGTTCCGTCCCTTCATTTCGTTGATATTTTCTGTAGTTATTCATCAGAAAGGATGCAAAAAGGCAGCAGGTAGTCACAAGCCCAGTCACGGCGAATAACCCTCCGAAACTTTCAAAAGTTATAGCAGCTGAATTATTAACATTATCCCCATTTTGACAACTGTTATTTTCAATCCATTTCTTTTCGAGTCGAATGATAGTATCATTTCCTGTTATGTTGAGGATCTCCCTTGTTATCTTAGCACGTAATGGTGATTGCTTGGGAAGTGCCTGGTCACCAAATAGAATTTCTTATTAGCTTGAGCATACCAAAAAAAAAAAAAAAATTATACAATTTATTTGACTCGGTATAGATCATAATAATATTTTTCTACAATTTATTTCCTTGCTTCACCTTGCTACTGATGCTAGCTGGCATTGCCAAGCATTTGTTTTCTAGAATTTATCCAACCGCTATCAAGGCCCTTGAGCTATTAAGAACCATTCTGATTATTTGTGTATTCCCTTTTCTAAATATCAACACATATTGCAAGCATTTTACATGAAAATATTTTGTAGGATGGAATGTATAATGTAGTGCAGCTTATGGTAATGTTTCAGTGTTAGATTTTCTAAATTAGCTTAGTAGTAAATTTTTTGTAACGTTTAAGATATACATTAAAACCAATTCAATAACTAGTATATAGTAGAGCTTACAAATGCAAAGCCTGCACTCTTGTAAATAGGTCCAACCATTGTATAACCTTTGCAGTACTTCGCAAGAAACAATTTGATGTTTGGGACTTCAAGAAAGCGAGCACATCAACACCATCATTTCTGCTTCCATTAGAAAGAGCATTGTGGAAGTCATCGGGATTATCTAAGGGTCTTAACTTTGATCTGTCAAAACCGATATCTTCCAATAGGCCCTCTATAAAGGAACCTCGGTGGAATCCCACGTGCCCTCCTTGTTTCTGGAGTTCCAGAATGTCAGTCACTGCTGGTGAAAGTTGCTGTACAGTAAGCATCGATGCAAAGCTTGCTGTGTAAATTGATGTAAGCACTAGAAATATGAACATCCATACAAGTAGCACTATTTGAGCCAGAAAGCATTCCAGCTTATCCTCTGCAGATGAAACAGCAAAAAGGTTATTTCTGTGATACACCAAGTAAACATGCAAAGCTGTGGTTAAGAAGCATATGCCACAATGGGACTTAAACCAGTTCAAACATCTGTTTCTTTAGGCAATAAATTCAAGTCTTGATTCATTATGACTACTGCATCCGTTATCATTTTATTTTTGTATGCATACCTAAGACTTGTTTTTTTTTTCCAAAAGTAATGATTACCTTTTTATCAAAGACCCAATGAGTCATAGAAGCGTGTTCTTTTTAACACTGTTATTCTGTACTTCTTTTTTGAGCTTAATGACATTTTGTGCTGGAATTTTTTTAGTGCTTCCATGCTTTTGAAGTGGTTCAATGCATGCTTTGGAAACTATGTATGCATTAAACGTAATGGTACTGATTTCTATGGGTTAAAAATTGTATGGACCAACAAAATAAATACAGACTAACAGTGTTTAAGTTACTTAACTCCCTTCTGATATGGGGAAGAGCATCATAATTCCAAGCTGTTTAGCTGAAAAGAGATCTTGTAGGTGTCCATTGGCATTTAGGCGCTCTATCAGCCAGATAGCTACTCCTGTATAAATAAAGAATGTAATACTCCCCAACCACATCCCTTTGCTTAGTGGCTTCAAGAAAATCCACCTGTCCTTGTTCCTTTTTTCATTCAATGGAACAACCATCGCCACTCCTGACTCTGTGTATGGGACTGTGAAGTCGACATACAGTGTTCTGTTGTATCTGATTGTTATATCTCCAATTGCTATGTCATATGTCTGCAATGAGATTAGTTAGTTCTTATTGAAATTGCGGAATTAAAAAGGAAAATCTACTTGTTATGTGATATACTGTCATGAAGTGAAAATAATAGGCTTATTATGGTAGTAGTGACCACATTAACTATAAGATTATTCTCTGCCTTAGCGTAACTCACGGATGTGTATATGTAGTGCTGAAAATCAGAAAAAGGCTAAACAATTTTCCAGCCACCAAACCTATTTGTGCTTGTGTGTGCTCTTGTGTGAGCGAGTTCCTGGGAGAGCTGTTAGGGCTTAGGCCTTTTTTTTTCTTAGCTCGTACTTCATTACGAGGAGTTTAGAAGAGGTTTTACACGACTTGTGACAAAACCAAGGCGAGGTGCCTAGGTGATATCACAGGTAAAAACGCTAACAAAAGGCAACGGGCGACACGGTGGAGCTGAAAGGTTGTAAACTAAGGTAACCAATTGTGCAACAACAAAGAAAGGGGTGGGGGGTGGGGTCCTATCCGCCTTCCGAAACACGCGGCTACGACGGCCGGATGCCCCTAAAGCCACCCATGACCCACGCCTCGGCTTCGGTAGCGAATGACGTCGAACAGCTAGAGTGGCGTGAGGGACGTGGAGTCAAAAAGTGTGCCGGTTCGCGCTCCTTCCAAGCCTCCCGTGAGACGAGGAGCACAAGAGAATCGAAGGCCCGCCACGGGCAATAAGGGCGCGTCGCGGCCACCCGGTCGGCGATGGTGAAGTCGGTGGGCCGGGCAAAGGTGCGCGAGACCCACGGAGAGAGTAGGAGGTGCCACACCGGCAGATGTAGTAGCTGCGGGAGGCCGGAGGGTGGTCGATGGACTCGCCGACTGCGAGCATAGGCGCGGTCGGCCAGACGTCTATAGACCATGCCGCCTTCTTCCGATCGGTCGTGCAAGACCAACCAGCGAAGCACTTGACCTTCGGTGGAGCCGAGGCTGCCAAACCTCACGGGCCCCCTCGAGCACCGTCCTCCCAGCATAGAAAGAGGCGGTAAGCCGACGAGGGTACTGGGTGTCCACCTCAAATAAACGATCGTCAACATCCTGCTGAAGGCTGTACCTCTGCGGGGCGTCGAAGCGAAGGAACTTCGTCGATGACCGCCGCCATTTACGCCCCAACAATGTCTCGCTTCCAGCGGCGTTCGTTCTTTGGCGCCTCACAAACGATGCGTCCACGGCGGCGGGCCAACCACCTTGAACAGGTTGGGTGCAAAGGCGCAAATTGCGCCCCAGAACGGCGTCAATCGAGCGATTGCCGCGCGCCATTTCCAAGCACCACCGTGGCGGATGCCCTCATCATGGCCTCAACCGCTCTCCGATTTGTAGGGGGCGTGCCGGGGTATTTCGGTGGATGCGCCGTTGCCATTCCCAATGTAGGCACATCGCGAAGGCCATGATCCTAATGTCGGGAGCCCCTAACCCCGAGTTCCTTGGGGAGCCGACTCTGAGCCAGGCTAGCATGCAATTGCCGCCCGGTGGCCGAGTCCGTCCCTGCCCGGAGGATACGCCGCCTCTTGTCGATCTCCTCGATAGCCCACGAGGCTTAGGCCTTTCATGAAGTACTGTGCTACAACTGATGCAATGGTATATGCTCATTTGTTGAATAAAGAAAAATGAGTTATGGTCAATTATTTGAATGAAGGAAAACATTATGTGGCCAAGTTATCTGTTGAATAAAGGAAAATAACTCATGCTCAATCCACCTGTTGCGTAAAGGAAAACAATTAGTGGTAAATGGATATTTTATTTATTGAGAAATACTGAAACAAGACTTTCTAATTTATTTCATTTTAATAAACTAAAGCAGCAGCAAGTTTTGATTCTGATTGAAAAAAGAGTAGAGTTTGAAAAACAGGAAGCAACTTGTCTAATGTTTGTAACTCGAATATCTTTTTGCTTTGTGATATACACAAATTTCTCTTCTCAATAAAATCTCTACAGTTGGGGCCTCCCCTGCTGTATTTAATGTCCAAAAATAATGTGTACATAGTTTTTAGTCACTTCCTTGGAAGATTAAAGAAGCCGATGGTATCTTTCATAAATTATTCTTACCTTATTATAGACTTGGTAAACAAAATCATCATAGCTCCCTGTACTGTGTGTGTCAGCTGAGTCAAAGAATTCATAATCATAATGAAGGTTAAGCCTCTTTGCTGCCTCCTCAAATATGTCTACTGAAAGGCCACTTGCTGTTGTTATCTTCGTGGCAGGATCTTTTTGATGCCCATATAAACTCTGGGTTTGCACTTGTCCGCACACCAACTATGAGCTTGTTACCTTTTGCAGGAACTTCCCAGCCCCTTGGTATTTCTGTTGACTCACCTGGCCAAATTACTGGGTTTTTAGATCAAGCATTGATACTGGACCTGGTACATTTAACTTCCTGGAAAGCCCGTTTCTCGAAGTCCAAAACCCAATCTCTCTCCAATTTCCTCCAAGAACATTTATTATCTGTAACGAAGAAACTTGCAGCTGCCTATCTGTAAGGTCAAAGTCTCCGCTCAAACCTCTAAATCTGCTCTGTACAGTTTCTGTTAGGAGTCCTGGACCATTTGTGGAAACAGCCAGTGATTCCAAACATGTAGAGTTTTTACTGGACTGCAGTCTCTCATTTTTTTACTGGATGCACCGATCTTCTCTGCTGCCTGTGCTAATGCCCAAACTGTATCATATCCCCATAGACCAACAACACTTAGTTTATTAAATGACAATTCAGTTGGGTTTTGTTTCTGGTACATTCTGTTCCATCTTATGGAAAAACTATCAAGTTCTTCTGTCCTGGGGACATGAAACCTTACTCCTATTACCCCATTCATTGCCTCAATGGCAGATGGATTGTTGAGTGAGTCGATGATGTTTGCTAATCCATTTGTAATGATCCACACAAATCCTTTGTCCATCATTCCTGCCTCCTTGGCCTCTGTAAAGAGAAGGGATGCCCTGGTCGATGACATATGAACAATGAATACCCTTGTTTGCATCGCCCTTAGCCTGTAGAGCTCTTGCATAATATTTTCTCTTGTTGCTGACAAAGAGATAACACTGCGATATGGAATACGAGCATCTATCTTTTGAACGGCATCAATGAGGTATGGTAGAATGCCCCTCCCATATTCGGTATCGTCATATATTGGCACAACCTGTCTCCATCCATAGGCTTTAATGAGAGAGGCAATACTCTCCACTTGAACTGAGTCATTCAATGTTGCACGCGACGAAATATGGCATACCATCATAAGTGAGAGAGGGGCTTGTTGCTGTGAACGATACAATAGGTACTTGTGTTACACTCCCAAGTTTTGATATAAATGCAGCTTCTGATGATTTCTGTGGGCCAATTATTGCTTGCACTTTGTAATCCTCCAGCAATTGAATAGCTTTGGAATTGAATAAAGAAAGGAAATGTTTGTCACATAGTATCAGATAAACAAATTTTCTGTTCTATGTGTATCTATTTGCCTAGTGCATTCAAGGCCAGGAGAGAAAATGAAAGTGGTTTTTGGTCTTCTGCGTATGCTTAGGTCTTTAATCTAGAGCTGAAGACTTGCAACTGTTGCCCAGCCTCATGTCTTTGCTCAAGTGAAATGCAGTTTCGTCTAGGTACCTGCTAGTTAATATGGGGTCTTGTATCTCGGTATATGCTATTTGACATAGGATGGATTCTCATTTTCCCTTTAAAAGATATTTTAATTTTGGGTGATTGTATATGATGTATTAGCCTCGTTAGTAGACTTTTCGTAGAACTATGTCAATCCATATCTATGATTTTCTTTAATCAGAATGGAACCTCTATCTATTTCTATAATTTTCATGGACCCTGTTTTGTTCTCCTTCCCCAACTGAGAAACTGACCAAACTCTAATCTAAGCATGACTATTTTTTCCTAATTGTACAGATGAAAATGGAAAGAGAAGGTTTTTTTTTCATAAAAGGTGGCATGCTGCAGAACACATACCTGCTGAAGCAGCTTGGACATCGTTGCCCATGGAATCCCTGACGTGGAGGACTAGTTTCCTGCTGCAATTCTGGCAAGCTGCATAAAACTCTTCCACCGCCAGTGAAACGCTGGTTAGTGCTACTTTCCCAACCAGAGAACTCAAGTCGAGGATCACCCCGACATGGAATTCCTCTGCCGGTCTTGTGGTAGCATTCTGAGCAGCACCGTAACTGGAGACGAGCAGCAGCAGGAGCATGATGACTTGGCGTCTTTTTCGCCATCCCCATAGCTGTAATGCAAAGGTCTGTCATCTTGCCAAAGCGTCTGAATCATTTATAGGACTGCTTGCCGGGACCCAGATTCTAAGTCATATCGACCTGGAACTTGCTCGGCAGTTAGCTTCATAGTTTCTGCCATCAGTATCGTCCCGATTTGCACCATTGTTTTTTGGAACGCTAAAATTGTTGAGTCGGAGTTATCGAAATCCAAATTGCCTCGGTTTCAGTGTTTGGATTTACTGGTGATGCATTTACTACTCCCTCTATTACTTTTTATTAGGCGCGAGCAGCCAAATCTCGGATACCAAGTAAAACGTGGAACCGCGTGCACAGCTGCATAATACTACATCGTGCATGACGCTGCATATAATCCGGCCACTGCATGTGCTGCATATAGTGCATGCAAACTCTTTTTGAATTCTATCGTTTGACAAATATAGGCATATAGCACACTCTCTCACCTCTTGTGCCTTGAATCTGCTGCACGCGCCCTATAAAAAAAAAAAAACCAAAAACTTCACACGCCCTATAAATCGTAATGGAGGGAGTACTTGTGTGTTGTTCCGTTGTTGTTCCGTTGCTGGTCCACAGGTCCTGGCAATGGGAAAGTTCTTCTTTTCGCCTTTGCCTGGCACACTGCATTACTCTCTCCGTTCCTTTGAAAGTGTCACCACTTGTTTTTCCGTGCCATCTTGTTTGGTCACTCGTCTTATTCAAATTTTTTGCATAAAAATATTTATTTTGTTATGACTTATTTTACCCTTAGAGATACTTTTAATAATTATTTATTTAATTTATTATTTACAAATTTTTTTAATAAAACGAATGGTCAAACTCGATATCCAAAAGTCAAAAAACATCATTCTCATAGGGACGGAGGGAGTACCAGACAAATAACCATCCATAAGCTAGGCCCACCCCGTACATTGTCCCATTAACAACTGTGCAAAAAGAGAGCAGCCGCTGACCTCCTCATCTAGGTTTGTTTTCGCTTCTCGTAGGGTTTGATATTTCTGGTGTCATCGGTAAGATAATGATGACAATTACGAGTTGGAATAACGTTTCCATTTTTAATCACGCCTGAAGCGCATTTTTCATTAAGCATTGGAATAATGTCTCTCTGCTCTCCCCAATCTCAATGGCATTCTTCTTGATTTGTTGTAGCCAAAGTTGTTATCTTAAATTACCACAACCACATGATGTAGTGTTGCACCCGTGAGTTCCTTCACCTCTACCGCAGTTTGCATCATTGCCGATTGCCAGCTGACCATTTTCACAATGGGGATTGATGACCGGTGTGCAATAACCCTACCATGGCTTCCGAGGCCTCTAGTTCTCATGGGCATAGAGGAAGAACATCACTCTTGATGAGTAAATTAAATTGTGACCGGCATGTAGAAAACAAACCACTATTAGGGATTGTTTGGTTTCCATAAGTCAGGTGACTTGTTAAGTTAAAAATTAAAATAAGTGACTTATTTTGCCAAACAGACATGAGTTATTAAGTCATGTGACTTATAAGTTAAGTTGGTACACCTCTACTTACAACTTATAAGTCACCCCTATATTAGAGTAACTTATAAGTCAGCAACAACCATGACTCATAAGTCCATGATTTTAAGTCACCTGACTTAATAAGTCTCATGACTTATAGAAACCAAACAAGTCCTTAGTATGAGTAAAAAAGTGATGGGACTAATAAACATTCACTTTTGACTCAATACAATTTACAAATCACTGATTTTTTCTGTGGCATGTTACTTTTATGTCATTATTAGTTTTTCTCGAAAACACAAAGAGAGCTACTTTTATGTCATTAGTGTCGGATCACATTCCTCCCTAGGCCATGGGTGACACAAACTAAACTATTACGGCCATCACAATTGCGTGGCCAGAGGACAGGCATGCTGCCGTCACTTTCGCTACTTATTGCATGTCTATTTGGTCTTTTCACATAGCGAAGATCTGTAGACTATTCTAATAATTTAGGCATGAGGCGATGCAAAAAGGATAGAGATCCTTTTTACGTTCTCTAAGACTGTCTCCAACAAGGAGAGCCTAAATATAGTACCTATTCCATGTTTTGGATCAGCTACTGATAAAGAGTTAAGGCACCCAAACCTTATCTTCTCCAACAGATATCCCAAAACCACAGCACCTATTTGGCTGCCGCCGCTGCTCCTCGCCACGGGGACGCTTCTCTGCGAAATCCTCATCGCACCATGGACAACCGCCTCCACTTCCATTGCCCAGCCACGACAGCCTCCTCCATCAGCGCCACCAAGCCCGTGGCCCCGCCCGCCCCGACACCATGGGCGCCCGACCGCGCGAGTGGGAAAACTGGGCCACGCCCGCGCCGTTGCCCGCAATAGAGCCCGCCGGGCTGGCCCCAAACCCCGTCCGCCCTCCGAGCCGGTCCCCGGCCCCGGTCCCACCGGGCCTTCGCGCTCCACCTCCCACCACGCCTCCGACGACGACGGCGGCGCTGCCCCTGCCTGCCCGCCTGCCCGGGCCCGACCCACGGCGCCATGGATGAACGGAGCATTAGGCGGCTCGGCTGGCTCTCACTCCGCGACCATCTCCTCCTTCTCAGGCGGGCGCGGGCCGTGGCGGGCGTGGCGGCGGCCGGCGTCCTCCTCCCGGCCCTCGGCGTCCCACGGCGCGCCTGATCGTCGCGCGCCCATCGGCGCCGTCCCGACCCGGCCGGCCCTCCCCGAGCCTCGGCGCGGCCTCCCCCCTCCCCGCCCGTCCATGGCGCGGGATGGAGTGAAGAGGTTGCGGACGCGCGATCGGCCGGGCCGCTTCCTCACCGGCGCGGGACGGGCGGGCCAGCGTGTTCTGGTGAGGAGCCGAGGAGGCGGCCGGGCGTTTGGGTTCGAGGAGAGAGGCGGCCGATATATCCGCTCCCTCTCTCATCCTCTCCCAAAATCGGTCTTCATTTAGCTACTCTGTTGGAGGCGTTTTTTTTTTCACCGTGGAGAACCAAAATTGGGTTTGGGTGCTTTGGTTTGCATAGCTTGTTGGAGATAGTCTAAAGAACGGTTGGTGCAAACGTGGGAAGTTATGCTTCCCTTATAAGAAAAAAGCTGCTATAATTCTTCTCGATGTCAAAAAAGAAGGGGTTTATGTTAATTAATTATTTCCATTTGAGTTAATTAGTGGGTTGCTTAGGGCCAAGTCAAACCTCTCTATATATAATGAGAGGAGATGTATCAATCTACAATTAAGCAAGAGATTAAAAGGAAAACTCTGCTCTCTTGCCGAACGTGGGCAGAGCCCTGCGACCGGAGTTCCTAGCGCCTCTACAGCCCCGAACCCTAGCCGCCATCAAGATGGGAGCAGTACCACCGGGTACTATAGCGCCCTCGCTGCCCTCTCTTCTTCCTCAATCCCCTCATCCCAACCACATTCATAACATCCGGTATCAAAGTGATCTTAGGTTCGATCTCCCACCATGTCGAGTTCCTCCCCACCATGACGAGAAACTCACGGCGTACCTCACGAACTTCTCCTAGAACTGCGGCGCTAGATGGAGGGCATCTCAGCCGGATGGATGGCGGCGGCCTCCCCGGGCGTGGCCCTTCCTTTATGGGTGGCGGGTTGCGGTGCGACGACTGCGCCGCCGTTCCACGGCGTGCGACCAGCGGTGCCACCGTTCTAGGGCGTGCGACCATTTGCTCCACCGCCCGCGCCACCGCAGCCATGGATGCAGCCCTCTCCTTTTGTCGATCTTGTCTTATGCTATGGCATCGGCGATGGGGTTGGTGTATGTTGGCGGTAACCAACGACAAATTAAATACCGTCAACACAACACCAAAACAACCTAGAAATAGGGATTTCAACTAACATATTCCAAAGTTTTGGTGTTTATTTGGACTTGCAGGTACAAACTCAAGGATGATCACTTTGGGTCAAAAAGACAAAGAAAAAGAAATAAAATCAACAAATAGAAAAAAGGCCCAAAGGAGCAAATGGCAAGCCCAAACAAGAATCGGGACAAAACGTCAAAACCGGGCCGGGCCAAGACCACCTCACAACTTTTTTCACGGCAAGGTGGCCCGGCTGCGCCGGAAGCGAGCCAAGGCCGACCCCAAGCAGTCTTGCGCGTGCACCACAGTGCGGCGCACCACTCGGCGAGGCGGTTCGGGGCCCGGCCGGAGAGGCGGTTTGTTACCTTCCAAAAACCCGACACTACCGAGTTGGATGGTCGGGTTTGGCACGTATGGAAGGTTTTCCTAGGTCGGTTTTGGTGTTTTTAACACTTAGGCCCCTCCCCTTGTGTATAAATAGCTCCCTCCTTCACCGCTCAACATAACAATTCAAAGGAGAAACCAGTCCACTTGTGCAAGAGAGTAGAATTAGTTCTTCTTCTTCTATCTTCTTCTAATTCTAGAGAGTGAGAGAGGGAAAAGCTAGAAAGAAGCTTTGTTCTTTCTACCGGAGTTGTCGGTTCGCCCCTCGGTGTTCCGCGGTTCCTAGGAGGGCGGAGTGCCGGACTTGTGGTGTACCGCCGGCTTGTACCTCTGCAAGCTACTTACACTTTGGTAAGGAGTCTTGTGATTATCTTGCGACTACTTAATTTCCTTCGTATATTTCTTTATTTGTAGACTTGCGGGATTGGTAGATTGTCTCGTTAAGAGCGTTAGTTCTTGGTGAAGGAACTCTTTGATCGGGGGAACCTTGGCCAACATCAAGAATCTGTGACCAATAGTGCAAACGTGGTGTTTGGACTAGCGTTCACCTACCTTTTGCGGTGCATCCCACGGTTGAGGGGTAGGCGGCTTGGTCGTGACAAGCCTTGTCCGTCCCTTGAAATCCCCACGTTCGGTATGTGTCGTAGAGCTAATTGCTTTAAGTCGCCCGGTGGGCGCATGCCGTCTCAAGTGAGTAGACAATGGACTTTAGGAATCACCGCACGGAAAACTTAGCCTATAGATACCTTGCTACTCTTAGAAAACAAACCCTTGCCTTAGGTTGACATAGACCGGAAAACTCGCTGCCGCGACCGCCCTTGTGTAAAATACGATACCACGCTTTACCGGGTGGGTGAAGTGCTACAACGGTATTTCCGGCGCGCTCGCGGATTTCTCGTGTCGCGAAAACACCAACAAGCATTTCGGCGCCGTTGCGAGGGGACGGATGTCGTAGTTATATCTCGAGCCTAGTCGACTGGATTTGGTAGTATCCTTTTAAACAAAAATACCAAAAAAGAGTCTACATTACTCATGGAGCAACCCACTATCCAAATCAATCCCGCTCCTAAGGGGCGAGCTCGTAGAACCATGCCTGCGAAGCCAATCACGGCTTAGAGTATGAGCTCCGCCACGGCTTTATAGCCATGGTTCAGGGCCCGAGCCTTTTCGGGTTCGAATATGAAAACCCCTATCATCACTTGCGGGAGTTTGAGCGGCTCGGGTTGCCTCGACATTGCGAGGCATGACACACGACACGCCGAGGTGGAAATTGTTTCCGTTCTCTCTCATCGAGAGGGCGACTCAATGGTATGCCCATAACGTAGGGTTGGTAAACGGAGAATGGGAAGAACGCTAAAACAGTTACGTGTAGCGTTCTACCCGATATCCGTAATCGCGGCCCTCGCGACAAGAGATACTCAACTTCCAACAAATAGAGGGTGAAACCTTAGGTGCGCCACGGGACCGGTTTACCACGCTACACGATCCGCCCGGACTTGTCCATACCAAACCACGTGCTTTTACAAAGATTTGCTGGGATTGAATAGGGCAACTACCCTCTTGCTGATTTAGCCGCCGGAGGGTCGTTTTCCCACAAAACCACGGCAGGAGGAGAAGCTCTCTAAAACCGTATTCTTGAGAATACTCCTCGCTAGAACCCATCCGAGTAGAACCCAAGCGTAAAATCGGAGGGAAGTCTCTTCGGTACGATGCCGAACCCATTAAAACCTTAGAGAGACCCTCGCTGAACCAAAAACCAAAGGAGACCGCATGCGGATCTCCCGTTCTTCGAGGTTGACTTTTGCGATCAATTCGGTGACACCTCGAAGTACGAACAATGGAAGAAACCACTGTCCCGGCTAGCCACTCGAACAACCCCGGATAAATTCTTTCTCCGGGGAGTCTATTAAGGAGCTAACAGGCTATAATGAGCACGGAATGGTTACGGGAGGAAGGACCTTCTTCGAAGAAATTCGGATAATTGGCCCCTCTACACCAATCCAATGCGAATATCGAGTGGAAACATGGTGGAAGTCATGTATAACTTATTTGTGGGGGTAAAACATAATGTCCAAAACCTTCGCACAAACCCTCGCGACAAGGAAGTTATTAGGACCCCCACAACACGGACCTTGCGGCGTAGCACCACGCATTACCACCATTAAAAGCCGTGAGGTTATGCATGAAGAAATCTTCCTACACAAGGATGTCAAGTTGTCTTTGGATTTTCATATTTTTGATGTCCAAGACTTCGACATCCCGATCGGGCATCCCTTGGAAAAGATTCTTGATCTATCAGCGTCCAGGGATCTAGATGTCAAACTCGGGGAAGAAAAAGTTTTCTATTCAGTTATTTTCGAGCCAAAAACTTCGAGAATGTAACCCTTCCTTGAGTATGACATGCCCGAGGAGGTCATGGGAGTTATGCTATATGAGAATCTAGAAACAGACCTAGAAAGAGACGCCCAATTCTTCATTGAAGAAGAGGGCGATTGGGGAACTCATAGAACTTCCCAAAGAGGAAGAGCTAACTTCGGCCTCCGGTTGAGCTTAAACCCCTACCCCCGGGTGCCTACGCTATGTCTTCCTAAACGGCGATTCATAAGCCCCTGTCATCATAAGCGATAAGCTTAATGACCGGGGAAACCACCCGACTAATAGCCGTCTTAGAGAAACACAGAGTCGGTCTTTGGGTATTCCCTTCAAGATCTAAAAAGGGGTAAGCCCGACACTATGCACACATCGCATTCTTATTGACCTGCCCAAGCATACCCCATCATGTGAACCCCGGCGTAGGCTCAATAATGCGATCGCGTGAAGTCGTGAAGAAGGAAGTTCTCAAGCTTCTTCACGCAGGGATTATCTATCCCTGCACCACGCGATGATTGGGTTAGCCCGGTCCAAGTGGTCCCTAAAAAGGGAGGAATGACAATCGTTGAGAACGCTAAAACGAACTCATTCCACAAAGACAAGTCACGAGGGGTGGAGAATGTTTATTGATTATAGAAAACTTAACAAGGCAACAAAGAAAGATCACTTCCCCGCCCTTTATTGATGAAATGTTGGAGCCGGTTAGCGAAACATTCTTTCTTGTTTCCTTGACGGGTATTACGGCTACCACCGGATCCCGATCCACCACGATGACGAGCAAGACCATGTTCACATGCCCATACGGAACCTATGCCTACCGTAGAATGTCATTTTGGGGCCGTGTAATGCACCCTTCTTTTTCAGCGGTGCATGATGTCTATCTTCTCGGACATGATCGAAGAAATCATGAAGGTCTTCATAGACGATTTCTCCGTCTATGGTAAGACTTTCGAAAGTTGTACGAAGAACCTAGACCGGGTCTTGCGGCGATGCCAAGAAAAGGACACGGTACTTTAAGCGGGAAAAGTGCCACTTCATTGTCCGAGAAGGCATCGTTCTCGGGCACCTCGTGTCCGAGAGGGGGATAGAGGTAGACAAAGCCAAAATAGGCGTTATTGAAAAGCTACCACCCCGTGTGAACGTCAAAGGTATCTGCAGTTTTCTAGGCCACGCAGGTTTTATAGAAGATTTATAAAAGATTTTTCGCGAAATCGCTAGACCCCTTTACGGCCCCGCTAGCCAAGGGCGTACCCTTTGACTTCCACGGATGAGTGCTTGCATGCTTTCAAAACCTTGAAGAAAGCACTCATCTCGGCGCCCGATCATCCAACCCCGGATTGGTCGTTTGCCATTTGAAATCATGTGCGATGCTAGCGACTATGCCGTTGGTGTGGTCTTAGGCCAAACCAAGGATAAAAGCAGCATGCCATCGCATATGCTAGCAAAACTCGACAGAGCCCGGCTTAATTACGCCACAACGAAAAAAAGAACTCCCGGCGGTAGTCTTTGCTATCGAAGTTTCGATCCTACTTAGTGGGCGCAAAAATAATCGTCTACGGACCATGCCGCCCTTAAGTATCTTCTTACCAAAAAGGATGCGAAACCTCGCTTGATCCATTTGGATTCTTCTTCTCCAAGAATTTGATATTGAAATAAAAGATAAGAAAGGAGTAGAAAATACGGTACCGGATCATTTGTCGCGTATCTGTGGTAACTAACATGCGAGGCGCCAATCAAGCGACTACTGCAGCGGCGACATGCTACTCAAGGTGTCGGATGTCAACCCATGGTACCTTGAACATTGTGAATTATATGGTTGCGGGTTATGTACCACACAGGGAAAACAAGCGGAAGATCCAAATGGAGAGCAGACGGCACCTATGGGACGACCCATATGCATGCGGGGGGTGTGTGCGGGACGGTTTGCCGAGAAGATGCGTACCAAGGGAGGAAGGAATGCGAGATCATTGAAAATGTCATGCATCTCCCTCCCTAGGGCATCTGGGAGTATTCCGCACACAAGCCAAAATTTGGCAAAGGCGGATTCTTCCGGCCGGCGATGTACGGCGACACGAAAAGAGTTCATCGAAGATGCTACAACGCGGTAAGACTGGGAACATCACAGCTCGTGATGCAATGCCCCTACATTACAACCTTCAAATAGAAATATTTGATGTGTGGGGCATTGACTACATGGGGCCATTCCAGAAGTCCCATGATTGCGAGTACATCCTGGTGGCGGTGGACTACGTGTCGAAGTGGGTAGAGGCACTACCATGCGGGAGCGGTGATGGCAAGCACGCGACGCCAAGATGTTCCATGAAATCATCTTCCCCGTTTTAACGCCACGCATGGTGATCAGTGACGGAGGATCTCATTTCAAGGACAAATCATTCAAGGCATTCTTGAAGGAGCTCGGCACTCTGCACAATATTGCTACCCCTTATCATCCGCAAACCAGCGGGCAAGCCGAAACCTCCAATAAACAAATCAAGAACATCCTGTAGAAGACGGTCAACGAGATGGGGAAAGGCTGGAAAAACAAGCTACTTGATGCTCTCTGGGCATATAGGACAGCTTACAAAGCCCCCATCGGCATGTCACCTTACCAAACCGGTCTATGGCAAAACACCGCCATTTACCGTTGAGCCGGAACATCGAGCTCATTGGGCCATCAAAAAGTGGAATATGGACGTCGTGACACGAAGGAAGAACCGGAGAGACAAATCTACGAACTAGAAGAATGGCGAGAAAAAGGCGTACCACGGTGCAAAGCTCTACAAAGAGCGCATAAAAAGATGGCATGATCGGCGTATCAAGATCAAAGAATTCACCACGGGGAGACAAAGTACTCCTATTCAACTCGGGTGAAACTATTCGATGAAGGAAAGCTAAGGAGCAAATGGAAAGGGACCGTACACCGTCATCAACACATCGCCACATGGTGCAATCACAATCCAAGATGAGCCGGTGAGTACAAAAGGTAAGCGGTCAACGTCTTAAGCTTTTCTTTGAGCGATATCGATCTTAACCAAGAGCTCGATAGAATAGATTTATGCTTTGAGAATTAATTTGTGATGATCAGCATATATAAAAAAAAATGTATTTTTATAATTAAAATTGTTACAACTAAAAAAATTAAATAAATTTATATATATATAAGGTAATAATAAAAGTTATCTATATATTTTACTTTGTTTTAAATAAAGCATTTACCTTATTATTTTCTTTTTACTTCATTAAATTTATGCTAGTCATTTACTACACAAAGGATATATACTTTCTAAATTAATCAAAGCATAAACTATTTTCAAAATTTGAATTTGAGGATCTATTAGAGATCGGCAAGAGAGGAAACGTTTCTCGTGCGGCAAACACCGGGTTCAAAACTTTGAGAGAAAAAAGGAAATGGATGTGGCGAAAACCCGACCGGGGGACACACAGGTGGTGCTTGTAGACCACCTGGTGTGCCCGCACATGGCCGGGCTGGCCCCGTTGGGTCTAGGATTTCGCCCATCTCCTTCTCCTTTCTCACAACCCACAGTAGTAAGGTTTGCTCCGCGCATTTCGACTGCCAAAACCGAGAGGAGAATTTGTCCTATAAAATCCACCCTACTCCTCTCCATTCTTCACACCACTCCTTCTTGCTCTTCTCTTCTCTCAAATCTTCTTCTTCCAAGCTGAACGAGCAGCAAGGTTCTCTCTCTTCTCCATGGCACTAGTGCCTTTTAATAGAGAGGAAGCCATGACTTTTGCCTCCAAATATCTTGAGAAAAAAGAAACCCCAAAGAGAGACCTTGTCCTCTGCCTTCCCCAGTTGAAACTCCGACACCAAAAAAAAAAGAAGGCAAACGGAAAGGAAAATATCCCCATAGACAACCAAGAAGAAACAATAGTATACTCCAATAACCCGACAAAACATCTCTCCGTTTCTTCCAAAAATCCAATTCTTGCTTCCCATATACCTTAGAGCAAATGCCAAATGGGGAATGGAAGAAGCGGGTTCCCAAACCGAGATCCGGGGACAACCAAAAGGATTCTTCGGGGGGACGACATTGTGCCCCAAGAGGGTCCTACGGCTGAGAGTGTGCGTAAGAAGATCACAGATCTCTCAAGCTATGTCCGAATCCTTAGAGGCTAGCTAGCGAAAGGCATAGCGCCAATATCCGCCTTAGGAAAAAGCTAGCAGACTTACACGTCAGTTTGCATGAGGAGCTTCGACTCTTTGCTAGGGAGATGGGGGTAGAGCGTTGGTGGATCTCATTGACCTTTTCGAATAAAAAGAGCTCTACCTCTCTATCAATAATTAGGCGCGCACTAGTTTTACTTTTCATTATTTCCCTTCCAATCATTTTTGTAATTCCTTCAAAGTGTGCGCTTGATTTGAATTATTTATAAATTCAATAAAGTTGTATTATTGTTGTCTATGTCTCCACTTGTTTTTGTCCTTGTGCAAAAGAAAATTAAAAATAGGTACAAAAACAAGTGTGGGGAGGCTCACAAGTCAAAGGTACGCGATTTATTTAAAATAAATTTTGACTTGTGACTTTTCTTAAAGTGCTAAAACCTGAACCAAGTTAACAAAACTCCATCTCTATATCTACCAATTGATACATGGAATGCGTACATTTTATTCCTCGCCAAAAACTAGACTTTTTGTTGAGCAACTATCCATTAGGGACCCCATGCTTATCTAAATAATTGATCTTTGCGATATGGTAGAATGACTTGACGCTTGCTCTCTTTTTGCAACAAGACTTGGTTTTATCTTCGAAAATTTAAAATAAAGCATGCTCATGGTTTGACTTAGCCAAATCCTATCAAAGCCCTGAACAATCATATGAATATCCACTATAGCTACTTCCTCTCGTATTGAGTTTTGTCGGGCTCGTTGATCCGCGTTGAGAGAGGCTCATACTCCCAAGATCGAAAAAAACACGTACACCCACATATACACGCCGGTTCTCACAATGAGAATTGCGCACAACATACATCTCCGCCATCCGGCAAATAAATACTCCATTCAATACCATGATCATCTCCTCGTTATCAAGAAAAATGCAGAGAGAAAGATACAAGCTGCGAAAAAAGAAAAAGAATAAGAGATGAAAAATGGACACGTGTCCAGGGGAGTAGAGCCCACATCTCAAAAAAAAAAAAAGAGAAAAAAAGAAAGATAGCCTGTATCTCTCTAGAAGCATACAAAAAGAAGGAAAGAGATCATGAGTCAAGGAGTAACCACAAAAAAAAATATATCATCAAAATTTTCCCACACCTTTGTTGCACATTTCGATCTCGGGTATGGCACCTCTTTCCAACGATCCGCAGCTTGACCCGACAATATATATGCGAGGGGTACGTATGCACCACTCCACCGAAAGATCCGCAAAAACCGTGCAAAATAGGATGAGTGAGAGTGATACAAACAAGAGTGCTTTGAGAAAAAAAATTCAAACAAGAGTGACTTTGTGAGAGTCAATACCATAAAGAGCAATGCTATTTCTTTCAAAAATTCAAAAACTTACCAAGTCTTTGCGCATGAGTAGTGGCAAGAAGATAGAAGTTCATGTTGTTCCATTGCTCAATTATTCTAAGATAGCTTGGTAGGTAGCCACCATGAATGCTCACAAGCAGGTAAGGTTTGGAATAACCTGTATGCAAGCTTACATCTTTGAGATTGAACCACTTTAGCCCCTGTGCCTTCACTCAAGGGACGAGTAAAGGGCTAAGTGTGGGGAGTTTGTTGACGGTAACCAATGACAAATTAAATACCGTCAACACAACACCAAAACAACCTAAAAATAGGGATTTCAACTAACATATTCCAAAGTTTTTAGTGTTTATTTGGACTTGCAGGTACAAACTCAAGGATGATCACTTTGGGCCAAAAAGACAAAGAAAAAGAAATAAAATCAACAAATAGAAAAAGGCCCAAAGGAGCAAATGGCAAGCCCAAACAAGAATCGGGACAAAAACGTCAAAACCGGGCGGGCCAAGACCACCTCACAACTTTTCACAGCAAGGTGGCCCAACCTGCCGGCCCGAGCCAGGGCCGACGCCCGGCGGGTGCGGCGCAAGACCACACGGTGCGTGCGGCCGCACCTAGGCGAGATTCGGGCCCGGCCGGGGAGCGGTTTGTTACCTTCCAAAAGCCGACACACTACCGGCGTTGGGCCGGTCGGTTTGGCACGTATGGAAGGTTTTCCTAGGTCGGTTTTGGTGTTTTTAGCACTTAGGCCCCTCCCCTTGTGTATAAATAGCTCCCCTCCTTCACCTCTCAACATAACAATTCAAAGGAGAAACCAGTCCACTTGTGCAAGAGAGTAGAATTAGTTCTTCTTCTTCTATCTTCTTCTAATTCTAGAGAGTGAGAGAGGGAAAAGCTAGAAAGAAGCTTTGTTCTTTCTACCCGGAGTTGCCGGTTCGCCCCTCGGTGTTCCGCGGTTCCTAGGAGGACGGAGTGCCGGACTTGTCGGTACCACCCGTAACACCCCAAATTTTGTAACTTTTGGAAATAGGTTAAATTGATTTATTTATGTATTTTTTGTGCCCATGAAAACTTAGCAAAAAAAAATATTTTTTCCATTAAATTAAAATTTATCATAAGGTAGAAAAATGTTTGTGCATTCATGCTGTTGCATCAATATTTCTTTGATGATTGGCTTTTGTCAAATTTGAAAGGGGTTTTGAAATTCTTTTTGAAAAGGCTATTTGAAGGTTGTTTGAATAAAAGAAAAGAAATTATTTTTCCTTCCTCCATGTTACGAATCAATTGGCCTAGAAATTGTTCACCGGCCTGCTTTGTTTCCCGTGACCCAGCCCGAGTGGATTTTCCCTGTCTCGTGTGGCAATCTTGGCCGTTGGCCATTTCTTTTCCTTGGCCCTCTCTCCATCACGCTCTTGGGCTGCCCAACTGGCTCAGTCGACTTTGCCGTAACCAGCGCAGAGTGCTCGACCAGCGACGTCGTGGTTTCCTTCATCACCGAGCCGGACTCCAGTCAGACTCGACCGAGCGCACCAACTCCGCGTCGCAATCCTCACGCCAAGCGCGTATATAAGACAGGCCATAGCGTTGGCGCGATCTCGCCGAGCTCAGGCCGTAGTCGCCGCCGGCGTACGCGATCGACGTCTGCTGCTGGACTCTGCAGAAACCATAGCCGCCAATCGAGCTACAGCAGCCACCGAACCCTAAATCTCCGCCGAGCTCGAGTTCAACCTTCCAGTTCATCGCCCAAGCTACGCCGTGAGTTTGTCGCCGGGCTTAATTCACATCGACCCTGCGAAGCTTCCAGTTCCGTTATTCCCTGTTTTCCTCTCAGTGTTTTGATCATCTCGCGTCGCGACCGTGTAACAGGTCATCGACGTCCGCCGTTTTTGAGCTGTCCATCGTCCTGCGATCCACCGTCCGGCCAACGATCGAGCAGCACGCCCTCGCCGTCACTGCCGTCAAGAACGCCCAGGTTCACTATTCACTATTATTCTTTCCCTTGCCGTGTTGCATGTTGTTTCCTGCCGTGCGAATCGCAAAACAGCCATCGCCGGCCAAGCATGTCTGCCGCCATGGCCACTACTATTTCCGGCCGGCAGCTATCAGCTCCTGCTAGCTGCAGCATGCTCGCAGCTGCTAGCGCTGCCCTCTGCACGTATGCTCGTATAGTGATGTGCCTTGCTAACAATTCCTAGCTGAACCACGATTCATTCTATTACTAGCTAGCTTGGTGACATCACTTATACCTTAGCTGACCTCATGTATACGTTTCCCTGGCCGATTCTGAATATACATGATAAACAAACATATACTTACATCACCAGCAATCAAGGAACCTTGGCAGCCCGCCTGTACCTTTCCCTGTTTTGATCTTGATTAGCTTGTTGACACCATCATCACACCACATGCAAATTTGTGGCCGGTTTTCTTTTGGCAAACAAATCCTGAAATACACTCCATATACACCTTTATCATGGACGTGTTACATGTTGGACCCCTCTCTCATATTATTTTATTTTGTGAACTTAAAGTTTAGCTTGTTTAATTCGTAACATCTCCGTTCTAGCTCCGATTTCAGTGATCTTCGCGTCTGCGTGATCGTAGTGAGACGTTGTTGGTATTTGTTAACCTACAGGAATATAATCCGCAAGCGAACGGATACCGGTGAGCACTTCACCCGGGAATAGGGCTTTAAATATCGAATCCACGGGGAGAAGGTGAGAGAGTATGTCGAGGTGTATAGCTAAATCAGAGTGGCTATAAAACTAGATTAAAAGAGAGGTAAGGAGTTCTAGTAGGAAGGTCTTGTTCTCACTTCAAGTAAATCATTTGCACATTGTTCTTAAGAGGGTTGTCATGAAGAAACTCTTAATAAAGGGAATCTACGCTAACAACGAGGGGGCTCCTACGATTTCTATAAGCGGGGCGGCGTAACAAAGGACTCAATGGCGTCACCACCACGATCAGCCTTAACAAGTGTGTCTTCACCGGCCTATAGAAGGTATTCGTAATAAGCTAGTCAATCTAAGCACCACGCTTACATTAATCTAACAACTTCAATTCAAGAGCTACAGGAATCAAAGTAATCTTATCAAAGAAATACGAACCTTAAGAACAATAGAGACAATACCACTTACTCGAATGGAAGTCGAACAATCCACAAGATCTCGAGTCGTGCTCCAATGGCATCAACTCCGGAAGGAAGAAGAAGATGGAGGCGCCGACAGCTCCGGGCCTTCCTTCAACTCCGCCTCAACCGCGCTCTAATTCTCTCAACTTGAAGCTCTACTCTCAACTCTAATCTAGGGCTTCTAGTTCTACATCTTGTCTAATCTTCTACTTCTAGTTCTTGAACTAGAGCTAAGGCCGTCGACTAGAGCTGGATCTGATCTGATATGATGATGAGTTGATCTGAGATGCCTGAAGCCAGGGGCCTGGGGGCTTGCTTATATAGTCGGGAGGAGGTGCCAGGTGTTGGATTAGATTACAACTCGTACTCCACCGTCGCCCTCGGATCAAACCGACATTAAACGAGCGGATTAGATTGCGTCTTAGAGGCGGTTGGAGAAGCTTCTGGAAGCGGGGCTTGCTTGGCCGAGGGGGCAGGCCGACCGGCCTGGATAATGGGCCGACCGGCCCAGGGTGGGTCCCACCCTGGGTCCCGCGATGCGTCGTGGCTTCTGGAGTCTTCTAGATGATGTTTTCTTGGGTGTTAAGTTTCGTTCACGTCGGGTGTAATCCGGAGCCTTCTAGACTTGTTTTGGAGTTGGATTGCGTTACGAATTCTACTGTTTTCCTGTTAAGTCCCTGCAAATCACAACTTTACCAAAACTCATGGAAATCATTAGTATAAACCCCTAATAAGGTTATCTAATTATATTTTAGTCCTTTTCCATGTTTAGTTGACAATTAAAAGTATACGTTAACATGTGTCAACAAACTCCCCCATACTTAGGCTTTTACTGCCCCTCGATAAAAGGATGGTCTAACTTTAATGTAGAGACAAAGAATGAATCATAATTATACTCGTGGTCATACCCGCACTTTGGGATATCCCGAGCATGAAATGGTTAGAAACAGATCACCTTAAATTCTTAAACCAAGTCACTTGGAGAGATTTTGCATAAGTTTTGAAAAGAAAACATAGCTCTACTTACTCCTTTGTGACACTCTCAAGTCTCTCAAAATATATTATATCCTCACAGTTCATTTATTATATCATATGTGTAACTCAAGAACATGTAGCACACTTACCTTGTATTTATTGCTAAGTCAATCTGTGGATCCATGGAGATAGATGTCATAAGTCATAGATCAAGATGTGTATGTGAGTCAAGATTATTATTACCACTTTGCTCTCTAGTTGAAAATCGTCTATCTCCCTTTTTGGAACATTTATATTTATTTATTTATTTATTTTCCAAGCGAGGTAACCAGCTATTTAGTGGAGAGGTGGGTTCTACTCACCCTCGGACACTTGTCCATTTTACTCTCTTATTTATTAGAGAAGTGGGCCCTACTCACCCTCGGACACTTGTCCATTATTCTTCTCTTCATTTTGCCTTTTTCTTTTTTTTTTTTTCGAGAGGGGGGGTTCTTGACCCGTAGAACACTTGCTCATTTTCTCCTCTCTCTCTCACTTTTCTCTCCACTCTTAGAATTTTGAACATTTGACTTTTCATAGCTGTACCTTTTTCAACAATTAAAATTATGGGAGATAGAGATTAAAACTTTTTAGAGCATGGATACTTTTAGTGAAAGCAGTGTATGTGATCTTGATCTTAGACTTTTTAGACAAATTTCAACATGGGTCGTGGTTTTGACAAAGTTCAACACAAGAAAGCAACAATTAATTAGATTTATCTTTAATGATTGCTACGGCTCTATTAGGGTGTATCATTGATCACAAAGGAGAAGCATAACTAATGATTTTAATATTTTGAAATAAATAACTCTCCAAGGGTAAGATACAAGAAAGAGGATCTCATTATTCTAACTTTATTCTTTCTCATGTTTTAAGCAATTAAGGCATCCCAACAAGTGACAGGTATATGTAGGGATTTAATCATGCAAAACTTTGTTCATGGGTTAACAAGACATCTTTTTTCGTATAGGGAAAACATACCATAAGAAAAAGACTTATTTTAATTCGAACGGAAAGTAATTTGCAAAAATTGAAAAGTTTTTAGGAAGCAAACCGGCGGTGGACAAAGTGGGGCCTATGTGGGACGGGGCGAGGGGCGGTCGGCCTGGTATATGGGCGGTCGGCCTCCCATTGGACCGTGTTGGGGGCGCGGTTCGTCGGGCGAAGCAGTCGATGGTTCCCTCTTGGTTCGAATTTCTTGATTTTGGTCGAAGAATTCTGTTGGGTCGTCGAGGATCTCCCCACACTTATTTTTACGTTATCTTGCATACAAAGCATGGTGGAGACAAAAACATATCCAGAAATATATGGAGAATAATTGACTCAACTTGTGGATGACTTCCATAAGAGCACTTTATTATATAATTCGAATCCTTATATTTAATAGTAAACTAATTTTTGACTAAACCGACCTAAACAAATTAATCGAACTAACTTTTATAACTCACATGCTAAGACTCATTAACTCGTATATAATAACTAGCTAATAATTTAAAAGATAGTGATACCTATCGTGATAAGCGGGGGTGCTCTCCCCCAAATTTGGATATTGAAGTAGTCCTTTGATTCGTCCTTGGAACTTGTTCGCTCTTGGTTCTCCTTAAATGTTCTCCCCGCAAACATTAATTCATATATACAGAAGAAACAAATTCTAGGAACATATTGTGAGCCTTCATGTGCTCACGTATTTTTGGATTTTTTACGTAAAAGCGTGGACCTTCATGTGCCCACATATTTTTTAGGAATTTTTCTATGCAAAAGAATGATGATGCAAAAACATATGAATGCAATATTTTCGGATTTATTTTTTTATGCCGCCACAACAAGGAGTACTTGCATGGGGCTTAAAAGAAATTGATGTAAATGCAAACAAACATATTTTTATGATTTTTTATGCAGGTGTAGGAAAGTAAATATGCTAAAGGAAATATGCTAATTTAAATATGCATGTGTAGAAAATAAATATGTAGATAAATCTTGAGTTACCTCTCGGTGAGAATTTTGAGTACTTACTCCCATGGCGTGCGTCATCGATGGCATCTCGTCGAATGTCGTGGTGCGAAAATGGTGCCTTCAATGATCTCGGCGAGTGGCGTAGATGAGGTGGCCGATGGAGATGGTGTTTGTTAGGTTGATGACGCGGGTAGTGGTAGGTCTTAGAAGGTGTACTCTTGATGTCCTTTTTCGTTAGGTGATGCTTCTTTCTTTTTCCATGTTGCTTCTTCGGAGGAGACCTTTATTGGAGTGGCGGTCTTTGAAAGTGTTCGGTTGGTCGGGGGCCGAACTTCTTTTAATCTTTCTTAATGTCTTCCTTGTTCGTCAACTCCGTTCCAACCGGTCTTGTGATTTTTAGCGGCGTCTCCGCGTCTTGTTCTTCTTGGGTCTTGTGGTGAGGTAGGCAATAGTGGTGGTGTAAGGAGTATGGGGATGAGCGTTGACCCATTACTCTTGTCAAGTGGTCTACACCTCCGGTCATGTGTCGTGCTCACTTTGATCTTCCTTGGTCACTCCTCAAGTGCATCATCGATCTTAATGACCACTTGGTGATGGCGTTGCCCTCATTCTTTCTCGATTAATTTTGCTTGAAGGAAGATTGGATGGTGGCGGTACGGCGTCTTGTTTTGTGTGCATATTTATAGGTCGGGGATTTCCACTTGTAGGAATTGGGGAAGTAAGACTTCTCCTCTTATTGCGCAAAGTGAGTCACGCTTTGCAAAAAGACAAGGTAGAGATCAAGTGCATGGGCTCTGTCGGTGGGAAAACACCAACAAAAAATTTCATTTACTCTAGTCTAACCTTGTGGGCACATTGAACAAGATAAAGATAATGTATAAGTTCATTTATGACAAGGGTGGTAAGATCGAGAAGATAAATCTAGCATGTAAATATTTTTAGCAAAATAATGAGCGAACAAGAAAGTGATGCTAGAAACAGTTTTTTAAAAGCTAACATGTTGTGTTAACAAGATTGAATCATGTGAAACTATAATTCTTAGCATGTTTTGACTTTTCATTTATGAGGATGCCATAGTAAAAGGGAAATCTTAATGACTACTTACCTCAAGGTGTTACCTTTATTATTGGAGTATGATGGCGCTATTACACCTTGTGGTGGTCCTTCTCTTCTTCTTCTTGGCTCATCGGGAATTCTTTTATCCATAAGTCATGTCTCACATGTCTTGCTCCATCTCTAGTGAGTTCATCTCGACCTCCCCAAACTTGTTTGAGAGTTTATTATTTTCTACGAGGGGTTAGTCCAACAAAAGTATACCAAAGATCTACTATAGTTTACTATGGTTCACAAGTCAACCTAGACACCACGTCTAATTTGATTTAGGAAGGCATTCTAACCTAAGCACCATGCTTAATTTAAAAAGCCTTTAGAAGAAAGATCACCACACCTTATGGTTTCGAGAATCAAACTAAACACCATGTTTAACTCGAGCCATGAAAACAATTTAAACTAAGCACCGCTTAATCTAAAAGGTGTATGAAAATACTTCAAAACCTAAGCATACTATAGCAAACAACGGTAGCATGAAAGTTTTTGAGAGATTTATTCAAACGAGAGATGATAGAGCATGATGAGTGTTTAGCAGATTGAGCATGCATAAAGGTAAAGATAACCAAGCTAGTGTAGCAACACGACAATAAATATTTTTATGTATGTAATTTCAATGTTGCATAATGTGGTTGGACATACCTTGTATTGTCATCCTTCGTTCTTCTTTACTCCAAATGGCATGGTCGGTGACAAGAATACCCGAAGGAAAAAATAATCATATGCTCATAATGTAGGGGTATATGGTGATATATAAGTCTTTATAGTATTTCCCCTAGAGTGCTTGTTTTTAGGACAAAAAGCTCGTCCTTGGGAAACTTTCAAATTATGAATCAAGATGATGAAGTGGTTTCCCATATATTGCCAATCTCAAAATTTCAAGCCGTAGGAAAATTCATCAACAACCACCCTTTCTAAGAAAGAGAGTATTGGAGATCTCATAATGCGGCAAGAATTGAGATGGCAATCGATTTAGGAGTTTTCAAATGAGCATGGACTAGGTGAAAAAGTTCCATTTATGAAGTAGTCTTTATGCTCGTTGATGTTCTCGAAAAAAAATGCGTTCCTTTTGGTCTTCATAATATTTTAGGATCGTGAGGAGACGCAAGAAAAGGGCACAAGAGGATTCATTGGGCTCAAGGATGTGGTTAAAGATGGGTTCGAAAAAAGAATTATCTAATTTGAACATAGAAAGAGAGAGACAGCGAGTGGCTTCTTGATGGCTTTGCTCTCTTCTTATGGCATGATTAGATATGCCATCCTTGAGGTTCCTCCAATGTTTTTTTGCGTAGCAATAAAGGTGCTTTCTAAGAGATTATCTCAAAAGAGGTTTGGATTATATATGGTCTCTTGTGAAGCTGGAAGTTCATGAAACTCATCATCTAAAGAGATTTCTAAGGGTTGAATTTCTTCTCCCCTTAAAGGTTTTTTTAGCGCATTGATGGTTTGGGGTTGATAGCTAAGCCTTGGGATAGGAGTGATGGTGATATAGCTATCAGAACTTCTATATTTTTTTCGGCTGGAGGATGATTCTTCTTCCTTTGGGTGGTCATAAAGAATGCTAGTATATGGGTTTCACCCGCCCGAGTTAAATCAAAGCAAACCTTGCTTAAAAAGGGAAAGAAAAGGTTCCTCCTAAAATCGCATGATGATCATGCACACAACACTTTCATGATGTCGGCAAAGACTCCTACTATAGAAGATATGATCCCGCTTCTCACTCCCGAGAAGTATTGCTTCATAATCATTTTAATCAACCGTAGGCGTAGCTAATGGCCGATGTAAGGATGAGATCTAAAGATTCTAGTGGCCGAGCTTCCGCTTAAGGGTGCAAAGTATAAGATAGATAAATATGGAATCAATTGATCCCACGAAGATAGAAAAAGATGAGAAGATAGAATAAAAGAAAAAAGATAAAAGTATGGTACAAGATTTAGCTATAGTTTTTCAACGTGGTCTCAAACCGTTCTCCAAGAACGGCGCCGAAATGCTTGTTGGTATTTGTTAACCTACGAGGGGAATATAATCCGCAAGTTTAACGGATACCGGTGAGCACTTCACCCGAATAGGGCTTTAAATATCGAATCCACGGGGAGAAGGTGAGAGAGTATGTCGAGGTGTATAGCTAAATCCAGAGTGGCTATAAAACTAGATTAAAAGAGAGGTAAGGAGTTCTAGTAGGAAGGTCTTGTTCTCACTTCAAGTAAATCATTTGCACATTGTTCTTAAGAGGGGTTGTCATGAAGAAACTCTTAATAAAGGGAATCTACGCTAACAACGCGGGGGCTCCTACGATTTCTATAAACGGGGGGTGCATAACAAAGGACTCAATGGCAATTGTCACCACCACGATCAGCCTTAACAAGTGTCTTCACCCGGCCTATAGAAGGTATTCGTAATAAGCTAGTCAATCTAAGCACCACGCTTACATTAATCTAACAACTTCAATTCAAGAGCTACAGGAATCAAAGTAATCTTATCAAAGAAATACGAACCTTAAGAACAATAGAGACAATACCACTTACTCGAATGGAAGTCGAACAATCCACAAGATCTCGTGAGTCGTGCTCCAATGGCATCAACTCCGGAGGAAGAAGAAGATGGAGGCGGCTCGAGGCCTTCCTTCAACTCCGCCTCAACAAGCGCTCTAATTCTCTCAACTTAAAGCTCTACTCTCAACTCTAATCTAGGGCTTCTAGTTCTACATCTTGTCTAATCTTCTACTTCTAGTTCTTGAACTAGAGCTAAGGCCGTCGACTAGAGCCGGATCGATCGATATGATGATGAGTTGATCCGAGATGCCCGAAGCCGGGGCACGGGGGCTTGCTTATATAGTCGGGAGGAGGTGCCGGTGTTGGATTAGATTACAACTCGTACTCCACCGTCGCCCTCGGATCAAACCGACATTAAACGAGTGGATTAGATTGCGTCTTAGAGGCGGTTGGAGAAGCTTAAGGCGGGGGCTTGCTTGGCCGAGGGGGCAGGCCGACCGGCCGGATAATGGGCCGACCAGCCTAGGGTGGGTCCCACCACGGGTCCCGATGCGTCGTGGCTTCGGAGTCTTCTAGATGATGTTTTCTTGGGTGTTAAGTTTCGTTCACGTCGGGTGTAATCCGGAGCCTTCTAGACTTGTTTTGGAGTTGGATTGCGTTCATTTAATTCTCTTTTTTCTGTTAAGTCCCTCGCAAATCACAACTTTACCAAAACTCATGGAAATCATTAGTATAAACCCCTAATAAGGTTATCTAATTATATTTTAGTCCTTTTCCATGTTTAGTTGACAATTAAAAGTATACGTTAACATGTGTCAACAGGCGTAGATTCATTTTATAAACCTTTTATCTTGTTTTCTTGATGTTGTTGTACTGTTCTAATATAATTCTATTGTTTGCTTCATGCATGATTGTCTTTGGATGCGTGTTGTTGCTATATCGATCAATTAGGCGGTGAGCTTGGCGTGGTGATCGGAACACGTTGACGATCAACAAGGATTTTCTCTTAGAGCTTAGGACTTGAAGAAGGATCGATATTAAGGCAAGTATAGTTTTGGGATATGTTAACTTTAGACCATGATCATATGACTTGATTAATGTTAATGCATTGAACGTTAAATGTGAATTGTTTAGCAACATGTGGACTTGTGCGTACTAGAGTCTCGGGAAAACATACAACCGTGAGGGTGTGGGCTCGGGTTTTAGTTCAAGATATGAGGACCTTGTTTAACTTGTTAGTGGTTATCGAAAGGCGTTAGGGTAAAACAAATTTGTGGATCCCCGTGGAGGGTTGTATCACGGGATCGCCGCACCCGTGGGACCATTGCGGTGTGTCGCACGGATTGACGGAAGATACCTAGCGGCCCTAGCTTGTTAGACGAACCTTTGAAAGACTTCATAGTGAACCCCTCGCAGACTTACCTCGGCGCAGTGGGTCTAGAGGTCGACCGGGCCTCGCACGTAGGGCAATTCACGGCTCCACGGTGAAAGTGTACACCTCTGCAGAGTAAAACCGGTATATCCCCGTGCTCACGGTCATGAGCGGCCTTGGAACCTTTGCATTAAGATGATGACCTATGCTTGTTTAATAGTCCATAATTTATCGTTTATGCTTTACATTATTATGTTATAATGATCATGGGATATGGGTAAAGTATTGCCTTACTATTCTTGCTGAGTTCGACATGGACTCACTCTTGCTATTTCACCCCACCTCGGGAGAAGTTTAGGCTTGTGATCAACCCGTCCGGTTTGTCCCTCGTGGAGTGGAGGCTTCATCCCGGGATCGGAGTGTCTTTCCGTTGTTCGCGCTTTGAGGTTATCTTTTTTATATTAAGTTCGTTATTTATTGAGCATTATGTTTTGATATTTCCTTTAATTGTGACTATATGTGAGATTTGACTTCCTGGGCTCACATATGGTGTGTATCTGGTTTTGTCCTTAAAACCGGGTATTACACGCCCCGGCTTGTACCTCCGCAAGTTACTTACACTTTGGTAAGGAGTCTTGTGATTATCTTGCAGCCTACTTAATTAATTTCTTCGTATATTTCTTAGTCATTTGTAGACTTGCGGGATTGGTAGATTGTCTCGTTAAGAGCGTTAGTTCTTGGTGAAGGAACTCTTTGACCGGGAACCTTGGCCAACATCAAGAATTGTGACCAATAGTGCAAACGTGGTGTTTGGACTAGCGTTCACCTACCTTTTGCGGTGCATCCCACGGTTGGGGGTAGGCGGCTTGGTCGTGACAAGCCTTGTACGTCCCTTGAAATCCCCCACGTTCGGGCCGTGTCGTAGAGCTAATTGTCGTTTGCCCGGTGGGCGTTGGTCGGTGCCCGAAGTGAGTAGACAATGAGACTTTAGGAATCACTTGCCACGGAAAACTTAGCCTATAGATACCTCGCTACTCTTAGAAAACAAACCCTTGCCTTAGGTTGACATAGACCAGGAAAAACTTCAAGCTGCGCAACCATCCTTGTATAAAATACGATACCACGCTACCACCGGGTGAAGTGCTACAACGGTATTTCCGTGCGCTGCGAATTTCTTTGTGTGCGTAAGAAACACCAACGGTGTACATGAGTGTGAGCGTCCCAACCGCCACGACATTGGTCGCTCCAATGCCCACCACAGCCGTTGTCCTTCTCGGCGGCCCGATCCTACAACACTCATTCACCGATGGGATCTTCTATAGGGGCACCGATGTCAAAGACATCCGGCCGACGGCGATGGTGCGGGCTTTTGCTACACGCGGCCTCTTAGCACGCCTGGTAGGCGCAATGACTTTGCGATCTGCAGCTGATTCATCCCCGCACCCCATCGCAGTTCCTCAAAGGCGTAGCCGCCACACGCGAAGGTGGACACCACACGCCAGATCGGCGGTCGGTGGACATCGCGATGGAGCCGGTGGGGAAGATGCTTGAGTGCTAGGTGTCACCGTGGTGCGATTGCGGGCTATTGGGCGCGCCCTCACCACGTGGGGCGACCACCAAAGAACCGCGTTGTTCCATTGCCGTCTTCGGGCACGAGCGTGGTGTTATTTCCGCGGTCAGGCGAACTCCATCTTTGCGACAACAAAGGTGATTTCTTCTTTGTCACCGGCGGGCGCAATGCCTAGTGCCACCGCCTTCCACTACCGGCCGCCGCGAGGGCGTCTATGCCGATCACGGTCCCGACTAATTCATGGTGGCCATACCCACGCACCTATCTCATTCCAATGGACTCCATGGGCGTGGCGGAGCCAGGGGGCTGGCAAGGGCCATGGACCCCCTAAGATTTCCAAGCAAATGTTTTGCTAGTATGAGTTCATGAATTTTATATATATTCAAATGGAGAATATAACAAAATTCTTGTCACATATACCTTTTAATATCTTCTAGATAATTAAATCATACAAAACACGATTAGATAATATTACGAAACACATTAGAAGGACTAAAACATAGATATCAAAGTCTACAAAATCATGTCAAGTGCTCCAAGAGTAAATATAAAAATGCAAGTGCTCGTGTCAAGTCGACAAATTAATAGTCACCATGAAAGATCTAACGTAACTCATTGTGCTCATTTTTTTTACATGTTGGATTTGCTCGGCCCCCTTATGAAGAATTCACGGCCCGCCATTATCCATGGGATCCGGTGGCTACACACATGCAGGTCCAAAGACGCGGAGGTTGTCCACCTTATCTTTAGGAGTTAAAAATAAAAGAGACACAATTTATTTTGGTTAATACAATAAGCCGAGATAAAAAAAGCCTTGTTTCTAGGTGTTAAGTTTGTGTTGACTGGAGGCATCGTTAGTGTCGCATCATTAGGTTGCAGCTCGAGGACGAGTTGTATGTTTAGGTGGGGAGTAGTGTTAGAGGAGTCAAGAGTCTATTGGGCCTTAGCCCATTAGGGTTAATCAGTGGCTTGTTTAGAGGCCAAGTCTCTATATAATGAGAGGAGATGTATCAATCTACAATTAAGCAAGAGATTAGAAGAAAAACCCTTCTTTCTTGCCGACCGTGGGCAGAGCCCCGCGGCCGGCGTTCCTAGTGTCTCTACAGCCCTGAACCCTAGCCGCTGACGCAGTGAACAGTATTACTGCGGGTAATGAAGCGCACCCCTCGCTGCCCTTTCTTCTTCCTTAATCCCCTCATCCTGACCACGTTCATAACAGAAGCACTTAAGGGAAAAATGACATAGAGATTGAATGGCCTTGTTTAGTAACCCATGACTGAACAAAAATTATTTCAAAACCCAACATCAACCGGGTTGTGCATTTGTGGCCTTATCTAGTAACCCATGAGGCATGACCGAAATAAAATTATTTAAAAAACTAACATCGGTCGGTTGGTGCCTTGAAATAATATTGTCCTATACTTGAACAACTTTGTGGCACAAAAGAGCAAATTTGTGAACCTAATAAGTTGCTTCTATCTCCCGGGTTATTCAAAGTGTGCGATCTCTGGTAGATCGCTATTAGTGTTTGGACTATGAGGTACCGATATTGTTGCTTGATTGTCTTTATCATCATTGTAGTCTCCATTTTCTTCATTACCTTCATCTCGCATCTTGAATATGACCGCTTTCTTTTTGTTTTTGTAGTGGCACATCGAAACGCAGCAAGAATCGAACAAATTGTGACAAATTCAGCTAGGAGGAATAGCCCCCTAAAAGCGCCAAAAGTGATAGCACCGAACCATCCGTTTCTTCATCACGTTGACAACTATTTTGGTCAATCCATTTCTTTTCTATTTGAATGATAGTATCTCCACCGTTATGTTGATGATCGCCTTAGATAGCTCAGCAAGTAGTGGAGATCGCTTGGGAAGTGCCTAATCAGAAAAGATAATTTTTATATTAGGTTAAACTTACTCGACATTATTCAAAGACTGCCTTGATTTTTCAAACAAGGGCTAACCCATGTTCCATTAATGAATAGAACATCCAAAGAAGCAGATGGAGAAAAGGAGAGTTCAGAAATAGATCACCTAACCAAGGAACAAGTCTAGCAAATAAGTAAGTCCGACTAGGGAACCAAAAAGTAGACCTCTTACAATTGAGAAGTTGAAAGTTTAACACTAAACCGACTTAATATACCAACAACGAGACCACGATACTGAGGGGAGGATACCAACCTTTTCATGAAAACTAATACATAGGAATATGTAATGTAATTCAGCACATGAAGGCATAATTTCAACGGTACATGTTCTATTGTACCTTAGTAGCAATTCTTTTTTAAAAAAATAAGAGATAGATGAAATAATTAGCTAGCAAGTGGAGTTGAACTTACAAATGCAAACCCTGCATTCTTGTAAATAGGTCCAACCATTGTGTACCCTTTGCGGTACTTTTGCAAGAAACAATTTGATGTATGGAACATCTAGAACAAGTGCATCAACACCACCATTTTCAAATCCATTAGAAAGAGTGTTGGTATTTATTAAGTGCAAAAAAGAATATAAAGGGTTCATAGTTTACGTAATAATATATATACCATTGTAGCTTTTACCGGGAGTATTCAGTATATCGTTATTTATATTTTCCACGGGGAAGCAAGGGTAAAGACTATGATAAATCAAAATCATGTATCTACTAACTTAATATACCAACTAAACTAAAGTGAGTGGGGGGTAAATAATGTATATGATATAAATGATAATTAATAGCACTTAACGGGAGAATATTATAATATAGAATAGATAGCTAGGTCGAGAGGACAACGGGAGAGATCTAGGTTCCCTGAATACTTCTCTAGTACTTTGGTTCTTGAGTAACTAAGGCATGAAAAGGTATAGCGATCATAAAAGAACACGGGACATCAAAACACTAGCCGCTAAAAGGGATGAGAAGGGGGCTAGGAAGCTCCGACCACGGTCCTACACTACCAATCCGAACGTGGTGGAATACGCCGCCGTTAGGGGCTGTCACCACCTAGGGCTACCACAACTATCCGTGGGACTGGGTGCAATCTAAGGTAACCTCTAGTCTAGACACCATGTCCACACTATTAATTACTACTCTAATCATCATGAATAACCGTAGAGCACTCAATACGGCGAAGATCCCATGCAATTATATAACAACTATATTCTAATCAATAACATGAAAGGCATAAAAGTACTAGAAAAGATAGATCTAATTATGGCATAAAGTCTAATAGAGTTGAGATACAAAGATATACCGTAACGCGAAGACTTCTCGAGCAGGAGCGCAATTCCGCTCTCCCTAACTCTCTACTAGATCTATTCTATTACATTGTAGTCGTCTAATCTAATTCTCCAGCGTCGTGCCTCCATCCGATGAGATATGAAATTGATGTATGAGATGATGACAATTGAGGGGGCCTGGGGGCTGCTAATATAGTCGGGAGGAGGTGCCGGTGTTGGACTTGGATTACAACTCATACTCCACCGTAAGCCCTCGGATCAAACCCAGGCATTAAACGAGCGGATTAGATTGCGTCTTAGAGGCGGTTTAGGAATACTACGGAAGCTGGGACGTGGCAGGGGGGGAGGCCTGGCCGCCCAAATAAGTGCCGGCCGGCCCAATCTTTGGGCCCTTCGTGGGTCCCGCAGACGGGTGCCCCTTTCGAACCTTACGGACTCCTATTTCTTGGGTGTTAAGTCTTGATCACGTCGGGATTAGTCAGGAGCCTTCTAGAGTCTTCTCGGAGTTGGATTGCGTTACGTCGTAGTCGTTCGACTCGCGAATTCGATGTTTTTCTGTTTAGTCCCTACAATTCACGGCTTTACCAAAAGCGGGTGGAAATATGTTAGCGACACCCTATTCTAGGTTATTATTATGATTTATACCCCTTTCTCATGTTTATTTGATTAATAAATTTATATGATAACAAGTGTCAACAAACTCCCCAAGCTTACCCTTTGCTAGTCCCTAGCAAAGCTATATGCTATAGTAGGATCGGGAGTTGCTACTACGCTTTCATACCTCGAAGTACTATGTTTTAAAAAATAAATTCTCCTCTCAACAAGATTGCTCTCTCTTACCTTTACCATGGGGCGTAGCCTTTTTATAAACCTTAAGCAATTAAAAGACAGAACAATCAAGTCAAGTACCATGTCTCAAGTTCTTTGATCAACTATCATCCCGGGTTTTTGTAATATTTTTCAAAAGAAATTGAGAGATCCTATGTATGACCCTCTTAAGTAGATGGTATTTAGTGGAGTTACGTGTGGTGGAACATACATAGTGGGATGATAGTGGCGAATGGATGAGGATGAAAGGTAGTAATTAGCCTTTAGCCTTTTCTAGTATATATATATATATATATATTTTTCAAGCATCTTGGACTATATCTCTCTTTCTAAAAATTGCTAAGACTGGGGGGCTGTCCATTCTTGGAGAGGTGGGCTTTGCCCGGACTTTTGTCCATTTTTTCTCTCCTTAGAGATGTGGGCCCTACTCACCCTCGGACACGTGTCCATTATTCATCTCTAATTATTATTATTAGGGAGGTTGGCCCTTCTCGCCTAGTATGACACTTGTCCTTTACTCTCCCTCTCTCGTCTCACTTTTCTCTCTAAATATTTATTTTTCTTTTCTTTTTTTTCTTTTTTTTTTTTTGAATGTAGCCCGGAATCTAATTGGCATAAAAACGTTGAGAGAGACATATCCAAAATTGCTAGAATTTATTTATAATATGGCTTGTGGCTTGATGGAATATGGGAATGCGTACTTAGGGTTAGAAACAAGCGTATTTGGTGGAGTGGGATGATTTTGATGTGTATGACAAACTCTTAAGGGTCATAAATACAAGAACTCATCATGTAGTATTTTATGATTTTCAAAAAGATAAAACCAGAATCAAGTATCTCTAGGAATATGATAAACAATGACTCAACTTTTCATGAATCATTATCCTTTAACGCCTAGACTCAGATTGAGCATGTGCTTCCCACAGGTGTAGGATTTTAGAGCAAATTAAGCATTTAAAGCTTCGGGAGAATCTAAGTCCGAATTGTAAGTACTTTAAAAGAGGAATTTATGGCGGAGCAACTATTCATCATTTCCATACATAGGGATCATCTTCAGCGTTAATTTTATTCTAGCAAGCATAAGCACACTATCTATTTATTTATTTATAGCAAACATAAAGATCAAACTATATATATAACTTAAACTTTTTATTTAGTTTTCTATAGTTATGCATCTTTTTATATCTTTTTAACAAAACAAACATACCAAACTAGTAGTAAATAAAGTAAAGGATAAGAGTACTTACGGATAATGGGGTTGCACTCCCCCCCAAAATTTGGATCTTGACAGTCTTTTAGAGATGTAGACGTGAGGTAGACTGTGGTGGTGTGGTAGGTTTATGCTAAAACTGTGCACACAGATGATTCTTTCTACTTGAGATATTAGTGGACGTATACCCGAAGGATTGCAACTATTTGAAGAACATGTTGTTGTCCAAAGGTTGATATAAACTCATCTATGCTAACAAAAAGATGGTTCTTTGATTACTTTAGCACATATATTGTTTATCATGTTTTTTTTTAATAAATTATGTTCTTAGCTGCACTCTAGCATGGATCGAGGCAAATGTAACTTTTAGCAAAAGACAAAATAAATGATGTGATACTTACGAGATCTTTCTTCTATGAGGAACGATGGGTCTTCTTCCTTACAAGAGAGTTGTTGGAGTTCATCATACGCCTTGCCTCACCTCTATTGTGAGTTCATCTCTTGGCTTACCCGCATTGAATATGATAGTTTTTCTGCAAGGGTTAGTCAAAATAATTGCTATCTACTAGAGCATACTCTTGGTTCAAAAATCAACCTAGACACCACGTCTAATTTGATTTAGGAAAGCAATTTAACTAGCATTAAAAAGCCTTTGAAAGCACGATCAACACTCCTAAACTAGGCACCATGCTTCATTTAAGAGATGTATGAAAAATACTTCAAACTAGAACATACTATAGCGCATAACGGTGGCATGAAAGCATCATAGAGATTTACTTAAATAGAGCATGATCATGGTGAGGATAATATTTATTATTTTTTTTTATATGCAACGACATGATTGGGTGATTGCAAGGAGTTAAACATGCAATGGATTTACTATGAGAAAACATAAACTAGGTGGAGTAGAATGCATGAATTATTTAAGGGAAACATGCAATGGAATGCAACAATTGAAAAGATAACTACTCATAAATTAAAGTTCATGAGCAAGACTTTCTCACCTTTGATCATACTTACCTTCGCTCACAAGATGGAGTTTATGAGTTGTGCGGCCTCTACGTTCGTCACTTGAGATGTGATTTGAATTCTTGTGACGGTGACCTTTTCTTCAATCTACACTTAGTTAGAATAATATATATATATAAATGTACCTAAGAGATGGCGGGGGCTCCGGTGTTGATGGATCTTGATGTTCAAACACCCTGGTTTCTCCTTGTGGAAGCTTCTTCAAAGGTCGCGACGGCATCAAATGTCCTGTCTATTCCACACTCAACGAGCAAGGGTAATCCTACTAAAGCTAGTTAATACACTAAATTAGCAGATATCAAGATCATTATCAAAATCTTTACGCCAATTGCTTCCCCAAGAACGGCGCCAAAAAAAGCTTGTTGGTATTTATTAAGTGCAAAAAGAATATAAAGGGTTCAAAAGCGTTTACGAGAATATATATACCATTGTAGCTTTTACCCTGAGTATTCAGTATCGTTATTTATATTTTCCACACGAGGGAAGCAAGGGTAAAGACTATGATAAATCAAAATCATGTATCTACTAACTTAATATACCAACTAAACTAAAGTGAGGGGGTAAATAATGTATATGATATAAATGATAATTAATAGCACTTAACCGGGAGAATATTATAATATAGAATAGATAGCTAGGTCGAGAGGACAACGGAGAGATCTAGGTTCTGAATACTTCTCTAGTACTTTGGTTCTTGAGTAACTAAGGCATGAAAAGGTATAGCGATCATAAAAGAACACCGGGACATCGAGAACACTAGCCGCGGAAAGGGATGAGAAGGGGGGCTAGGAAGCTCCGACCACGGTCCCTACACTACCAATCCGAACGTGGTGGAATACGCCGGCCGTTAGGGTCTTTTGTCACCACCTAGGGCTACCACAACTATCCGTGGGACTGGGTGCAATCTAAGGTAACCTCTAGTCTAGACACCATGTCCACACTATTAATTACTACTCTAATCATCATGAATAACCGAGCACTCAATACGGCGAAGATCCCATGCAATTATATAACAACTATATTCTAATCAATAACATGAAAGGCATAAAAGTACTAGAAAAGATAGATCTAATTATGGCATAAAGTCTAATAGAGTTGAGATACAAAGATATACGTAACGCCGAAGACTTCTCCGAACAGGAGCGCAATTCCGCTCTCCCTAACTCTCTACTAGATCTATTCTATTACATTGTAGTTTGTCTAATCTAATTCTCCAGCGTCGTGCCTCCATCGATGAGATATGAAATTGATGTATGAGATGATGACAATTGAGGGGGCCTGGGGGCTGCTTATATAGTCGGGAGGAGGTGCGGGTGTTGGACTTGGATTACAACTCGTACTCCACCGTCGCCCCTCGGATCAAACCGACATTAAACGAGCGGATTAGATTGCGTCTTAGAGGCGGTTTAGGAATACTCGGAAGCTGGGCCGACGTGGGGGGGGAGGCCGGCCGCCCAAATAATGAGCCGTAGGCCCGGTCTTTGGGCCCACGCCGTGGGTCCCGCAGCCGGGTGCCTTTCGAACCTTACGGACTCCTATTTCTTGGGTGTTAAGTCTTGATCACGTCGGGATTAGTCGAGCCTTCTAGAGTCTTTCTCGAGTTGGATTGCGTTACGTCGCGAAGTCGTTCGACTCGCACCCTCGATGTTTTTTCTGTTTAGTCCCCGCAATTCCTGACTTTACCAAAACTGGTGGAAATATGTTAGCGACACCCTATTCTAGGTTGTTATTATGATTTATACCCCTTTCTCATGTTTATTTGATTAATAAATTTATATGATAACAAGTGTCAACAAAGAGCAACATGGAAATTGCTTGGAGTATCATAGGGTCTCATTTTTGATCTATCAAAACCAATATCCACCAATAAACCCTCTATATAGGAACCATGGTGAAATCCTACATATCCACCTTGCTTCTGAAGTTCATGAATGTCAGTGAATGCTGGTGAAAGCTGTTGTACAGTAAGTATTGATGCAAAGCTTGCTGTATAGCTTGATGCAAGGACCAGAAGAACAATCTTCCATACACGTAATACTATTCGAGATAGAAAAGACTTGAGCATGTCTTCTGTAGAAGTAGATATAAAAAAGATGTGTTTATAATAAACCAAGTCAATGTGCAAAGCTGAGGTAAAAGCAAGCCTGCTACTACGGGATTTCAAAAAAGCAGATATATAGCATCTATTTTCTCAAACTATACATCTAGTGTTTGTTCATTGAGGCTATTTCATTCATTATTATTTTATTTTTAGAATTTCTATTTTTTCATGAGGATTAATCTAACTTTTTGCTACGAGAATCAAGATGAGTTATATAGTGAATTCTGCTTTCTAAAACAATGTAGTTTCAATGTTAAAATCCTTCTTGCAGGAACTTTTCAATGTTTCTACATTTTTAAGAAGGTTCAATGCTTGTATTATCTAGGATAACTATACATTAATAAGCTAATTATGTGGCACTAATTGCCATGGTTGATAAAAAACTGCATACATAGACCAACAAAAAAAATGTTTTACTCAACTCTCTTCAAATTTGAAGAAGAACATCAGAATCTGAATCCCCATTGTCTAAGGGAAAAGGAACCATGTAGATATTCGTTGCCACTTAGATACTCTAGCAGGCAGATAGCAATTCTTGTGTAAATAATGAATATGATACTTCTGAACCACATTCCTTGGCTTAGCGGTTTCAAGAAAATCCACATATTTGTATTCACTTTTTCCTTGACTGGGACAATCATCCCCACACCTGATTCTGTGTATGGAATCGTGAAGTCAACATACAATGATCTGTTGTATATAATTGTTATGTCTCCAACTGCTATGTCATACCTCTGTAATAGCAATAACAATAGTTAGTTCTATTTCTATTTTCTTAAAAAACTAATTATAAAAAGACTTATTATTGGACATACGAATTATTTAACAATACATGCTCTTTTATGTCCAAGAAAATGGACAAAATTAATGGTCAGGAGACATTTGTTTAGGGCTTTTGATAGAGATGACAAGGGGAAAGTCATGTTTACTGCTGGAAACTAATGAAAAGGTAGTTGTTACTAGTGGACATAGCTCCAATTAAAATATGTGACCAATTTTGAAGAAGAAATAACTTAAAATGCCATCAATGACCCCGTTAGTTATTACTAGTGGGTATGCGGCAACCTCTATTACATTCTTTCTTTCATTTTTCCTCTCCTTGTTCAGTCTATGCATGGAAACTATATTTGGGTATTCAAAGAAGCCAACATATCTAAACTTGGACTCATGATACTATGTGGAAAGGTAGAAAGGAATTGGGAAACACCTTGCACCCACTATGGGGTGACTTGCATTTATGCCTGGTGCAACTTGTGCTAAAAGAATATAACCACACGATTAGTTAGTCTATACATTTCTAATATTTTCTATAGTAAAATATATATGTGGAACTTATAGTTTCTTCACTAGACAGATTGAGAAACTAGATAATAATATCATTTATAAATAATTTCTTACCTGAAGATAAACTTGGTAAACCAAATCATTATAACTCCTTGAACTCGTTGAATCTTCAGCTGTACCAAATGCCTCGTATTCATAGCTAAGTGCAAAAAGGTAGCCTCTTTAGTGCTTTCTCAAATATGTCTATTGAAAGGCCACTCACTTTTGTTGCATTAGTGATAGGATCCTTTGATGTCCTTATAAACTCTGGATATGCACTTGAGGTCACACCAACCCTAAGCTTATTACCACTTGCAGGAAATTCCCAACCCCTTGGTATTTCTGTTGATTCTCCTGGCCAAGTTACTAGATTCAGATCGGGCATTGAGGTTGCTGACCCTGTTGTTTCCAATTCATTTTGATTTAACTGCCGTGAAAGTCCATTTTCCGAAGTCCAAAACCCAACATGTCTCCAAACTCCTCCAACAACATTTATTATTTGTAATGCAGAAACTTGCAATTGTCTTTCTGTAAGGTCAAAGTTTCCACTTAAACCTTGAAATTTGTTTTGTACAATTTTTGTTAGGAGCTCAGAACCATTTATGGAAATAGCCAATGAGTTCAAGCATGTAGAGTTTGCATGGGGCTGCAGTCTCTTATTTTTGTTGTCAGACACCCCAACCTTTTCTGCAGCCTGTGCTAAAGCCCAAACTGTATCATAGGCCCATAGCCCAACTATGCTAATTGATTTATTAAGTGGCAATTCACTAGGGTTATATTGCCGGTAAATTTTGTTCCATCTTATTAAGAAACTAGTATCAAGTTTTGGTGATTTTGGAACGTGAAATCTTACTCCTATTACACCATTCATTGCCTCAATGACAGATGGACTCAGTAAGTCAATGATGTTTGCCAATCCATTTGTAATGATCCACACAAATCCTTTGCTCATCATCCCTGCATCCTTAGCCATTGTAAAGATAATAGAGGCCCTTGTCGATGACATATGAACAATGAATACCCTTGTTTGCATTGCCATTAACTTGTAGAGTTCTTGCATAATATCTTCATTTGTTGCTGACAAAGAGATACCGCTGCGATATGGAACATAAGTATCACTATGTTGAAGTGCATCAATGAGGTGTGGCAGAATGCCTCTCCCATAGTCAGTGTCATCATATACCAGCACCACCTCTCTCCATCCATATGCTTTGATAAGAGAGGTAATAGTATTCACTTGAACTGAGTCATTCAGTGTCGCACGCACAAAATATGGCGAACTATCATAAGTGAGAGAGGGGCTTGTTGCTGTGAATGATATTATAGGTACTTGTGTTACACTCCCAAGTTTTGATATAAATGCTGCTTCTGATGATTTCTGCGGGCCAATGATTGCTTGCACTTTGTAATTCTCCCGCAATTCAATAGCTTGAGAGTTGAATAAGCAATAAAACTTTGATCAAATAATATAGGTGAAAGAAATTTGCAATTCTTGAGAATGTATGTTTTCTAGTGCTTTCAAAATTGAAAAAAAAAATATTTATGCACAATGTGCTTGTTTAAGGTTATAAATGATTTTGGTGAAAACACCACAAGACAACATAACATAAATATTGAAAACCATAACGACCACTATTTGAATCTCGAAATTTTCTGTTGGTACAAACGACACCAATAGAAAACTAGAATTTTCCCACCGAGGCGCTGTCAACAGGAAAAATGTGCTATTTCCCATCGGTCCAAATTTATTATCATGACAGTATGATATCAATAGGAAATACTATTTCCTTTCCGTGAGCCTAATTTTCCTATTGACATTTACTGATACAAATAAAATTTTTAGAACCTTAATGTAAACCGATAGGAAAATTAACTAACCGATTGTAACACACGGTTTTAAGAACAAAACCAGATAAAGCCATATGTGAGCCCCGAAGTCAATCTCACATATACTTTACAAATTATAAGAAGTATCAATTCACAATGCTTAAAATATAACGAATATAATATAAGAACAGATAACCTCGGCTAGCGACAGGCGGAAAGACTCTTCAATCTTCCGTGCGGGCTCCACGAGGGACAATCGACCTGGTTGATCACAAGCCTAACTTCCTCCCGAAGTGGGGTGAAATAGCAAGGGTGAGTCCATGTCGAACTCCGCAAGCATAGCCAGGGGTTTATGAGGCTCGAGAAGGCGACATCGCTTTAAGCTGCGGTTGCTTTTAGAGTTGGTCAAGTTTTAAGCTTAAGCAAAGTAAAGGAATCCCAAACCATTATTCACACTTGTGGACAGATATCATCATCAAATTAATACCAACAACAAAGTAAGCACACAAATCTATCCATTAGTGTTCCAAGGCCGTTCATAACCGCGAACACGGCTGACATGTCAGTTTAGTTAACTCTGCGCAGAGGTGTACACTTTCACTACGGGTCATGATTTTCCATAGCATGGGTCCTCAAACCCCACAACACTGAAAACTCACATAAAGCCTTTCAAAAGGGTTATCTAAACATGCCGAATGGCGATAGGGCTACAACCCATTCTCTTCCCATTCAGGTAACCACCGACACGAGTAAACACTATCCCCTGAACGACTAGAGCCAGAGCCACGTAGCCCCCATAGTTGTACTGTATATCCCGGATGACCACGAATGGATAAAGTCCTTATGGAGAGCTAAGAGCTTCATAAATAAACAACCCCCAAGCTCTTTCGCCCTATGTACCATGGCATCATCAACTGCTCCAGATTAAAATCATACAACAAAGTAAATTTTAGTTGGTTGAGCGCTAGCAATTACTACCCAATGCATAAGCCCATAGGTGACAAGGAACAAGTATTCAAGACTAGGATAATCCTTAACGGTAACCAAGGAGGACACATGCATCATGAATTAATGATTAAGGTGAATAGGACATCAAGGATGATCCCAAGCTATACTTGCCTTTGATTATTGGGCTCTTGATGCTGCTGGTCTTTGCTCGTAGAAGTCCTCTTGATCACTCTCGAACTGATCCCGACTATATTAATCCACCACGCAGCAACACGCAAACATCGATGCAGTCAAACACAAGGCAAACAAGAGCATAATAAGATAACAGTACACCAAACAGTACAAAAACAGTTTGAAAAGCTCATAAAACTATTCTACTCGTCGCTACGATCATATCGATATAAAGATCACAAAAATCGGAGCTAGAACGGCGTAGTTATGAATTTTACAAGCTTTCTAGTAATAAAATAATTAACTAATATTAATTCGAAAATTAAAAGTTCACAAAACTGACTAAAAGTGATACTAACATGTAGATTACGAAATTACGATTCTAACGAGTATTTAACGACTCAAATCGGAGTTAAACTTAAAAAAGATATGAAGGTTTGAATCTGGATGGCAAACTTGTAAATAACTGAAAGCGTAAACCGGCTGTTAATTCGGGAAATACGTTTTCCAGTTAAGAAAGCGTAAACTGGTGCGGTTATGGCTGAAAGTACGCTTTCCCGGCGTAGCGTAATAGCTGAAAGGCGCTAAGGTCTCTTACCGAATTAACTATAGACGGCGGGTCTAACTTGTAAATTTCCAAAACGAAAGGGTATTGGATAATATCAGCCGCACGATCTTAAATGAACGGCCGAGATTAGACGGGAATAACCGGCGGCGCTTCCGCCGGAGCCGAGGAGACGGCGGCGCTCCGCCGCGGAGTTCGCCCGGTCGGCGTTCCCGACGATCTAGGGCACCATTCTCGACGCGGGTTGGCTCAATCGAAAGAGGAGGACAAAGCGAACTCACGAACCGATTCCGCGGCCGATTAGAGCTCGAGGGCGAGGGCGGCGACGGCTCGGGCGGGCGGGCGGCGATTCGCCACGACGGCGATGCAAAACAAGGCCATATCGGACCGGGTTAGGCGGAACCGGCGAGCACGAGAGCGAGACAAAGCTCTAGGACCTACCTAGGGCGACGGAGACGCCGGCCCACGAATTTGGCCCCGGGCGGGCGAATACAATGGCGGCGGCGGGTTCTCGCGGGCGGTGCGGCTAGGGCTGCCGGGCTGCTTAGTAGATGGGATTAGGGGGTCGGGGGACTCGAGGCTACGCTTATATAGGGACTTAGCGCGAGGGGAGGCGAGGCGCGCCGCCGAGGCGGGTCGGTCTCCATGTTCGGCTCGAACACGAGCTCGGGCTCGGTCGATTCGATCGAGGGAGGGAAGGGGCGATTGGGACCCACTGTCGTAGGACAAGAGAGAAGGAGGCCGGCGCTAGCTGCGGCCTTGATCGGTTTGGGCCGCCCAAAATGGATTCCGAGCGGGCCAAAATGAGAGGGAGGGAATAGAAAAATAAAAGAGAGGCTTTTCTTTTATTTCAAACACAATTTCTAAAAGATTTCGGTCGGATTTGAATCAAATAAAACCAAGCATCTCAAAATAATTTATGCTACAAAGCATGAATGCAAAATCATGTTTCTACCTCATGACAAATTTTAATTTAATAAAATTTATTTATTTACTAAAATTCTTTGCCGCACAAAAATTGCCAAAGAAAATCAATTTAACTATTTAAAAATTATGCAAAATTTAGGGTGTGACAAATCTACCCCCTTAAAGAAAATCTCGCCCGAGATTTGGAAACTGATTGATCAAGGAGATAGAGATACTTCGTCTTCGACTCTCTGTTGCTTCTCGAATATTTCTATTGTCTTGGTAATGACTTCACCTTAGTCTTCTTTTCCTCTTAACGTTATTCCAAGTGACTTGCCGAACTTATTTCAGAATGGGTGCTCCAAACCAACTCCCAATTATTATGCAACCCTCAGCCCACTTATTCTCAGGCTTGCTTCGTCTTCACACTGAGTCTCTTTTATGATTCTCTTAATGACCATTTTAGGATCAATGGTATGACCATTTCTTCTCCTCTTATAATTCCAAAACCATAGATCTCAACATGTTATTGTATATCCTTTCTACTCCATATATTTACCTCTGTTTCCTATCATCTGGCGGTCAGCATCGGTAGCTTTAGCAAGGATCGATCATTTATAGAGGGTAATCCAAAGGACAAACTCACAGCTTCAAGTAAACTCATAACTTGAGGATAGATTGAGAGAAGTAAACACATGAGTTTTAAGCCACTACTCCCCTTAAGAAGAGGTAGACCAAGGATAACCCGAGAACTGGTTTTCGTAACCTTTCAAACACCTCAACCATCTTATAGACCTTCCAAATGATCATCATGACTCTCATAATCCAAACCAGGTCCAACCATCATCCTCCCTACGTTCTCAAGATACTCAACTTGAACACAATCCCTTAGTCCTTGTTGTTGTTATCCCCATTTAATCCTTGTGATTCCTCATATTCCAAAATGAACTTATTATTTATCAACTGTATAGCACTAGTGTTACTTAAGTTCCACATACAACTTGGTCTTGGTGTCATTCAAACTTTCTTAGCATAATTATCCTTTAATAAGTCGTCAGAAATGACATCTTCTTCACCCAGATGAAAACATACTTCCATGCCATGCATTTGTGACCATTTTCATCCTATAATAATGCCACATGCTCAATATCAACTTAGTAAGGAAGTCCTTTGTGGAACTTGTACCCCAAAGTAGATTATTCGTCCAACTTCAACTACTAGTGACTTTACTCAAACTAAGTTGCTCAAACTCTGAACCCAATCCAACTAGAAAGTGTAACTTAAAGACCAACTTGTAACTGCTGCACTAGTGGTCGATACAATAATTCCTCCAATTCTTTATGCTTCATCGACTTAACATCCAAGCATCACTTATTATCTCCTCTCGAGTAGCATCTTGAGAGACTTGGACAAATCTTCTTTCAACCTACACTAGAATCATAACATTCCAAGGAAGAACTCTTGCATACTTAGACGACGTTAACTCAACACGCCACTCTCAAGTTCTTCATGCAAATCCACCATTAGAGATATCATAACCACGAGAGCTTTATCCAAACAATTTTCACCGACCAAATTGTAGAGAAATCCATCATTCTGTTCCTATAGCCATCACAACTAACTTGTCCTGAGTTCTAAGTGAACCTCAAAGTGATAAGTAGAAACAGAATCCAATCATGAAGAACACAAGCTCCTTGTAGACGATCCATCCGTCATCACCCTTGAGTGAAAATTGCATGTGCTCAATATTGACATCTCAACCAGAAAATAGCATATGCTTCCGGGTGAAGAACCAGAACATATCAACCTTCAACTTGCAATTTCTTCTGCTTGGCTACCCCCCTTAAAGAAAAGCTTACTAGGGGACCAGCAAAGATAACTTGAACATTCTCCTCAGTGAGTCATCCATCTTAATAGCCTAATGACTTCCAAAAGAAGTTCAGATGCATAAGCTAGAACAAGAAATCTGAAATTTCTTGCGAGCAGAAAACAGCAGCTCAGTAAAACACCTCTAACTTCTCTTCTGTAAATCCGATGAAGTTATACTTTATATCGTTGGAAAGCTTACGAAATTCTCTACAACTTTCATGTTGTCAACTTTTTCAGATTATTTTATTAACCAGGTCGAATCTGAGAAAAACAGTAAGGTTGCAAAACTGTCTGGCAGAACAGATACCCCAACTTCGAACAATCATATCTCTTAGCTCATAATATGCAGTAAGGTGCATGATACGGCATTGGAATGCTACAGAAGTCTAGTTTCATCCCTTAAATTTTCAGCCAGATCTCACGAACCAACAAAAGTTATAACCGAAACATTGCAGGCTGCTCCAGAATAACAGCAGGGACAGCAACGAGATAACCAAACCAAATGCATATGACCTAACCAAATCTTAATATTCTTAACTTAAAGAACTTGTGGACAAGCCCACAAAGCTCCAGCACTCATTACAAAGATCCAAACCACCAAGAACACAATAACAAATCAATAGACACTCAAAAAGTCACCAACACATCAAATTCGACTCACTAGCTAGACTCAACGCTAACGACATTTAAGATATGGGAATCCTAACACTTATGGACGTGACGGGGGTTCAATATCATCATAGATAGGTGGCTCTCCATTAGCCACACGGCGCTGGTCCACCTCTTCCTCGAACCTGTCAATGCGAGCTTTCTGCCTTTCCACCAATTCTTCCAGCTCGGTGATCTTGCCCATCAACTCACGTGTGAAGAGGACCATCGTGTGAGCAATTGGGTCTAGACCAAACTGGTTCCATTATAGTCCAAGGAGCGGTGGGGTGACTCCTCGGAAGGTAGCGGTTAGCATCTTGCATCGATCGAAGCGCGGCGTGGTACTCCTTGTAAGCTTCGAAGGCCGCATCATCCATGCTAGAGAACATGGTAGGACGAGGACCAGTGTGCCCAAAGGTAGCATCCGCCAAATTGGCATTCCTTGCCTCATCCCAGAAGCAGACGGACACTTCTGTTATCCAGAATGTCTCCTCCAGGGGATGGGTGTACTCATGGCAAATATACTTGACTTGGGCGAACCAATCTGCGTAGTAGTCCATCAACATGTGCATCGGGAGTTCATGCGACGGAGAGATGCGTCCATGTGGAGGAAAATACCTCCGCATCGTCCATCCTGGGCTGTCTTTGGAGGGTCTTGCACAGGTGGCGGTGATGGTGCAGGTGGTGATGGTGGCTGCGGTGATGAACCACCCCCTTGTGGTATTTCATCTTCATCATCACTGCTTGACACGTCCACGATATCCATTGAATCGTCAGACACCACCTCCTCCACAACTTCCTCTTCAGGCTCGCCTCGGGTTCCGTGGCGGCGCGGTGCGGGGGGATCTCCCGAGGGGGGGAACCTGGGTGGATTTGCTTGGCCGACTTGAAGAGCGCCAAATCTTGGGACCTTGTCATCGGCATCTACGGGGATTAGTAGGAAATTTCACAATAAGTTAGTAACTAAACCCCAAAAGTTTGGCAAATAATCAAGGAGGCATGAGTAGAGAAAGAGAACTAATAAACGACCATTCTAACTAAGGCTTGCGTCCTACAGTCAGCACGGAGCTGATACCAATTTGTAACACCTGGTTTTAAGAACAAAACCAGATAAAGCCATATGTGAGCCCTGGAAGTCAATCTCACATATACTTTACAAATTATAAGAAGTATCAATTCACAATGCTTAAAATATAACGAATATAATATAAGAACAGATAACCCTCGGCTAGCGCACGGCGGAAAGACTCTTCAATCTTCAGTGCGGGCTCCACGGGGACAAGCGACCGGTTGATCACAAGCCTAACTTCCTCCCGAAGTGGGGTGAAATAGCAAGGGTGAGTCCATGTCGAACTCCGCAAGCATAGCCGGGGGTTTATGAGGCTCGGAAGTCGACATCTGTTTTTAACTGCGGTTGCTTTTAGAGTTGGTCAAGTTTTAAGCTTAAGCAAATAAAAGGAATCCCAAACCATTATTCACACTTGTGGACAGATATCATCATCAAATTAATACCAACAACAAAGTAAGCACACAAATCTATCCATTAGTGTTCCAAGGTCGTTCATAACCGCGAACACTACCGACATGTCGGTTTAGTTAACTTCTAGCAGAGGTGTACACTTTCACTACGGGTCATGATTTTCCATAGCATGGGTCCTCAAACCCCACAACACCGAAAACTCACATAAAGCCTTTCAAAAGGGTTATCTAAACATGCCGAATGGCGATAGGGCTACAACCCATTCTCTTCCCATTCAGGTAACCACCCGACACGAGTAAACACTATCCCTGAACGACTAGAGCGAGCCACGTAGCCCCCCATAGTTGTAATCAGTATATCCCGGATGACCACGAATGGATAAAGTCCTTATGGAGAGCTAAGAGCTTCATAAATAAACAACCCCAAGCTCTTTTCGCCCTATGTACCATGGCATCATCAACTGCTCCAGATTAAAATCATACAACAAAGTAAATTTTTAGTTGGTTGAGCGCTAGCAATTACTACCCAATGCATAAGCCCATAGGTGACAAGGAACAAGTATTCAAGACTAGGATAATCCTTAACGGTAACCAAGGAGGACACATGCATCATGAATTAATGATTAAGGTGAATAGGACATCAAGGATGATCCCAAGCTATACTTGCCTTTGATTATTGGGCTCTTGATGCTGCTGGTCTTTGCTCGTAGAAGTCCTCTTGATCACTCGAACCGATCCCGACTATATTAATCCACCACGCAAAGAACACGCAAAACATCGATGCTCGTTCAAACACAAGGCAAACAAGAGCATAATAAGATAACAGTACACCAAACAGTACAAAAACAGTTTGAAAAGCTCATAAAACTATTCTACTCGCCGCTACGATCATATCGATATAAAGATCACAAAAATCGGAGCTAGAACGGGCGTAGTTATGAATTTTACAAGCTTTCTAGTAATAAAATAATTAACTAATATTAATTCGAAAATTAAAAGTTCACAAAACTGACTAAAAGTGATACTAACATGTAGATTACGAAATTACGATTCTAACGAGTATTTAACGACTCAAATCGAGTTAAACGGAAAAGATATGAAGGTTTGAATCTGGATGGCAAACTTGTAAATAACTGAAAGCGTAAACCGCTGTTAATTCTGGGAAATACGTTTTCCAGTTAAGAAAGCGTAAACTGGTGCGGTTATGGCTGAAAGTACGCTTTCAAGGCGTAGCGTAATAGCTGAAAGGCGCTAAGGTCTCTTACCGAATTAACTATAGACGGCGGGGTCTAACTTGTAAATTTCCAAAACGAAGGGTATTGATAATATCGGCCGCCACGATCTTAAATGAACGGCCGAGATTAGACAGGGAATAACCCGGCGGGCGCTTCCCCGCCGGAGCCGAGGGAGACGGGCGGCGCTCCGCCGCGGAGTTCGGGCCCGGAGTCGGCGTTCCCGACGATCTAGGGCACCATTCTCGACGCTGGTTGGCTCAATCGAAGAGGAGGGGGCCACGAACTCACCGAACCGATTTCGCGGCCGATTAGAGCTCGAGGGGCGAGGCACGGCTCGACGCGGCGGGCGGCGATCTGCACGACGGCGATGCAAAACAAGGCCATATCGACCGGGTTAGACTTTCTCAAGAACCCGGCGAAAGCACGAGAGCGAGACAAAGCTCTAGGACCTACCTAGGGCGACGGAGACCTTGGCTGGCCACGACTTTTTTAATTTGGCGGCGGGCGGCGGCGACGGCGATTCTCGCGGCGGTGCGGCTAGGGGCTGCTGCGGCCGTTTTAGTAGATGGGATTAGGGGTCGGGGACTCGAGGCTACGCTTATATAGGACTTAGCGCCGAGGGAGGCGAGGCACGTCCTGAGGCCGGTCTCCATGTTCGGCTCGAACACGAGCTCGGGCTCTGGGTCGATTCGATCCCGGGGAGGAAGGGGCGGTGGGACCCACCCGTCACCGGACAAGAGAGAAGGAGGCCGGCCGGCCGCTGCTGCTGATCGGTTTGGGCCGGCCCAAAATGGATTCCGAGCGGGCCAAAATGAGAGGGAGGGAATAGAAAATAAAAGAGAGGCTTTTCTTTTATTTCAAACACAATTTCTAAAAGATTTCGAATTCGATTTGAATCAAATAAAAACCAAGCATCTCAAAATAATTTATGCTACAGCATGAATGCAAAATCATGTTTCTACCTCATGACAAATTTTAATTTAATAAAATTTATTTATTTACTAAAATTCTTTGCCGCACAAAAATTGCCAAAGAAAATCAATTTAACTATTTAAAAATTATGCAAAATTTCGGGTGTGACAAATCTACCCCCTTAAAAGAAAATCTCGTCCCGAGATTTGGAAGCTGATTGATCAAGGAGATAGAGATACTTCGTCTTCGACTCTCTGTTGCTTCTCGAATATTTCTATTGTCTTGGTAATGACTTCACCTTAGTCTTCTTTTCCTCTTAACGTTATTCCAAGTGACTTGCCGAACTTATTTCGGAATGGGTGCTCCAAACCAACTCCCAATTATTATGCAACCCTCAGCCCACTTATTCGGGCTTGCTTCGTCTTCACACTGAGTCTCTTTTATGATTCTCTTAATGACCATTTTAGGATCAATGGTATGACCATTTCTTCTCCTCTTATAATTCCAAAACCATAGATCTCAACATGTTATTGTATATCCTTTCTACTCCATATATTTACCCTGTTTCCTATCATCCGCGGTCGGCATCGGTAGCTTTTAGCAAGGATCGATCATTTATAGAGGGTAATCCAAAGGACAAACTCACAGCTTCAAGTAAACTCATAACTTGAGGATAGATTGAGAGAAGTAAACACATGAGTTTTAAGCCACTACTCCCCTTAAGAAGAGGTAGACCAAGGATAACCAGGGCGGTTTTCGTAACCTTTCAAACACCTCAACCATCTTATAGACCTTCCAAATGATCATCATGACTCTCATAATCCAAACCAGGTCCAACCATCATCCTCCCTACGTTCTCAAGATACTCAACTTGAACACAATCCCTTAGTCCTTGTTGTTGTTATCCCCATTTAATCCTTGTGATTCCTCATATTCCAAAATGAACTTATTATTTATCAATTGTATAGCACTAGTGTTACTTAAGTTCCACATACAACTTGGTCTTGGTGTCATTCAAACTTTCTTAGCATAATTATCCTTTAATAAGTCGTCGAAATGACATCTTCTTCACCCGGATGAAAACATACTTCCATGCCATGCATTTGTGACCATTTTCATCCTATAATAATGCCACATGCTCAATATCAACTTAGTAAGGAAGTCCTTTGTGGAACTTGTACCCCAAAGTAGATTATTAGATCCAACTTCAACTACTAGTGACTTTACTCAAACTAAGTTGCTCAAACTCTGAACCCAATCCAACTAGAAAGTGTAACTTAAAGACCAACTTGTAACTGCTGCACTAGTGGTCGATACAATAATTCCTCCAATTCTTTATGCTTCACAGTCGACTTAACATCCAAGCATCACTTATTATCTCCTCTCGAGTAGCATCTTGAGAGACTTGGACAAATCTTCTTTCAACCTACACTAGAATCATAACATTCCAAGGAAGAACTCTTGCATACTTAGACGACGTTAACTCAACACGCCACTCTCAAGTTCTTCATGCAAATCCACCATTAGAGATATCATAACCACGAGAGCTTTATCCAAACAATTTTCACCGACCAAATTGTAGAGAAATCCATCATTCTGTTCCTATAGCCATCACAACTAACTTGTCCTGAGTTCTAAGTGAACCTCAAAGTGATAAGTAGAAACAGAATCCAATCATGAAGAACACAAGCTCCTTGTAGACGATCCATCCGTCATCACCCTTGAGTGAAAATTGCATGTGCTCAATATTGACATCTCAACCAGAAAATAGCATATGCTTCGGGTGAAGAACCAGAACATATCAACCTTCAACTTGCAATTTCTTCTGCTTGGCTACCCCCTTAAAGAAAAAGCTTACTAGGGGACCAGCAAAGATAACTTGAACATTCTCCTCAGTGAGTCATCCATCTTAATAGCCTAATGACTTCCAAAAGAAGTTCAGATGCATAAGCTAGAACAAGAAATCTGAAATTTCTTGCGAGCAGAAAACAGCAGCTCAGTAAAACACCTCTAACTTCTCTTCTGTAAATCCGATAAAGTTATACTTTATATCGTTGGAAAGCTTACGAAATTCTCTACAACTTTCATGTTGTCAACTTTTTCAGATTATTTTATTAACCAGGTCGAATCTGAGAAAAACAGTAAGGTTGCAAAACTGTCTGGCAGAACAGATACCCCAACTTCGAACAATCATATCTCTTAGCTCATAATATGCAGTAAGGTGCATGATACGGCATTGGAATGCTACAGAAGTCTAGTTTCATCCCTTAAATTTTCAGCCAGATCTCACGAACCAACAAAAAGTTATAACCGAAACATTGCAGGCTGCTCCAGAATAACAGCAGGGACAGCAACGAGATAACCAAACCAAATGCATATGACCTAACCAAATCTTAATATTCTTAACTTAAAGAACTTGTGGACAAGCCCACAAAGCTCCAGCACTCATTACAAAGATCCAAACCACCAAGAACACAATAACAAATCAATAGACACTCAAAAAGTCACCAACACATCAAATTCGACTCACTAGCTAGACTCAACGCTAACGACATTTAAGATATGGGAATCCTAACACTTATGGACGTGACGGGGTTCAATATCATCATAGATAGGTGGCTCTCCATTAGCCACACGGCGCTGGTCCACCTCTTCCTCGAACCTGTCAATGCGAGCTTTCTGCCTTTCCACCAATTCTTCCAGCTCGGTGATCTTGCCCATCAACTCACGTGTGAAGAGGACCATCGTGTGAGCAATTGGGTCTAGACCAACTGGTTCCATTATAGTCCAAGGAGCGGTGGGGTGACTCCTCGGAAGGTAGCGGTTAGCATCTTGCATCCGATCAAGCGGCGGCGTGGTACTCCTTGTAAGCTTCGAAGGCGCATCATCCATGCTAGAGAACATGGTAGGGACGAGGACCGGTGTGCCCAAAGGTAGCATCCGCCAAATTGGCATTCCTTGCCTCATCGAAGCGCACGGACACTTCTCATTTATCCGAATGTCTCCTCCAGGGGATGGGTGTACTCATGGCAAATATACTTGACTTGGGCGAACCAATCTGCGTAGTAGTCCATCAACATGTGCATCGAGGAGTTCATGCGGCCGGAAGTACGTCCATGTGGAGGAAAATACCTCCGCATAAAATCCATCGGGGCTGTCTTTGGAGGGTCTTGCACAGTGGCGGTGATGGTGCGGTGGTGATGGTGGCTGCGGTGATGAACCACCCCTTGTGGTATTTCATCTTCATCATCACTGCCCGACCGCCCACGATATCCATTGAATCGCCGGACACCACCTCCTCCACAACTTCCTCTTCGGGCTCGCCTCGAGTTACAGTGGCGGCAGTGTGCGAGGGGATCTCCCCGAGGGGAACCTCGGTGGCCGCTTGGCCGACTTGAAGAGCGCCAAATCTTTGGGACCTTGTCATCGGCATCTCGAGGGGATTAGTAGGAAATTTCACAATAAGTTAGTAACTAAACCCCAAAAGTTTGGCAAATAATCAAGGAGGCATGAGTAGAGAAAGAGAACTAATAAGCGACCATTCTAACTAAGGCTTTGCGTCCCCTACGGTCGGCCACGGAGTCGATACCAATTTGTAACACCCGGTTTTAAGAACAAAACCGAGATAAAGCCATATGTGAGCCCCGGAAGTCAATCTCACATATACTTTACAAATTATAAGAAGTATCAATTCACAATGCTTAAAATATAACGAATATAATATAAGAACAGATAACCTCGGCTAGCGAGGCGGCGGAAAGACTCTTCAATCTTAAGTGCAGGCTCCACGGGGACAAGCCCGGACTGGTTGATCACAAGCCTAACTTCCTCCCGAAGTGGGGGTGAAATAGCAAGGGTGAGTCCATGTCGAACTCCAAGAAAAGCATAGCCGGGGGTTTATGAGGCTCGTCGACACTTTTTTAAAGCTGCGGTTGCTTTTTAGAGTTGGTCAAGTTTTAAGCTTAAGCAAAGAAAGGAATCCCAAACCATTATTCACACTTGTGGACGGATATCATCATCAAATTAATACCAACAACAAAGTAAGCACACAAATCTATCCATTAGTGTTCCAAGGCCGTTCATAACCGCGAACACGGTGACGACATGTCGATTTAGTTAACTCTGCGCAGAGGTGTACACTTTCACTACGGGTCATGATTTTCCATAGCATGGGTCCTCAAACCCCACAACACCGAAAACTCACATAAAGCCTTTCAAAAGGGTTATCTAAACATGCCGAATGGCGATAGGGCTACAACCCATTCTCTTCCCATTCGAGGTAACCACCAACACGAGTAAACACTATCCCCTCGAGCGACTAGAGCGAGCCACGTAGCCCCCATAGTTGTAATTGTATATCCCGGATGACCACGAATGGATAAAGTCCTTATGGAGAGCTAAGAGCTTCATAAATAAACAACCCCCAAGCTCTTTAAGCCCTATGTACCATGGCATCATCAATCTGCTCGCATTAAAATCATACAACAAAGTAAATTTTAGTTGGTTGAGCGCTAGCAATTACTACCCAATGCATAAGCCCATAGGTGACAAGGAACAAGTATTCAAGACTAGGATAATCCTTAACGGTAACCAAGGAGGACACATGCATCATGAATTAATGATTAAGGTGAATAGGACATCAAGGATGATCCCAAGCTATACTTGCCTTTGATTATTGGGCTCTTGATGCTGCTGGTCTTTGCTCGTAGAAGTCCTCTTGATCACTCTCGAACTGATCCCGACTATATTAATCCACCACGCCAAACAACACGCAAACATCGATTTTGAGTCAAACACAAGGCAAACAAGAGCATAATAAGATAACAGTACACCAAACAGTACAAAAACAGTTTGAAAAGCTCATAAAACTATTCTACTCGTCGCTACGATCATATCGATATAAAGATCACAAAAATCGGAGCTAGAACGGCGTAGTTATGAATTTTACAAGCTTTCTAGTAATAAAATAATTAACTAATATTAATTCGAAAATTAAAAGTTCACAAAACTGACTAAAAGTGATACTAACATGTAGATTACGAAATTACGATTCTAACAGTATTTAACGACTCAAATCGGAGTTAAAACGGAAAAGATATGAAGGTTTGAATCTGGATGGCAAACTTGTAAATAACTGAAAGCGTAAACCGGCCGCAGTGCGGGAAATACGTTTTCCAGTTAAGAAAGCGTAAACTGGTGCGGTTATGGCTGAAAGTACGCTTTCCCGAAGGCGTAGCGTAATAGCTGAAAGGCGCTAAGGTCTCTTACCGAATTAACTATAGACGGCGGGGGTCTAACTTGTAAATTTCCAAAACGAAAGGGTATTGGATAATATCGCCCGCACGATCTTAAATGAACGGCCGAGATTAGACGGGGGAATAAACCGGCGGCGCTTCCCGCCGGAGCCGAGGAGACGGCGGCGCTCCGCCGCGGAGTTCGGCGGAGTCGGCGTTCCCGACGATCTAGGGCACCATTCTCGACGCGGGTTGGCTCAATCGAAGAGGAGGACAGCGAACTCACCGAACCGATTTCGCGGCCGATTAGAGCTCGAGGACGAGGCACGGCTCGACGCGCGGCGGGCGGCGGCGACTGCCACGACGGCGATGCAAAAACAAGGCCATATCGACCGGGTTAGGACGGCAACCGAGCGAGCACGAGGCGAGACAAAGCTCTAGGACCTACCTAGGGCGACACGGAGACGCTGCCGGCCACTAATTTGGCCCGGGCGGCGAAACAGCGGCGGCGACGGCGAATTCTCGCGGCGGTGCGGCTGGGGCTGCTGCGGCCGCTAGTAGATGGGATTAGGGGTCGGGGACTCGAGGCTACGCTATAGGGACTTAGCGCGAGGGGGAGGCGAGGCGCACGTCGAGGCGGGTCGGTCTCCATGTTCGGCTCGAACACGAGCTCTCGGGCTCGGTCGATTCGATCCAGGGAGGGAAGGGGCGGTGGGACCCACCGTCACCGGACAAGAGAGAAGGAGGCCGGCGGCCTGCTGCTGCTGATCGGTTTGGGCCGGCCCAAAATGGATTCAGCGGGCCAAAATGAGAGGGAGGGAATAGAAAATAAAAGAGAGGCTTTTCTTTTATTTCAAACACAATTTCTAAAAGATTTCGAATTCGGATTTGAATCAAATAAAAACCAAGCATCTCAAAATAATTTATGCTACAGCATGAATGCAAAATCATGTTTCTACCTCATGACAAATTTTAATTTAATAAAATTTATTTATTTACTAAAATTTTTGCCGCACAAAAATTGCCAAAGAAAATCAATTTAACTATTTAAAAATTATGCAAAATTTCGGGTGTGACACCAACGCGAAAAATTCTATTTCACTGTCGAGCTAATCCTATTGGAAGATTTCCTATTTTTTTTGTTGGTTTTTCATATTTTTGCATTGTTTTTTTTTACCAACAGGAAATTTTGAGTTTCCATTAGTGAACTACATTGCACTTATTCTGCAACCTGACTATGTTGCACTTATTCTAAAAAATACAAAGGAGAACAATCGAGTCAAAACTCCATCTTAACGGCTTTACTAACTTCCATATTTCAATCAACCACTCTAAAAGGTGTGTCAACCGTAGGTCCTAGTTTAGGTTGGTGGATCCGGATGCAGGCCGGACATCTCGTCGGAGAAGCTACAAGTCAGGGTTTGCTGGTGGAGGAGAGGGTAGGGAAGAGAGGAGGAATGGAAGAGGCATCATCACGAGGGGCCTTTTGGATTGCCGCAGGCCGCCACCGCCGCATGCCGGACGGTACCAGTTGTGGCTGGGAGAGAACTAGGGGGAGGGGGCTCTAGAGTGGCGGCGCACCCCTGAGTCGCCCGTTGGGACGTCTAGGGGAGAGGAAAAGTAGGCATGTCTTGATCAATTAAGTTGTAGTTGTGGGCACATGTAGAATGGCTTGGTAGAGTACTACAGTGGCTAGCTCTAACACGGTGAGGTGTTCGTGTTGTTAGTCAAAGCTGACCATGGGTTACTAGAAGATAGAGTTGTTAATTAAGAGGAAATTTAATAGCTGGCTGCCTGGCTAGCCTCTTCAGTATAAATATATGGTCCACTTATTTTCTCACATGTTATCTTGGTTCTTGTACACAAGCAGGCTACAAGTTTACAACCTGCTTCTTTTCTCACTCTTCTCTTCTCTCCTCCACGTTAACATTTAACCTTCTTGTAGCCCACTATTATACTTGCTCTAAGAATACGCATAGGCGTGCGCAAGTGCGTGCACAACACATATTGACTTGAATTTTGGAAGATAAATTCATGCTTATTAGACCAATATTATTATATATAGATGGACAAATAATTGGCTGCCCAGCATGTTATGTCTTGTTTTTATTGGGTCAAGCACAACATGACCATGTGCAATATCGCGTTGGCCAGACTAGCCCAAGGCACAAGGCCACCATGTGCCATGCCAGCCCGTCATTGTCCTCGCTCACCGACCAGAAAGGAGAGGAGTATGAGGTCCCCCATCCACCACGCCTAGAGAGAGAAGATTAAGGAGAGGTTTCTCTTACGCCCTTGCAGCCCACTCAAAGGAGTCGCCACAGCCGGGGGGTAATTGGAGGAGCTCCTGGTTGCTAGAGTGCAAGATGCGTGCATGGAGACTGGAGGGCACGACCGTGGAGGAGTTTTAATTTGGTATGAGCACGGAGGAATTATCGGTGTGAGGGGAAGGTGGAAGGCTGGGTGGGGCTTGGGCTCACGCTGCACTGTTGCGCTCTTGTGAGGCAGTCAATAGGGCCACCGACTTTGTTGCGGCTTTCATTTTTTGTTTTAGTATTACACAGTACAAAGCAGATATTGCGGTTTTCACATGTGACATGTCCGGGCCTTCCTGGCTTGTGGCTCGTTGGCCACAAGCCAGCACCAGGCCATTGTCTAACAAGCAGTGTTTCGTGTCACTAGACATGTTAGGACGATAGGCCCAAGCATGGCACCTGCTACCTAAGCTGTGCTCGGGCAGGCCAAAAACATCGGCCTCGGACCTTTTATACAACTACAATCAGAGCATTACTTCCATTCCTTTCAAAGGCAAAGAATTTTTTTTTTTAACTTGTAGCCCACTTCTGCTGTTGAGAACTCTAATCTGGTGTGCAATTGATACTCAACCTCGTGTGCTCAAGTGGTATTCTATTTTAATTTGTCTGAGCGATGACTGCTACGTGATATGTGTGTCGACTTCTTCTATATATGCCAGTTGCATTCAAAAGACAAAAACCATACATATATGTTTGTGCAGGATAATATTATTGGTTTCTGCAAAACATACAAATGTTTTCTTTCGTTGATTGAACCTAACCTGAGCAAGAGTGTGATTACATATGTCTATGATTTTGTAACATCAACATACCTGCTGAAACAGCCTGGACTTCACTGCCCATGGAATCCCTGATGTGGATGGCTAGCTTCGTGCTGTAGTTGGGGTGGACTGAATAGAAATCTTCCACCGCCAGTGAAATACTGGCTAGTGATACGTTCCCCACCAACGAACCCAAGTCAAGGATCACCCCTACATGGAATTCGTCTGCTGCCCCACCCCTATGTGCGGTGCTATTTTCAGCTGCTGCGAAAGTGAAGGCCAGTAGAAGAAGGAACAGTATGGTTTGGGGAGGTATTTTCTCCATTTTCTCCATATTACCATGTAGCTGCATGCAATGCAAGGCCAGTTAATTTTTTTGCGCTGGCTGTGCATGTCATTTATAGCACAGCTCCTAGATTCTTATAACATCAAAAAGTTTACTTTTCATCTTTTATAACCATTTTTCCTGAGTGGATCGATCGGAACTGTAGCTAGGGGGAAAAAATCCCTCTATCATCAAAGCAAAGCCATTGACGCCCACAAACCATGTGGTAAGTGGTTTCCCAGTGGAATGCTTGGCGTCCACTTTCATTAATGTCATGACCGCAGGGGGAACAAGCACATACTATCCCCACGTGTCGCATCCAAATCCATTTTCTTCCCTTTGCACGCTGCGAGGGTAAACTTGGGTCGATCACGTTTGGCTGAGCTTCAGCTCCAAGAAGTTTCGTGTATCAAAAGATACAAAGACATTTAGACCCCGCTTAGATCCTATTGTAGTTTAAGCACATATTTGGGATAAGCTATGTAATTTCTATAACTTTACTTAAGTAAGAGTACAAACATAGCATGAATAGATATATAATACATTTCCCGTCTTCCACCCTATGAATTTGAGATAGACTTATTTGTAAACTTAAGTAAAGTTATGGAATCTCAAATTCCAAGCCAAATAGTGTGATTTATTAAATAGATTCCAATTCCTCTAAAATGAAGGGATCCAAAAAGACACCGAGAGAATTTAGATAACTTATTTTACTAGCAAAATTGTCCGCTATTGCAATGGGATAATTAAAAACATATATAATTTTTATTCGACCGAAGATTAAGTGTAAAAGAAATGATTGTTTATGTTAAAAATCGGATTTTGTTTAGTGTCGTAGTTCGTCTTCTCCACCGCATCTACATCCTCAAAGACCACTATTGTATTCTCTAGCTCACCCAAACTAGGCACGACATCCTTCCTCCACACCTTCTGAAGTGTGCACTCCTAGCTGTTTTTTTTAGATAGATGACAGAGGAGGAGAGCTAGTAGCCAAATCAAACTTTCCATTGAAGAGAGAAGTTTTTCCCAAGAAGGAAAGAAGGTAAGGCTACTCCTTATAAAGGATAAAAGGAGCTATCTAGATTTGAAAGTCACATTTAAGCAATCTTTCACAATGATAAAGGGAAGGCTTCAACAAGAGCTTGGAAAACATGGCAAAGGAGGAAATCAAGGATCAAGGAGGACCGCATATATGTCTATTCCCAAAACTGAGAATTCGACTTGAAGATCACATGGACATAGAGGAGTCCAACATGAGGTGGTATACAAGTTTTGTAAATGGTAATAACTGAGCCTCTCCAAAAAGACTCTTCTAGGCGCTACAGTTTGAAAGAGGCCGGAAGGGAGGCAACCGGGCTCCGGTGTCGATTTCCTCTGTTCCCCCTCCACTCTAGCGGACAGTTCGACACTCGAGGGGATGGGGAACGAGGCAGTCGTTGTATATTATTACCTAGTTTAGTAGTTTTAGATCCGTGAGGTGTGCGATTGGTGGAGACGCCACCGCCTTCAAGGGAATAATCTTCACTAGCCCCTTCTTCACCTCGTCGGTATGTGTTCTGGCAGTGACGAAGAGCTAGGTGTCTGCTACCTTGTCAGATCTAGGGTTTCTTTTGAAGCTTTGGATCTCGTCGGCGAGGACTTTTGTCGCTCCATCGGCTTCTTCATGTCCGACACTGTTGATGCCCTCTTCGGAGAGGTTTCAAGGAGGTATGCCTACCATTGTTCTGAGGATTTCGGGTGGTGGTTTACTGGTAACTAGGTGAAAATTTCTTTACCCTTTTGATTGCTTCGTCGTCCGTCGACTTGGAGTTGCCTGAAGCTTATGATGACTCCCATGCTCCTCGGCGGTGGGATGGCCAGTGGCCATCTTCTTTGGCTTGGGTATTCAACAGTTCTACAACATGTTCTTTTTGGCATTCTATCCGTTGTGCCGATTAAAACATTTTCTTCGTCAGGAAGGGCGGTGGCCTCCACTTGCAACTTTGATGTGCAGTGGATGCTCATCGAGGGGATTCTCCATTCACCGGTGACAAAGACGAGCAAGACTATGCACAACCCTTGTATGGACTTCAATGTAATTTTGTTTTTTGTTCAAGAGTGTTGTTGTAAGTTGCGATGTAAACCTGGAATTATTCCTATGAAATATAATCCCGGTTTTTCTCAACAAAAAAAGGTTTTGTAAATGGCATACAAGGAATGCTACAAGTGAAGTGGTATCAAAGAGGGGCAATTAAGTGGAGAAGGAAAGTCATTTATGCTCATCATTGAATAAGCTGGTCTTGATTGCACAATTTGATGGTTAGGATTGGAAAGCGTATACTACATGCTTAGTTGCCGCAAGCTACATGTAAATGGAATTAGTTGGTGGAATTTGTTCTTGGACCAAAGATTGTGTTGCTTCTGAATACTGGTCATCAATCTGGAACTTGTAAGGAAGTTCAGTTAGTGGTTTCTGTCATCTAATATCTCACGGCTTAATTTATATTACTGGTGACAGAAAACAGTGACTTATAGAAACCGTCAGTATCAATTTATATTACTAAGGCCTTCCAAGATTGTCTGAACAACTATGGCAGCGAGATCAGCAAGTGCCAGTTCTACCTTGACATGCTGAACGAGTGCCGCCGTGGTGGTCTGTCTGCCTAAGCTACCTCTATTGGGATGGATTTGATGGATTCTCTTCTCTTTTTATTCATGGTATCTCATTAATAAGACACCGTGAAACTCTGAACCATCTCCACAGCTTGAAACGGATGTGCCGTGACACCACCGGTCCATGCTATGTTCTCATTCCTGGGAGTAGTACATTCTGTTATCCCATATTGGAACAAGACATCTGTCTCTGGATCGCTGGTGATCATAAGTATTTGAATGAACCAGTTATGTTGGAATAAAAAAAAAATGTTTCTCTGGTTCTGTTACATGACTTTTGTTGCTTATTTGCTATTGGCCTATAGCCCAAAGCTCAAAGCCCTGGAAAATAGAATGCTGCGTTTGCAGCAACCTACATGCAAAGGCAAGTCAAGTCCAGTCGAATTGGTTCTCAGGAATCCTTTCTCAGGAAGAAAAAGAGCCTTGGGATTATTCCTGCAGACTGAAGAATAATGGCATTGCTAGTAACTTAAGTTGTCGTAAGACAACTTGCAGTCAAGTCAATCTGTTGCGAGGATAAGTCCCATCTTCTAAGTTGATTACGTGTGTGTCACTTTGAAATATGTTATTTATATACTTTGTTTTGGCTAACCGAAAGTGTTATTCTCCTTACTTGCAAAGTACCGTTCCCTTCTGCACAAATGTATTTTACAGGAAGCAGAGGAGGAAATTAGTTATGATCGAGATCAAAGTGCTATAAAGTAGGATGATCCTGCTATGCAAAGACAAACATGCTTATCGAATTTGTGCTCTTGTATGCACTAAGCCGACGATTGAGAGCTAAAGGATATGGCATACCTGTGTTGTTTTTGAGAATGTGTATATGATGCGTATCACTCATACTTGCAAAAGAATAGCGAAAATTGTAGCCAAATGGTGGGAATAGAAACACAGATTCAGTTTGTACCACAACAATATGCCTATTTCAGTTTTTTTTTAACTTCAGTAAAAAAAAAAAAAAAAACGGTATGCAATAATAACCTTATTACTGTTAATATCCTGTTTTTTTTACAACATCTGTTAATATCCTGGTTATTGTGTCATCTTATTTTTCTTTGGTTCCCGTGAGCAGGGCGGCCAGGGAATCAGAAACCATCATGACCATAGTAAAAAATCTTTTACAACCTGATGTATGAGTGTACCTGCACTGCTCTCTGTACATAATCCAACACAAAGAATCTTGGTTCAAAAAAAAAAAAGAAGAGACAAAAAAGACGAATCAGTGCAAAAGTTCGGCAATTGGCACAATGCAAACCAGATCGAAACTACGGAAGAATGAAAGGAATCCGATGCAGATATACTCCGGCTGAACAAACACGGCTGATGACTCGGGCGGGCGAGGAGCAGTGTGCGAATGAATCCCGGCAACTTGCCGTGGGCGTCGATTTGGACGAAAGAAGAGAAGTGGGACGACTCAAGATGACACTGCTACGCTACGCACAAGAATCTAGAACGGCCTGAACGAATACCATTAACAGATTGATTATGTACTGCAGCCTCGGAAAAGCTGATATGAATGGATATTAGGCAAAATATGTGGTGAAAAGTGAAAACCATCTATTAAGTAGAAATAAATGTTTTGGTTGTTTAATCTTTTTTTAAAAAAACTTAGCACATCTACGCTGCATACAATTATGTACTCACATAAAAAAAATGCACACTCAAACTGAAATAATCATCGGAAAATGAAAATATGAAGTTTACATGCATTAAAAAACAAAATATTGAACATTTTTATTTCACTATTTCTCTCTTTTTTACAAACATTTCACTATTTGAGCCTTCAAAAACATTTTCACTATTTCTCAAACGATAAATCTTTTTTTCTTTCTCACGGACGGGTCGGGATTTCGGCCCAACTCGCAACCCTTTTGGCCCATGAGGCAGTCCGCTTCCTGCGTTGTGGTCCACACCAACCACGGAAAAAATGGGCCTCCGCAAACCAAGGAAGCCGCTTCTCGGGCTGAGGAGGGTTCAGGCCGGCTGGCCGCTGGGCAGCTCGTCGGCCGGCAAAGGGGATCCCGGCAGGTGACGCCGTGACGGCGGCCACGAAGTTGTGCTACCGATGAGGCCCCCGTCCTGCGCGAGGAAACGGGGATTCCTCCTTGTCATGGGAAGTAGTGGGTGAGCTCTATTTATTTCTTCTGGTCTAGCTAGAGGTTTTACTGCACAGATCGTCGTCGATTGGGCATGCCCAAACACGCATGCTATTGCTTGATTCCTCTGCTCAGATTGTTCTTATACGCATTTTTTTGTGTTGGTGTTATGGCATCTAAACATGATATAGTGGTCTACCAGTCTAGTTTTAATAATATTTTGACAATAATTGCTGGTTGAAAAGCTAAGATGCGCTAGTGTGCAATGCAATTAGCTTTCAGTTGGGTTGCTCGTTAGCTGGTTCCATTGACTGAATTTCTGGGACACACATGTGAATACGACAAGTATAAGATAAAATGAATAGTTGCTAATTGCTATCTTTTCAAGGTGAAAAACTCAGAAGCGTGAGCTGCACCATGCAAATTTATTTCAGTTAAAATATTTTGTTCGTGCTAATTTTCTCATTTTTCGCCTTTTTGATGCGACACTGTAGTGGCGATTCTACAATTTCGTTGTGCAGGGATGAACTCTGCTTGTCTTTTTTGCAGTACTAATATTTCTGCATTTCTCTAGTTAACAATTATGCAATTTTTTGTGCACTGATGCAGTCTGGGTTTCTCCAATTGCTTAGGTTCTTAACTGGGGATTGCTGCTAATGTGCTTGTCTTGCTACGGTCTCTGTTTTTCTGAATTTAGGGTGTATGAGATGATTCTCTTCTTGTGTAATTTTATATTTCCTGTCCTTTTTGTTATCAGGTAAAAGTCAAGGAATAACAATGGAGAAAGCTTCCTGGGATGTGGTAAGCTGCGTCTCACCCCCCCCTAACCTCACCCTCTTTTGGGTGATCAATTATCTCTGCTTTGCCTGGATCACTTCTTGCTCAAGAATATCATGTTCAAGGTATTCATTATTAATATAATATACAAATGCTGAACCTCTAGCTCTTGCCTGTTTGCTAAATGCTAAGGATGGGAATGCTGGAGCCTGCTTGGGACTCTTTGAGCTAAAAAAATATTTGGACTTGAAACAATGGGATTAAAATTACTATACTCAAAATTCCTTATCTTTTGATATTATCTGTCCTTAATTTTGCATCTCTGGATTTGTCAAATTTTGATACAATATTCATGACTGTTGGATGGAATGAAAGATATATGGGAGAAATTTCTTCATGAATTTGGTCTGGAAAAACCTTTTTTTCAAGTTCAGGGCACATATCCATGCTGGTGTCGCCCTTGGAAATAACTGAATCTTGCTGTTCGACTTCGTTCGTGGTGAGTTTGAGTCCTTGCTGGGGTCGCCCTTGGAGACAACTGAATGCCACTTTGCAGGCACTGCTTTCGTGTCGAGGAACCATAGTATACCTCAGGTACTTGTACCTAATCAAATTGGTCTGATACAAATTAACCTCTCTGGCTTTTCTGCTTTGCTTCTCACTCCAGTTTGTTCTATTGTGGGTTATTAACTTGTCAAATCTAATACAAGCCTTCGCAATTTTTATTTTCAAAAAGATGCAATTTTATTGCCTCATTGTCCATCTGACAGTTTTCTGGAAAGGAGCTAAAACGTTGTTATATGTCTGGTGAAATTTTAAGAATCAATGTTGATCCATTTGGGTTGTTAGTGAAAACTCATGATTTGAGCCATTTGATTTGGCAACATTCTTTGATGCATTGTACCGAAAAGCATTCTCGCATTAATGCTTATTTCCAGGGCAATCTGCAGCATGAGTACACTGGCATCAATTGTGTGCCCTTCGATGGTCCTGGAGTAAGGCAGGAGTTGATTGGACTTCTCAGATACTTCAGACTCTGCATGTTTCTCAAAGAAAGTGGACAGGGTGATTTTCTTATAAGGATTTTTTCTGTAGCTTGAGTTGCAAGTGGAGAAAATTTTATTTTTATTGCCTAGGATTGTTCTCTGTAACACATTGCATTTGCAACTGTAGTTGTTTTTCCTGTGCTTAAAACCGCTCAAGGTAAAGAGAACACGGCAAAAAAGAAAATTTACTTAATTTTTGATGAATCGATTCATGTGTGCTCCTGCCATAGTACTCTCCTCTGATATACACTTGTTAAATATACCAAGCTCTAAGAGCACACTTTATTAGTGGAAGCGTAAATTTCTCATTATAGCTTTTATACCAAATCAACTGTAAATTTGTTTCCCGTAGCGTTAGCACGGGCACTATACAATACATAATACATCTTGAACGTGTACGTCTGGGTGAATTCTGGAGAATGGACCCGATGGAAATTTGGATTAGGTTGACTCAGTCTTGGCACAACAAACTGTTGCTTGCTGCTCCATGAGATGAAATATCTGGATTTGTTTGGACTCCTAAACCAGTTGAGCTGATGAGTTCTAAGGATATATCTATCTCTTGTTGGCAAGCATCATCTTGTGCATCATTTGGCACTGTCATCTGTATATTTTGTGCCTGGTTGCGATCCAGTTCCCCTTGGTTGGTTCAACCCGTTACTATGCTCTGATCCATATTCTTCCTCAGTCTGGTGGTCGCAACCTATGCTGTTCTTTATCTTATGCTTGTTTTTGTAGAGGAACATCATCAGGGCCAGTAAAAGGGCAAAAGTTGAAGCAATCCCTGTGACTAGAAAGAGTCCTGAAAAGCTTTTTTGAAGTTTAGACTGCTTGAGCTGGCAATGGTTCCATCATTTTGACAGGTATGTCCTCTGATCCATTTATTTTCAATCTGGATGATAGTGTCCCCTTCTGTTATGCTTAGAATTGCTCTAGAGAAGTCATTGACCATAGGGGATCTCTTGGGGAATGCCTACTCAGAAAATGCAACAGATTCAGTAATGCACAAACCAAATACCTAATAGATATTTTTTAAAAAAAAAAATGAAATGGTTAGCATTCTAAGCTTCACAAACATCCACAAAAAATGCGCATTAAAGATTATTGAATTGCATGGTTCTTGCAGTTATCAACTTTTGCAAACTCATGTCTGTGGTTTTAGATCGATTTTACTATCATTGAAACTACCAGTTTCTGGTTGGATGAACATAATGATCAACAGAAATCTGTGAATGGTAAGCTTTTTTTTTTTTTTTTCATTTTCCCTGCTGTTGATCAAACTAGAATACATAGATTTGTGTTGATGGCATGTCAGTACGTTTAATGTCTTCATGTACTTTTGGCCATCTGGCGTCTTCTCTGAACAATTTGTATTCCAGAACCAATAACAAAATTTCAAATATACACAGCCCTACTCCATTGTTTATGTATTTACATGTTTGCATCTCCATTTCAGCATTCTGTTTAAAATAACATGAAATGTGTTGAGTCACAAGTATCTGCAAGTTATGACTGCATGTAAGTATGTAACTTGCAGTATTCTAGTATGATTTTTGCTACATCTGAATTTACAAAGAAGTCCTTTTGAAAAGCCAACATAATGCTAAATAAATCCTTAGATACTGTGCATTGTTATTTTCAGATGTGGTCTGTGTTTCTATAGATATTCCGTCAGGGATTCTGCATTATTTCTCAAGTTTAAGCAGATTTCAAGTATATATTTCCTAGTTCATAACCTTTAGAGTCATACAATGTAACGATGCACACAACATATCTGGTTAAGCTAACTTACAAAGCCAAAACCTTCGGACTTGTATATTGGTCCAACCATTGTGTAACCTTTGCAATTCTCTGCTAGAAATATTTTGATATATGGAACTTCATGTATGAGGGCAGCAATGCCACCATTTTTGCTCCCTTTAGAGAGAGCATCAACAAAATCATCTGAAGTATTGTATGCCCTGATCTTTCTTCTGTCAAATCCAAGTTCTTCTAATAGATCCACTACATAAGAACCATTATGGTAGCCTACATATTCTCCTTTCCTAAGCAGTTCATGGACATCAGTTACTGTGGGTTGAAGCTGTTGCACGGTGAGAATTGATGATAGATTGGCTGTATAACTTGATGTGATCACAAGAAGTACAAATACCCATACAATAACAACCAATCTAGACAAAATACTGTCCACTCTCTCCTGCAATACGATGTGCATATCAACCATCAATGTGCCTTCAAATAAATCATGAATGCTAAACGTACTATATATTGTTCATGTCTGTAATGAGAATCTTAAACAAGTCAGATTAATTTTGTTATCCAAGCAATTCATTAAGAAACTCGTAATCTATTAAAGTATTTATTAGCTATTGCATATGCAGTAATTAGATGACAAGAATCATCACTCACTATCTGCAAAGAAGGAGAAATATATTACTATTCCAAGCTGGCGGAAAAATGAACCAGTCAGTTCGGCATTATTGATTCGGCCGCTCCAATAGCCAGATGACAATCCCAGTGTAGATGAAGAATGCAATGCTTCCAAACCACAAATCAGTAGTTAATGGCTTCGTGAATACCCATATATTTTTATTATTGTTGTCCTTGACTGGCACAATCATTGCTATCCCAGATTCAGTGTAGGGTAGTGTGAAGTCAGCATAGGATGTTCTATTGTACCTGATGGTTATATCTCCAATTGCTGCATCATATATCTGTAAGCATAACATTTATATAGTGTTATAAGGCATTACGTTACTTCTTTTACTTAAACTTTTTGGAAGATAAATGTACTTCTACATAAGCTCATCACATACTGACAGTTATGGTGGTGTGATGGGTCTAAATAGTCCAATAGGACCCACTATAGCCCAATGTGGACCCACAGGAACAGTACCAGCGGGTGTTGTAAACCGCTGGGAGTTCGTATAGGTCTAGGTTTAGAAAGAGTCCAGAAAATAGGATTGCTTGTAAGGCAAGTCGAGTCAGGTAGGATCCGCCCTATAATTCTATAAAGGGAGATGTAACTATTGAGATTAAGGAATAATCAAGCGGTAAAACTCTAAAGCTCTCTAAGCCTCTTTTTGAGCTGTCGGCGGACATGCCGCCTTCCCTACTCCCAAATGTCTGCTGCTACCACTGCCCCGCCCCTCCCCTCCCCTCCTCTCTCTCTCTCTCTCTATCTATCTAAAGTGGGGGCCCTAGTGCAGCTGTTTCCCTTTCTAATTACCCCCAATTCTATCCTCTAATCCTCTCCCAAGATACAAACTATTGCAGGGGCTGGTGGTGAAGAACACATAATGGCAATAGTAACAAGAGGTCTGTTATTCTAAATTATAGAAGAAAATTGTTACACCATAATATATGCATAGAAAAACATATGATTAGTTGTGCTAACTACTGGACCCATACAATTAATAATACTCCCTCTATACAAAGTAAATTTCGTATTAGAGATAATGTATGTATGCTCCTTATAGCAGTTTATTTTACTTGAGTAAACTGCTATCCGAGTATGGTACCCATTCATTTACGATGGTTAGATGCTTAAAAAAACTCTGCACCTTTATCTTTCTTCCGAGAAAATAAGAATAGCAATTCCCTTACCCCAAGATGAACTTGGTACACAAAATCATTATAGTTCCCAAAGTCTGCATTACCAAATGATACATATTCATAAGGTATTGCATATGGTAGTCTCTTCAGCACCTCTTCAAATACATCGATGGCATATCCAGTAGCAATTGTTGCATTGGTAGTAGGATCTCTTTCCACCATCATAAACTCTGGATATCCACTTGTCCGTACACCTACTCGGAGCTTCTTTCCATTAGTAGGAATTTGCCATCCTTTAGGCACTGCATAAGATTCTCCTGGCCAAATTACTTGATTAAGATCAGGCATAGAGTTTACATTTGTTGTTTCTAATTTGTTTTGTTCCAGCTGCCTGATGATTCCATGCTTTGCTGTCCAAAAGCCTATCTCTTGTGAAGCTCCTCCAACCACATTAATTATCTGGAATATGGAAGGTTGCAGCTGCCTATTTTTAAGGTCAAAATCACCACTTAGGCCTCTGAACTTAGTATGTAAGATTGCATCTAGGAGGTTTTGACGGTTGTAGAAACACCCAAACCTCCGAAACATGTTATGTTCTTCCTGTCTTTATTTATTCGAAATACTACATTGCCCATGCTAACATTTTTACGCCGCTTGTGCCAAGGCCCAAATTGTATCATAACTCGAGTCCAAAAATGCTTAGCTGGGATGGTGCAAGCTGCAACATCTGGATTTGCTTGTTTGAATCTCTTATTCCATCTTGCAGTGAAATTATCAAGTTCCTTTGATTTAGGTACATAGAACTTCACACCTAGTGCACCATTCATTGCTTCAAGTGTTGAAGGGCTAAGTGAACTAGCAATATTTGCGATCCCATCTGTCAAGATCCATGCATACATATCACTCATCATTCCTAGCTCCTTGGCCTTCATAAATAGAATAGAGGCAATAGCAGATGACATATGCACAATATAGACCCTGGTTTGCATTGTCATTATCTTGTAGAGTTCTTGCTCAACTTGGTCACTGGTTGTTGATTCGGAGATCGGACTACGATAAGGCATAAAACCTCCAAACTCTTGAAGTGCATCAGCTAGATATGGTATTATACCTCGCCATAGTCCGTGTCCTCGTAGATGGGCACCACTTCCTTCCAACCATAGGCCTTAATGAGAGAAGCGATGCAATTCACTTGATCCGCATCGCTTAGTGTTGCACGCAAAAAGTATGGGACATTTCGGATGAAAGAGTGGGGCTTGTTGCAGTGAAGGAGATGATTGGGACATGGCTCTTGTTTCCAAGATCAGACACAAAATAGCCTCTGAAGATTTTTGGGGACCAACTATTGCTTGCACATTATAATTCTCCAGCAGTTCTATTGCTGCAAAATTGAATAATTGTAACAGGGATGAACTTTAGTTTACAATTGCATTTATTTGTATTCTGGATGTAGCTAAGATATCTAAAACCGTGCACAAAATATTATCATTTCAGTGGGCCTGTATAATAATATTTCATATTCCCTGTTTCAGTCTTTTGATTATGCATATTAAGAAACTTTCTGATCTTAGCTAAGAAGACATTATTCTTAGTTGCAGTTGTTTGGAAAGAATTGTTTAAAAAAAAAAAAGTTGTTTGGAAAGAAAATCCCTATGGTGTGAATGTGGACAAAGAAAGCATGAGTACTGCAGAACAGGTGCAAACGTAAGTATTAAAGTACTGAAAGCAGAAATTACCCTTATCTTTGGGTGCCTGATTGTTGCTGGTTTAGTTTTGCAGCATGTGTTTTTCTTTTATTTATTTCATTCTTCTTAGGTATACCTTGTCACTAACTTTCTGCATATATGTCTACCCATAGCTCTACTTTCTGATAAGGTGATGATTAGGGAAATATTGAACAAAATATATGACTAGCACTTTAGTAAACATAACATTTCAGTTATGGACAAAACATGCCAGATGTTCATATGTACAACAACGAATAGTATTGTATAAGTAAAATTCGTAGCATGCACTGCACCATAAATATTACTAATGGATTCTATCCCTAAATCCAACTTTTCGTTACTAAGGACTACCTTTTGAAGTAGAGGGGTGGTGTGGGTGTTTCTCTTGTAAATATGGATTTTTTTTCGTTAATGTAATGATACACAGAACACAGTTCTCAAGCGTATCATCATCATCATCAACAACAACAACAACAACAACATAGCCTTTAGTCACAAGCTAGTTGGGGGTAGGCTAGAGATGAAACCCATATGAAACAAGTAATATTCATTGCATTAACAGAACTACCTGTACAGATGACATCTTCATTGCATAACTTGTAAGCAATATCGAAAGTTCGAATTGATGAAGAGAAACTTTTTTCCCCTCTCTCTAGGAAGTCTGCCAAAATGTAGATAGAATAAAATCTAAACCAATTTAAAAGGTAATGTTTTCCTTGGTTCCATTTCCACTTTTTAAAATCTTTTTAATCCACAGGGTTTAGAATTTTTTTTCTCGAATACACATGAGACATGTGTATCATTGCATTAACAAGAAGAAACGAGAACACCAAAGTACACACACACACTCATGAGCCAGCACACCAAGCACACAGTAAATGTACCTGCTGAGGCAGCTTGGATATCTTCTTCACTGGAATCCCTCATGTGAAGAACTAACTTTGTTCTGTAGCTACTGTGAACTGAATAGAAATCTTCCAAGGCCATCAAAATACTCATATGCGCAATCTTGCCCACCAATGACTGCAGATCGAGGATGACTCCAACATTTACTGTGCTGGGTTCTGTTTCAGTTGCATTTTGAGTAGCTGTGATATTGGAGATTAACACCAACAAGAAGATGATCCTAGATGGCATCGCCATGCTCCGAGGGTTGAGTTCTACATGACCTGTGGAGCCACTGCATTGCCCTTATATAACTGGTTCGAGGCACCATTATTCTAAGTAGATCGTATCCTGGTCAGCTCTGAACTACAAGGCCAAGTTTCCATTCTGATTATCTTTTCCACTTACATTTTGCTTACAAGAACAAGTACCATACTGTTGACAAACACAAATTTTTTTTTCAGTTGGACAGGAATGGTTGTTGTGTTACTTTCTACAGTGATGAAGGTGAAAAATGAGAAATCAAGAAGAATCAATGAGCTGGATGGGTTGCATATAGTCAATCATTTGACCCAAAAAACTGGGTGTGAGAAGTCAAAAGTGACGTTTAGCATACAAGTGGACACTAGAACTATTCTATGTGCTCCCCGAGGCATTGACCTCTTCTGTTATTAAGGGTTTTTTTTTTTTTTTTTGAGGAAACAAGGTTCTTCAAATTCATTTCTTTTCTTTTATCCCCTTTCTTCACGATGATACTTGAAGGGTAGAGATTTTTTAGGAAGAAAACCGCCAAAATTAGAGCAAAAAAAGAACCTAAAACTGAGAAATGAGGTATAATTTCTGTTTTATGAGAATTTAGGTATGTATAAACTTAGCTATCTCTCCTCACAAATAGAAATGTAGCCACTGTCATTTGACCTACTTTTATGTGCAGCGATGATCTTCTACTCGTTCTTTCAAAGGAGGCTTTGGGATTTCTGCAGATTGAAGAATGGCTTTGTCGTACACAGCTCGTGCAGTCATGCTGCTGTAAGACAGAATGCGGAAGTCAATGTGGTTCTGTTGTGAGGATGACGAAGCCCCAAGTCCCCATTTATGACCCTCAAGAGAGAACTTTCGTCGACTTGCAAGTTGCAAATGCCATGGAGGCAGGTGATTGCTTCATTGCTTGAGAATCAGATCGCTGGTCGTCGAAGTCTGCAGAACAATGCCAACTGCCAAACTGCCATGACACTCAAATAATAAGTCAATAGGCAAGCCACCGTGGTATAACTCACCACCTGGCATAAAAAGGGTGCCATAAACATTGCGTATTTTAAAGTGCTTTCTACCATGAAAACCTTTCTTATTTATATATTTCCTTATAAATATATTTGTTTTTCTGAGCACTTCTGTTACTGAATCCATCAACGTACCTGTCCACATTGCCCAACACAAGAGGAAACTGATTGCCCGTTTGGACTCTCTAGTCTAAATTTTAGCTGCTTATAAAGCTGGGGACTAAAACTTTAGACCATTTTAGCTTGCTTACTTCGTGGCCTAAAGGTTTTTATAGGTTAGCTAAATTATAGGAAACACTCTTACTTTTGAGGAAAAAAAGGTTGGATTTGATTAAAACGGAAGTTATACAAATAGTAGTCCTTAATTTATTATTATTTTTTGAGCAAAACGATGTCCTTCTTTATTCATCAGGATAACTTATACAAACTTCATTAAGAGGATGACCAAACTAAACATATCTTAGTTTATAGAGCTCCTAGCTAGACAATGAGCATCAACATTAGAGTGTCTGCCTCCATGAACAAACTCCACAGTTGTGAAGCTTCGGCCCATACCTCCCGAATAGTTTTTTTTTAGGGAACTGTACCTCCCAAATAGTAATCCTTAACTTTTTTTGAGAAAAAAATATTAATCCTTAATGGTTTGATGACTTTGGCTCAGTGCGGAAGAGACTGTCTGCGGCCTGCCAGAGTGCCCAATCTGGGCCAGAAAACATGTTGTCATCCTGGGCTGGCTAGCCCCTTGTCCGTTGTGATGTGGCAATCAAGCGCGGCCCATTCAGCACCCATCGCTATCTCAATATCTTCATCGCCGCGTGTACGGAGTGGTGGAACCCACAAGGCCACTTCGTTCATGTCGCCTACGCGGCCACGCCCACGAGCACGACTGCGCCTGCGCTGTAATTCTCGCCTCGTCGTGAAAGGCCAGCCAAACTGCTACTGCACTGCACTTGTGCCTTGTGCGCTTGTCTCATCTCATCTCACCTCCACAGAGTAGTTGTCTCCACGTCCATGGCCGGCCGCCGCGACCGGCCTCCCCTCCGCCGTGTGTTGTACCTCATCGGCCTGCTGACCTCGCTCATCCCGGCCACGTCGCGGGCGCAGCCACCGGAGACGGTCACGGTGGGGCTCATCACCGACGCCGACTCGCCCGTCGGCAGGATCGCCAACACCACCATCCCGATGGCGCTCGACGACTTCTACGCCGCCTTCCCCAACGCCTCCGCGCGGGTCCGCCTTCTGCACCACGACTCCGGCGGGGACGTCGTCACCGCTGCGTCCGCCGGTATGGACTGACACGCGTCCCCCCCAACCGCCCCACCAGTCCGCCGTCGCCTCCGTTCACCCCCTGACGTTGTCTCGCGCGTTCGTGCGTGCAGCGCTGCAGCTGATGACGGCCCAGGGCGCGCGCGCCATCCTGGGGCCGCAGTCCTCCGTCGAGTCCGCCTTCGTCGCGGACCTCGCCACGCGCGTCGAGGTCCCCGTCGTGTCCTTCTCGGCGACCAGCCCGTCGGTGTCCCACGCCGAGGCGCGCTTCTTCGTGCGCGCCGCGCTCACCGACGCCGCGCAGGCGGAGGCCATCGCCGCGCTCGCCACCTACTTCGGCTGGCGCCGCGTCGTGCCCATCTACCAGGACGACGACTACGGCGCCGCCTTCGTCCCGTTCCTCGTCGACGCGCTCGAGGAGGCGCGCGCGGAGGTGCCCTACCGCTGCGCGCTGCCCGGCGGCGCGTCCAGTGACGCCGTCGCCGCCGCGATGTACCGCCTCGAGTCCCAGCAGACGCGCGCCTTCGTGGTGCACGCGCGCCCGGGGCTCGCGGAGCTCGTCTTCGCCGCCGCCGTGGAGGCCGGGATGATGGCGGAGGGCTACGCGTGGGTCATCACCGACGGGCTCACGGGCCTCCTCGGCTTCATCCACCCGCCGCAGGGCGTCATCGGGCTCGCGCCCCATGTGCCGCACACCGCGCGCCTGCGCGACGTCCGGAAGCGGTGGGCGCACAGGTTCATGCGTCAGCACCCGGACGCCGATCCGGCGCAAGCCGAGATGGGATGCTACGCGCTGTGGGCGTACGACGCGGCATGGGCCGTCGCGTCCGCGGCCGAGCGGCTTAGCCCCGGTGACCTGTCATCGCGACCGGGGCTCGTCGGCGGCAGGAGCGGCCCCACCGACTTCTCCGGGCTCGGAAAGTCAATGTCCGGTGAGAAGCTCCTCGCGGCAATAACCAACACTACGTTCGAGGGCCTCGCCGGCAGGTTCGAGCTCAAGGACGGCGAGCTGGCAGTGCCGGCCTTCCGGATCGTCAACATCATGGACAACGCCAGGAGCGGGGCATCGGATTCTGGACGAAGAAGGACGGACTGCATCGGCAGCTGGGGCGCCGAGGCGGGGTCACGTCGAACAGCGGGCTTTTGCCGGTGCTCTGGCCGGCGGACTCGACCGTCGTGCCGAGTGGTTGGGTCCAGCCGACGAGCGGCCGGAAGCTGCAGGTGGCGATGCCGGGAGCCGGCGTCGACCCTGGATACCGGCCGATCATGCACCTCGACGTCGACCCGGCAACGAACCGGACGGTAGCCGTCGGGTTCGTGATCGAGGTGTTCGAGGCGGCAGTGCGTCTGCTGCCCTACGCGCTGCCGTTCGAGTACGTGCCAGTGGAATCCATGAGCTACGACACTCTAGTCGAGAGGGTCGGCAATGGGGTAAGTGCAATATCATTCTGTTGGTACATGTTTTACATTGCAAGGTTGGCATTTTATGGTTTCTATAACAACGACAACCAAACATTACTCGTGTCGTGTTTGAATTCAAAAAAAAAAAAAAAAAAAACATTACTCGTGTTGAGATCAAAATTAATTAATTACAGAAGAGGTGTGTTTAGATGATCTTGGTTATATATATGTCAGATCTAGCCATTGATTTTTTTATTTATTTTTTTTTTTAGAAAGATCTAGCCATTGATTGTCAACTACTCACTCCATTCCAAATTATAAAGTCGTTTTAGATTGTCTAGGTGGGTGCGTATAGGGTTTTGTTATGCATCTAGATTATGAAAGCACATTAACCACAGATGATGCCTTTCATGCACATATATGATGTCGCTTAGTTATTGGTGGACAAAGATGAAAAGGTTAAAGACTGTGGCTTATACTTAGCCACTTAGGATTGGAGCCTAGAGGTAGTAAACTAGTAACATAATTCATATTAACTACAAACATTTTGGCCGGACAGCTATAGCTTAGAACATAAGCTTTACACGATGATTGGTCGCGACTTTAATTTAACCGGTCGCGAGTAGAACTAGTGCATGGATTTACTGACTTATTACACGGGACATTCTCATGGTCTGTGTGTTACTCGAAACGAATCTAACCTACAATTTGCGTCCACAAGAGAGATATTCTTATTTTGTCTTCTATAAAGAGAGGGTTCGTTGACTTCAGACTAGGTTTTTGTGCCTTTGTCAAGACACGTTCTTGTCATTTGTCTTCTAGTCAAGTCTTGTCCCACATACATACGTAATTTTTTTATTGCACATGACATACGTACGTAATTAGCTATTTTTATATAATAAACACTTGGTCATGCATAGAGTTTCCTTATGCTTTCTTCTGTCTGGGTTGGTTTCATCAGTATACAAATAGCTAGCTACTCTGATCCGATCACCTTGCTAATATATAATGCACATGTATATACCCCAAAATGGCTTGCATTTTGTACACAAAAGTCGAGCATAAGTCACAAATAAACACCATACTAGTAAAGAGTCCCTGATGTACAGTTTTGGACACCAGGGCATAGTATTTCTGAACTTCTCTTTACAAGGTGCTGTCAGTTAAAACTTCTCTGTCGCCGATATCGTATATTTTGACTTGGAATGCATTGACCGGTTGACCGTTTCCAAGTAGAAGTTGATCAAGGTCGGTCCATGGACCAAACCAAGAGTTGGATATATTATTATAAGTTGACACCGATAGATTCCGTTATTATTTTTTTTTTAAAAAAATGTTTGAGATTAATCAAGTCATGTCGTTTTAGATACAAACACACCGGCGTACGTAGTCTCCGTGACGCCGGTTGCTTGAAGTGTGAACCCATGCCCAGATCGATGATGGCACTTGCCTAGCTAATTTGTCGTAAAATAGAGGCTGGTCGGAATCAAATCGTTATAGATCCTTTGTGATCAAGGAGATGCAGACACTGTACTGCTTACTGACACCTAATTAACAATAATAGTTCAGTTAGCAACTTCTGCCAACTCCACTTGCTTCAGCTTTATATACGTGAGTACCGATGTATAAGTGAGCATACTTTATTACCATACAAGCACAATTATTTTAGGAATTCTCTAAGGACCCCTTTGGTTCCCTCCGTTCTAAATTATAATTCGTTTGACTTTTTTCAACCTCAAGTTTGACCACTCGTCTTATTCAAAAAATTTGTGCAAACATAGTTAAATTTAAGTCATTCTTAAGGACTTTTTGGTTAATAAAGCATGCCACAACAAAAGCAGTGATATTTTACATAAATTTTTGAATAAGACGAATGGCCAAACTTAGAATTGAAAAAAAGTCCAACGAACTATAATTTAGAACGGATTTAGTACTTAAGAAATTAGGCTATCATGACTTGAAATTTGGGATTCACAATTTTCCTAAGTTCACGTATAAGCCTATCTCAAATACAATTGTGGGGATGGGAAATTGACTCTTTTTCTCTAACTTAATTATAGTAGTAGAGTTTATTTAACGTATCTATGTATTCTTCTTCCACAACTATAGTTTATACAATAAATTCAATTCCAAGGATCTAAACGGGGCTGTTAAAATATTTTATTTAGGATTTAGGACTGCTTCGTATGGTTAATATGATAATTACCTCATTGTCAGAAAAATCTACTATAGTATCGACATAAAATAATTTTATATTTGACTAAATTTCCACAGAAACTTGATATTTATGATATAAAACAAGTATCACTAGATTAATCAAGATATATGTTTTTATTATATATTTATTTGATGCCATAAATATTGATATTTTTATATAATTTGGTTAAACTTTAGATAGTTTGACTAAGGATGGAAGTAGAATTGCACGCTTTTTGTACTATGAGGTATTACTTAGGTCTAAACTTAATTACACCCTTTGTTCCAAAATCATTTTAGTTTTGTCCTATATTAAACTTATTTAACTTAGATAATATTTATAGAAAAATTACAACATCTATAACATTATATTAGTTTCATAAATCCAATTAGATATTAATATATTTTTATATAAATTTGATTAAAAAAACTCAAAGTAAAGAGAAAAGTATACTTAGAACAAAAACTTGGAGAGTCGCATTTTTTTACCACAGTTTGGCCCAGCTTCTTAAATTTGAACTCGCCCAAAGGATTTGAGCTTTAACATAGCTGCATCGTGTCCACAGGAGTTCGACGCGGCGGTGGCGGACATCACCATCACGGCGGAGCGGTCGCAGCACGTCGACTTCACGCTGCCGTACATGACGTCGGGGATCTCCATGGTGGTGCCGATACGCGACCAGCGCAGGACGCGCGCCTGGGCCTTCCTCAAGCCGCTCCGCTACGACCTCTGGCTCGTCAGCTTCTCCTTCTTCATCTTCACCGGCTTCGTCATCTGGGCCATCGAGCACCGCAGCAACGAGGAGTTCCGTGGCCCCCCGTCCTACCAGATCGGCACCCTCCTCTACTTCGGCTTTTCAACTCTCGTCTTTGCACACAGTAATGCTCGCTCCTCCTGTTGCTTACAATTGGCTGCTTGCGGTGATCTGCCATTAGTGTCGCCCATTGGTGATAACCTCGACGTGCTTGGATCGGTGGATGGATGCAGGGGAGAACCTGAAGAGCAACCTGTCGCGGTTCGTGGTGGTGGTGTGGGTGTTCGTGGTGCTCATCCTGCAGTCCAGCTACACGGCGAGCCTGACGTCCATGCTGACCGTGCCGCAGCTTGAGCCGGCGATCGGGGACTTCGCCGCGCTGTGGCGGGGAACGGACAATGTCGGGATCATGAACCACTCCTTCATCTGGGCAGCCATGAACAAGTCAGGCTTCCCTCCGTCCAGGCTCAAGCGGTACCAGGCCACGCAGAGCTTCCACGAGGCGCTGCTCAACGGCACCATCGGCGCCATCGTCGACGAGACGCCCTACCTCAGGCTCTTCCTCAAGTCCTACTGCGACAACTTCACCAAGACCGCCCAGAGCAACAAGACCGGCGGCTTCGGCTTCGTAAGCGCCCCTACCTGCTGGCTACTGCATGCCTTTAGACATCGTCATCACTTGGTGTACGTGCAGCATTTCGATCGATCGATCGGCTACTAGGTACTAACTCGTGTCGTGCTCGTGCATGGACGATCGATGGAGCAGGCGTTCCCCAAGGGGTCGCCGTACGTGGCGGACCTGTCGCGGGCGATCCTGAACCTGACGGAGAGCGACGAGATGAGCTCGATCGAGCGCAAGTGGTTCGGCGACGCGGACGGCTGCGCGGCGCAGGGCAGCCAGTTCACGTCGGACAGCCTCAGCTTCGAGAGCTTCTGGGGCCTGTTCCTCATCACCGGCGCCACCTCACTCCTCTGCTGCGCGCTGCACCTGGTCCTCTTCACCGTGGCCAACCGCCGGCGGATCTGGGCGTCGCGCGTGCCCTGGACGAGCAGGCTTCGGATCTTCCTCAAGCTCTTCGACGACAAGGACCTCTCATCGCACACGTTCAGGACCAACAAGGATGGCGGCGGCGGGTCGGTGGCCGTGGCTGGTCAGAGTGCTAACGACGCGGGCGCCTCCCGCCCCCGGCCGTCGAGCGCATTGAAGCCGGCAGCCCGCTCAGCGTGTCCAACCCACGTACGATTGGTCGTTTGGTGCGCCGAGCCCGGCGCCTGCTGCATCTGCAGGTGAGATCGAGCTGGCCCGGCGCCGCCGAGGCAGAGGAGGTGGCCGCAGCTCCCAACCCTGGCGGGTCCGGTGATCAAACTGACATAGTTCATCAGGCCAGTAACTGATCGACAGCTATATCCCGACTTCTCTGACTGCTCTGGCAGGAAATGGGCAACTGGTGATCGATGATACATGTATATTAATTCATTTAATTGGAAAAGCTCAAGGATAATGACACTGTGTATATTCATGTAGCTAGCTGGGCGTTTCCCATCTTCTTACAAACATAGATTTCGAGATTCACGGAGTCACTATAATGTGAGGCCCTAGCCAACTACATAAGTTGTGGTCGATCTATGTAGTAAAATGGCTTGTCTTTAACATTTTCTTTGTAGTAGTGCCGATTGAAGTCTAGGGGCATAGGCATGCATGATCATCCCACCGAGCGCCAGTTCTATCTTTTAGCATCCTAGTCTCAATAATGTTGCTAGAGTGTGGGGAGTCCATGTAGACACATGAATAATGGAAGTGCCAATGATTTCCTTCATCTCTAGGTTGTTTTAGAAGCAGGCGATAGAGGCAATGTCCTTGCCTTCAATGAAATAGATTTTTACTCAAAGTGACTTCAAAATGAAATTGATTATTAGCAATTACCAACATATTGGAAGAGAATCAAGAGACCAAATATACTTTTGTATGACTTTCCCTAACCAAATAAATGTGCTTATCATTCTTAGAAGAGGGTTGTGACACTTTTGATCTAAGTTTCCCACAAAGATTTCACAACTAAACCTTCCACATGGTCAAAAAAAACAATCTTTTGGTGGAATCAACTAATAACACATATATCTATTCAACAATTTCAACAAAATGTAAAAATCGAGTTCGTTTGTTGGCACACAAGCACACTAGAACACAAAAAGATAGGAGGATGGAGTTCTTCTTTGTATTCAATTGTCTGCTTGTTTACACTAGTGAAAGTGGCCTCCTATTTATAGCAAAGGAGGCTAAGATGAATATAAAGTTACAGTGTTTGAACTCTTAGACTTTCTCCTCCTCTTCGTTTAATAATCCACTATTCATGTCTTGGACTTTGATTCACAGCACCTTACTACAAAGATTTAGCCATATCACAAAGAGTGAAATAAAATTTATGGCAATCACAGCACATATACAAATTTATTAGATTTATATCAAGCTTTCGCTTTTGAACACCCATGAGTTTTTATTCATATTAGAACTGTTATCATAAGCTCATAACCTTGCTCCTAAACATCATCAATATTAAGATGGAATCAAATAATACACTAAAAAGTCCCAAAACTAGATGTGTCATAATCTACCTTCAAGAAAACAAGAAAGTACTCTCAATTTTACTTTATGACATTGTAAATGTTACACATCTCATACCAACAAACTCATACGTTCTTGGCGACTAACATCTGAATTAAAGTCAAGAATAACTTGGCATCTTTAACAATCTTGATGATATATTTTGAAATGTTAGAGGCCATAAGAGAACATCTCATTCTGAATTTTATGGAAAAAGATAACTATCATGAATCTCTTTGTTTTAAATACGCCTAAGATCATATGTCCCATTATCAAATCAATTTCTTCAATCATCTCAACACAACATAAGAAAGTGTTATTTGAGGTCTTGCTCACTAGATTCTCTAAAGCCAAATTTTGTGTGAAATTGTTGAGGTCTTGCTCACTAGATTATCAAAATGAGCTTAATAGAGGCCAGTAAAGATTAGCCATCCGACATCGAGGAAAGAAGGCCTCCGCCCCGACACCCGTGTCGTCTATGGCACAGGGATCGGGATCGAGGCCGCCGCCTTTTTTGGCCACTACTACCGCCGTTCAGCGCGAATGGCGGCAGCACCCGTGGGCTATGGCCTCCGCTCTCTCTCTCTCTCCCTCTCTCCCTCTCTCCCGCTTCTTTCCCTTCCCCCACCCCCAACCTTCACCATGGCCGCCGCCACCCTCCAGTCGACGGTGATGGCGGATCCGGTCATGTGGTCGGCGGATATAGCCTTTGGCCAACTTTTGCTACCAGGATCTGGCGCGGGCTTGCTCGCACCTCGCGGCCGTCTCCCAATGCTGCTCCCGTCTCATTTGGCTTCGTTCCAGTGGATCTGAACTATCGTTGTGATTGTCGTGGGTGTTCTGCTCTGTGAATAGTCTTTGGGTGAAAACCCCGCTTGGTTTTCGGGCTAACAACGGTGAAGGCGGCATCGAAAACTCGTTCATTGGCGACAGGCTAGGGTAGGCCTATTCGTGCGCTTCATCCAGCGAATGTTGGAATCCCCAGATGTCATTATTCTTCCTGGAGGCATCACTGGATCACTTCTACAACACGCAGGTGGAGGCCTAGTTGAGAATTCAAGTGTGCGGTGTTGACAACAGAGGCGGTCAGGAGGACGGTGTGAACGTGGCGATGGAGGGCCTCACGCCTACTTGGCATTGGAGGGTGATGGCCTTGTGGGATTGTACGCCAGTTGTGACCACGAAGTTGGCGAGAAGACCGACGTGAGGCCAATCTAGATGTGCGGCCAGCAGATTTGTGTTGCCGAGGTGACCTACATGGTGAGGCAGCCCGCGCCCTGCCGGGGCAGCTATTTCGGTGGAAAGAGACGTTCGACTAGCAGCTAGAGAATACGTGTGCGGCACTTCTACCTTCGATGAGGCTGCTAGGTCTTGGAAGCTACGGCGCGCCGTGCTTGGATCTCGGTTGGGGCTGGCAGTGTCGTGGTTTGGAGTTGGTAGTGGTTCTCTTTTTCTTCTTTTTTTGAGTTGATGCAATAAGGAAAAGCTATATGCATTGGTTGATGCAGAGTTGAGATATTAATATACTCCCTTTTCTAAAAATCTGAAGCCAAATTGTGCTTACCTAGAATTTTGCAACGAACTTGACTTTATGTGTTCTTCCTCCTTTGAGATTTGTTGCGATTTGCGAGCAAAAGCCAGAAATCACGAGCCTCGAGGTGATACAAACAAAGGAAACCGGATACATACGATACGCATTTTGCTTCAGTTTCTAGGTCAGGTGAGATTCAAGGGAGCTATTTGGAATTAGACGATCATGGGGAGGTGGGCTTCAATTAGTTTTCATCCCCCAATGGAGCTTCGTTGAGTTGCCATTATGAAACACGACCCACCCGCTAGAATGCCATTCAATCACTTTGGAAGCCTTTTCTTCCTCTTTTGCCCTTGTCATTTTCTTTCTTTTCTTTTCATGGGAAAGATGAACCCATTGAACATAAAAACGGATCGAGCCGGCAGCCTGCCACTTCTTCGGGCGCCGAGCGAGCAGGAACTATGCCATGGCTAGGTCCCCCGTGGCGGCCAGCTCCCCCATGGTGAGGAGGAGTCCGCACACCGGGCAGAAAAGGAAGAAAATGACCGCAAAGTCTTTGATGGCATTTTAGCTTGGTGATCATATTTCATAATGGTGATTTAGTGAAGCCACGGAACGACATTCTAGCGAAACCCACTTCTCATGGTCGAATTCAAATAGCCTGATTCAAGGAAACAAAACTGACCTGCCCAAAAGTTCTGACACTGCAAAGATCGTCGTTCGTCCCCGCCCTGCATACAAGTCAAAGGCAAAGTCGTGGCCACATCCGACACCAATGGCGGAGGTCGTCGCTCGGGTCGTTGCCGGCGTGCTTCCACAAATTGTTTATACTCTAGACTGAGAGAACTAAAAATGCCCAGCAGATACTAGAAAAGATTCCATGCCGTTTAATCCCAGGATAATCGATCAACGTCTCTATCGAGTTTGTTCTGGCTTTGCAACCAACTTAATCATCTGACTCAACCGTACCTATTCTTGCCATTTTAAATTGGCGCGAGATGGATCTCAACAGCCGCTGCAGAAATTTCCAGCTTGGGCCGTTTCAGTGGCCGGGACGTGAAGCAACGCAACGCCGGGCGGAGATCTCATCTCATCTCCCGGTGTTCCAAGGACGGTTTTCAAATCAAACCCATCCGCCAGAAGTTGTCTGTCTCGAAGACCTTGACCGCGCGCGAGACAGCTAGCGTCTGATTCCACACCTCCTCCCGATCGAGCAACGCTACACGCGGCTCCCACGGCGCCACGGCCACGCCCGGCTTGAAGTTTTCTCGCCGCTTGAAGTTTTCTCGCCACGGCCGCTCCGGTCACGCCGGCCTGTCGTGCCGACACGAAAGTACCCGGCGCTCGCATCGCATTGTGTCGCCGATCGAAGGACCAATCGCGCGCTGAGCTCTGTGTCCGTGTATCGGGGTTCGGTCGGCTCCTACGGCACGGCGCATCGCTGTATCATATGTCTGTGTCCGTGTAGAATTTCGCGGCAAACGTGGCAGCAGCCACACACAGGGCGAACCCGCCACGCGGTGACCGTGACCTTGGCTGGTGGCGCGATACGCACGCACCGGCGGCCGGCCGGCCGTAAGCGCGTACGTCTACTTGCGAGAGAAAAGGAAACTCATATCGGCAACGTACGGCAAAGGTGTGTACTAGTCAGTAGTCAGTGGTGCTAGATGATGCAATGCAGCGACCGTTAGCCGGTGGAGCAAAAGGATCGGTTTCTCCTTTAGACCAGGTGTCGTCCCCATGACCACGAAAGCAGGAGCGGCGGCGGCGGCTGCAGGTCAGCTGCGGGTAGTAGCGGGTGCACGCTCGTCGGCACTCTCGCCGCTTCTTCGCCTCTCGCCGTCGTCTTCCTCCTCTGCCTCGTGGGTGCGCAGCAAGGCGAGGGGCAGGCGCGGGGCCCTGCTGCTGCCGGCGGTGCCGCCGGAGCGAGGCGGGCGGTGGACGTGGGAGTGATCTTGGACCGGACGACATGGCTGGGGAACATCAGCTGGGCGTGCATGGAGCTGGCCCTCGAGGACTTCTACGCCGACGCGAGCCACGCCAGCTACGGCACCAGGGTCAGGCTGCACCTCAGGGACACCCCGGCCGGGCCGGGCGCCGTCGACGCCGCGTCCGCAGGTACGTCCGATCCGCCGCCCCGTCACTCGGCAAATCACAAGCTCATTTCATTCATTCGTCGATCTAGCTTACTCTGCACAAGACTACTGTAGCTAGCTTGCATATGTTCGTTCCCAAATATCACAAAATGTGAGTATATATACATACACCCTTTCAAATCACAATTAAGCTCATTTCATTCATTCGTCGATCTAGCCTACTCTGCACAAGACTACTGTAGCTTGCATATGTTCGTTCCCAAATAAATCACAAAATGCGAGTATATATACACACACCCCATTAATTTCGAGCTCGATCTCTTGCACCGAACTTGTTGGGCTTCACGGAAACAGCTCACATTATCAGATAATATAGCTTGTAAAAGAGCGCTGTCGTGGGAGACACCACTGCCCCCAAGCAGTGTAATTGATTGTATTAACGTTACCATCCCAAAATTTATACTCCCTCCATTTCATCAAATTATAGTTCGTTTAACTTTTTTTTACCTTAAGTTTGACCACTCGTCTTATTCAAAAAAATTTACATAAAAACAGTCAAATTTAAGTCATTCCTAAATACCATTTGTTAATAAAGCGAGCCACAACAAAAGAAGTGATATTTCACACAATATTTTGAATAAGACGAGTGGTCAAAGTTTGGGTTAAAAAAGTCAAACGAACTACAATTTGGAACAGATTTAGTAGTAAACAATGCCTATTTCACTTTCATCACCATAGATATATTGCCGGCGAACTCACATATAGAGCCCCCTTATTTTTTTAAAAAAAGTATGTTCTTTAGAACAGATCCTCCTTTCTAGTTCTAGTCTCCAACAACCTTAGCTGATGACGCCCCAGTTTTCTCAGCATCTTACTACTTGTCAATGTCATTGTGAATCCATGGCTCTCGCCTTCTATATTGGAGGTAAAACCTTCTTCATGAATTCCAAATATTAACTCTAATTATTGTGGGAGCATATGTATGGTGAAGGAAGATGAGAAAAGTAACAAGAAAAATATTAAGATTTATATTATTTTTGCTTTTTGAGTAAATAAAATCAATAACCTTTTTAGCAGAAACAAGCTTATTTTTTGGGGATATTAATAAGCTTATTAAAAGTCAGGAAGGCCCAATGGCCAATGTGGTGTGTCAGGCGAGCACCCGTTTAACTAAACCGGACACCAGCTCAGCCCAACGCCCCAAAGCGACTGTCCAGGCCCAGCCCAGGGAATTTGAGCCCATAGCAACAACCTACCAACATGCCGCCCAGCGGCTTCTCTCACTTCTCACTTTTCCGACGGCGGCCGGCGACGCTTCCGGCGGCGGAGGGTTCTCTGTCTCCCGCGCCGCCGGAGCCCAACCGACCCGCTCCTGGCGTCCTCGTCGTTTCCTTTCTCTCCGCATAAGGTGAAGGTACCCCGCGACCGCATTTGGTGTCTGATACATTCGCTATTCCATAACGTTGCTCATCCTAGATTTCAATTAGGATAAGCCCATAGATGCGTTTAAACCTCGTTTTCCTCCCCTGAAGTTTCCCTTTCGCATCCTAGTCTCAGAATCCCTGGATCTGCTGTAGGTTTTAAACTGATTTTGCATGTTCAGGTAGGATGAATGAATGGCACCAAACTTTCCAGTTCCATGAATCGTTATCGCTGACATATGTTTGGGTCTTTGGGAAACACTGCAGGTGTTGATCTACTGAAAAATGTCCGTGTGCAAGCGATCATTGGGCCACAGACATCTACTCAAGCTAAATTTCTTGCAGAGCTTGGGAACAAGACATCAGTTCCAATCATTTCCTTTTCTGCAAATAGCCCATCCCGGTCATCCAGCCAGTACCCATACTTCATCAGGACGGCATGGAATGACTCCTCCCAAGCTGAAGCTATTGCCTCACTTGTCCAGAAATACAAATGGAGGGAAGTCATTCCTATCATTGAGGACGATGATTCCAACACTAGATTCATCCCTGATCTCGTTGAGGCCCTGGGACGTGTCGATACTCGTGTTTCGTACAGGTGCAAGATCCATCCTTCTGCTGGAGAATATGAGATAAAACGTGCTATATCAAGCTTGAAAGAAAATTGGACAAGCGTATTTGTTGTGCGCATGTCATATCAATTAGCCCTTAAGTTTTTCCAGCTTGCGAAGGATGAGGGAATGATGGGCCAGGGCTTTGTCTGGATTACAGCATATGGTTTGACAGATATCTTCAATGTAGTTGGTAATCCTGCATTTGATGTGATGGAAGGTGTTGTTGGGATTGAGCCTTATATTCAAGAAACTGAGAAACTAAACAAATTTAGACAAAGATGGCGTGAGAAATATAGGTTGGAAAATCCTGGTACATCAATTGTTGAGCCTATAACCTCTGGTCTATATGCATATGATACAGTATGGGCAATAGCATTAGCAGCAGAGAAGGCTGGATATGTTAATTCTGACTTTGTGTCTGAAACAAACAATGGGTCCACTGATTTTGACAAACTAAGTACTTCTAGGGCTGCTGAAAAATTTCACAATGCATTCTTGATGGTTAATTTCACAGGCATTAGTGGGCAGTTTTTCATTCAGGATATGCAGTTCCAGTTAGCATCAACAACTTACAAAATTATCAATGTAGCTGGTCGGGAGAGGGTTACAGTTGGTGTTTGGACTCCAGGATTGAACATATCGATCAGTACTATCGTATGGCCAGGAGGCAGTGAGCAGACACCTAGAGGATGGCTTTTGCCAGTGAATAAAGAACTCCAAATATTAGTACCTGCGAAACCTGGGGTTTAGCAATTTTATAAGTTTTGAAGATGGTAACCCCAAGGGGTTCTGCATTGATGTATTTGAGCAAGTTATTCGTCAACTGCCCTACAAAGTTCCCATTCACTATAAGGAGTTTGGAAATGGAAAAGGAGAAAGTAATGGTACTTATGATGAACTCGTCTACAAAGTCTATCTTAAGGTATGCTTGGACCTATTTTTCTTGCATTTTATTCTTTGTTACAGTCAAACCATAGGTGTTGAACTTGTAGTTAGAACTGGCCAGGTAGGTGCATTTATTACATGATCAAAAGTGATCTGAACTTGGCAATTTGTTCTTGTTGCTCTTCTTGAGCGCACAGAATTGGCAGCATGTGATTTTTCTACAGATTGTTTTTGTTACGCCTCTCATCATACGCACACCCACTCAACACACGCACACTACACACACCACCCCATGTACAAACAAACCTACAACTACAGATCTACGTCCTTGTTGAGATCACCGAAATCCTCGGACTCCGTGGCCTTGTTGAAGAGCGTCCTTGTTGAGATCACCGAAATCCTCGGACTCCGTGGCAATGGGCACATTGCGATCCCATTGTAGCTTCACGCGGGAGAGACACACGCTTGGAATCAGTCCAAGCGGAGGTTGGGGGAGAATCCTGGTGCCAGACCCGTCGATTCCAGGAATCGAACGCGGGCCGGTGGCCTCCGCAACAGGAGTGCTCACCACTGCGCTATGAGCGTGTTGGCTACAGATTGTTGACCATGTTAATGTCTAAGGTAGCTTAAGGATCGAAACCAGCTCACTTACGGATGGAAACCATTGCAAAAGGGGTGGATCCAGCATGTAATCACTGCTGTCGAATGACACCAATGAACCGTCGCTAATACTATTAAGCTTTTAATTTAAATAGCAAGTCACGCATGTGACATATAGCTGGCTTTCCTGTTTAATAGGAGTGACATCAGTGTCAACATTTTATTGTCCCCAAATGATTTGCAGTTTATTCTGTGCAAAAATGGTTTAGGTTTTTCCAAAGTCTATCAACCAGTTTTATGTTAATTGCTGGCAGGAATATGATGCGGTAGTAGGTGACATAACAATTTTGGCCAACCGTTCTCTATATGTGGACTACACTCTTCCTTATACTGAGTCAGGGGGTACGGATGCTGGTTCCAGTTCGGGACCAGAGACAGAAGACTGCATGGACATTCCTAGAACCTTTAACACCTGATTTATGGTTAGGAACTGGAGCCTTCATTGTCTTTACTGGTTTTATTATTTGGTTTATCGAGCACAGAACGAATCAGGAATTCAGAGGACCGCCAGCCAGTCAAATTGGATCAGTCTTCTACTTTTCCTTCTCAACACTTGTATTTGCTCATAGGGAGAGGATTGTGAACAATTTATCAAGAATTGCAATAGTTGTTTGGCTTTTTCTGGTGCTGATATTGCAGCAGAGTTATACTGCAAGCTTAAGTTCAATTCTCACAGTAGAACAGCTTCAACCAACAGTCACCAATTTAGATGAAGTTATCAGACGAGGGGATTATGTTGGCTACCTCAATGATTCTTTTCATGCCTCAGCTTTTGAAAAGGTTGAAAATTAATGAAACAAAAATGATGGCCTTCAGCTCTCCTGAGGAATACAATGACGCCCTATCAACTGGAAAAGTTGCCGTCATTGTTGATGAAATACCATACCTCAAAGTGTTTCTCTCAAAGTATTGCCACAACTACACTATGGTTGGGCCAACTTACAAATTCGATGGATTTGGTTATGTAAGTGACCTTTTTTTTATACTTCTTGGCCATTGTCTGTTTTCATTACAGCTTAGCGATGAATCAAATTGCATCTACTTTTTTGCAGAACTCTGCTAGGTCATAGACATAGGTTCTAAAATCTGATGCCATGAGGGCAATTTTTGGCATTCGAGAAAAAAAGATCAATTTTTTTTTACAAAGATAGTTAAGTTTAATTGTTGTCTGGGATTTCCTTCTTCCAGATATAAAAATGGCAAAGGATGGGATGAACAATCAGATTTGTCTTCTTGTGGAAATGAAACTCAACAAGCATATACTTTATGGAAATGTGGTGCCATGTTATTGAATTCCAGCTTACATTACATGTTTCTAGAAGTATTAAATAGCACAAATAAATTTACTTTACCAGATTCTCATGTAGGAGTAGTTTTCTGTTTTCTCGTAACTTTGTGGTGCTAGTTCAGTATGTTTTCAATTAGTTTGCTAACCACTTAATGTGAAAATTATGATCAATGTAATTGCCCTCACCATTATACAAGTGGTTACTGGCCCACTGTTGCATTGGGCCTTTATAAATGATTAATAACTTATATGGTGTTTTATAACATTTGTATATTAAATATTGGCATGTTTTACAATTCTTGTCTCTGTTCTATTCCTGCAGGCATTCCCTCGAGGCTCTCCACTTACACCTGAAATTTCAAGGGAATACTGGAACTAGCATCAAATGGCAGAATGGATGAACTGGAGAAACAGTTGTATGGCGATACATCATGCCCAGACAAAGATGACTCCCAAACTTCAAGCAGCCTTACGTTGCATAGCTTTCTTGGGTTGTTCATCATTACTGGGACATCTTCATTACTGGCTCTGATTTTGCATGTCATTATAACCCTTTATGATCAACGGAGTCTTTGGATCAATGGCAGCGGTCAGATATCATGGCATGAATTGCTTGAAATTCTCTTCAAGATTTTTATGAGCGTGATAATACCTCTAATACTCCAGATAAAGAGGAGCCTGGAATGGAAGATATAGATCCTACTACAGCTGAGAGTCCATGGAGCATGTCTAATCACGTCATTGAGAACGTTGATTCCGACACTGATACGGGAAGCACACCAGAAGGAGAAGGAACTCCAGGCAGGGAAGTTTCAAATCAGGATCCTGGTCCACCATCATTTGCATACATGCATTCTGAGGGGGCCATGGAGTAACTAGCATTCTTTTATCTCGCACTGCAGTACCAAGAACTCTATGGTCATGTCCATAGAGTTCAGTGAAATTGATTTAGATGTATTGCCTGCCTCTAGTTTCATGTTTAATACAAGTGTGTTAACATGTACTCCTGATTGTTGCCATGGCTAGTTAACTTGAAACTTTAACATCGTATAAGAAACATGCGTGTGGCTCTGAAATAGGCAGCAAATTTGTCTGTGTTTTTCTTCTTTTCTCCTGATATATACTTGCAATTGCCAAGTGAACATTTATGAACATAAAATTCATTACCTGTATAGACTGTCCAGTTTATTAATCACTCTTGAGCAGTTGATCAAATACTGTCACTGAGTCAAAGCTTTGTTGATGGTTACTAAGATGCATCCGGTATACAAACGCCTATCCAAATAAAAGATAGTATTTGATACACAAGTGTCACCAGGCTTTACTCAGTACAGAACTGCATAATACCAAGTTGATGTTCCAACCCTGAATTTCTACCACGTTGATGTTCCAATCTTGAATTTCTGGAGGAGATTAGTGTATGTCGCTAGCCAAACTACGGCTCCGATCCAGCATTGACAACAAACACAATTCAAATCTTCAGAAAAGAAAACACACCGAACGATGCACCAGACATATGTTCAGAGGTGAGACTGAAACTATCTACTGTACTCAGTATGATATCACACGTCCACGACTAAACCTTCATCAATCTAGATATGTATATCTTACACGTGCTAGCTAGTAGTGCATTTCTGCAAGTTTCTAGCGCTGGTTGTACCCTTGCACGTAGTCATGGAACACTGAATCCACTCCAGGGGTGGTGCAGCAGGAGCTCCAAGAACCAACGTTGCCATTCGCTGCCGTCTCATGATGATCCATTATTGCTCTGAAGCAGTGGTCTATGCTGTCTACCGCCACCTCGTCGCCGCCGTTGTTCTCCCCGAAGCACTGAATCTGCCGGAGCAACATGTCGAGCTCATCGTCCATGCTACTCCCAAACGTCGCGGAGGCAGAGCTTGCTGTCGGCGTCGAGCTGGAGCTCTCCACGCCTAGTGCCATCGTCATGGTCTCACCAGTGCTAGTCGAGAGCGGGGGAGTGCAGGTGCCGTCCATGGACTCTTGCAGTACTCCAGCGCCTGCGTAGCCGAAACTGCCGGGCATGTGAGTCCAGAGCCCGGAGTAACCAGGGGAAGTAGCACCTGCACCGGGTGGCTGCCGCGGCAGCATCTCTGAGGTCTCACTCGCGGCCGGCGAAGGAGAAGGCGAGGGAGACAGGCTCGGCCACAGCGGCACACCGAGGCTGCTGCCGTAGTTGTACATGGTGAAGGCCGCCGCCGCCGGGCTGTCGAGGCGCGCCTGGTGGCGCCGGTGCAGGCGCATGCTGGCCTGCATCCTATCGAGCGCCGACGAGGCCAAGGAGTTGTGGTGCTGCCAGGTCGTTGGGCTGGTGAGGAGCTGGAGGCGCGCCTCTGCCCTCGGCCGCCGGCCACCACCGAGCAGGCGGCGCTTGAGCTTGGTGTTCCAGTGGTTCTTGACGTCGTTGTCCGTCCTCCCCGGCAGCTGCGCGGCGATCGTTGCCCACCTGCCGCCGAGACATATCACATATGATCAATGGTCATCAATAATTCCTCGGCAAGCTGGGCTGCTGATTATTGATCTACTAACTCTTTGAGTTGCAGTGGTTGAAAATAAAGGTGCTTGAATTGAACGCGCTGAATATTTAGCTACTGATGAACTGTGACGACGCGTATGCTCACCTGCCCCCGATGCTGATGTAGAGGCTGCAGATGAGCCTGTCCTCCTCCTCCGTGAAGCCGCCGTGCCTGATGTTGGGCCGGAGGTAGTTGAGCCACCGTAGCCGGCAGCTCTTGCCGCACCTGTTCAAACCTGCAATAAATGATGAACAAAACGCAACGATCCCGTTCAGCGTTCATGCACGAGCGAAGAATATATAATTTATATATATATGCTATCCTATGCATGCAGAGCTCACTGCTGCTCCAATCCTACCGATCTTGTGGGGAGCTGTATCCAGTTGCCGCCGGCGCCGTGCTCATCGATGTAGGCCTTGAGCACGGCGTCCTCCTCCGGCGCCCACGGCCCCTTCTTCACCGTTGCCTTGTCGCAGCACGGCGCCCTGCCCATCTCGCTCTCTCTTTGCTAGCGGCGGTGAAGTCGATCGGCCGATCGAGCTCTCTCTTTCGCGGCGGCGTGGCCTGGAAATGGCGTTACGGCGGCGCAGCAGGCCGGCACGCTCTCTAGGTTTCTAGGAGGAGGCGTGGCTGGCAGGCTGAGGCTTTTGGCCAGGGATGGCTGGATGTTTTATTTATATAGGAAGGGACCTTGATGTGTAACATTAGTTTTATTTCCTCTCAAGTCAAAACAGTCCATGAGCACGGTATATAAATTACTTTTACTTATCTTTTGTACCAAATTAACCTATTAGGGGATAGTTGCTATACTTTTTTTTTTACTGTGAAATACCATGGATCACATGCATCTACTTAATATTCTATTGGTTGCTTAAGTATCCGACTCGTTATACGTCTCTTGGATATTTTAATTTCAAATGATTGGGGGCCAGTTTATAAAACACAATTCCTTCGTCATATGCCGTTACATGTTGCCTTATACTCGCTCCATTCCTAAATAATTGTCGTCATTAGTGTGTGTGCTACAAGTTTTACTCAATTTATAGAAAAACATGCAACATTTATATCTCTATGTAAATTTGTTAAAAAATTAGATTACAAAATCTTATAATTATGTATTATAAATATTAATATATTTTAATATATATTTAGTCAAAATTGTTTCTCACAAAACACAAGCGGTAGATATTTAGAGATAGAGGGACTATTATTAGATATTATTTTCTAAAGTTGAAGTTAATTAGAAAAGCTAAAACCATGATTATATGTGTTACTAGCACGATTAGCTTTTCATGCAAATAGTCTCAGTATATATATAGTCACGCGGCATGTTCTAAAGACCATATAAGACCATTTAATTTGCTTCTCTTAAGAATATAAGCTTGTACTAGCCACTTATTTTAGCCTGGGTTACTATATGACTGGTCGGCTGGTCCATGCAACTTGCACGACCCTTGACACGCATTTGGTGGTGCTTCTCTAAAGTATTCTCAAGTTGTACACAAATATCTCTAAGAAAAACATTTATCAAGCAGACTACGCGCATGTATCCTGCCACAGTGTGTCCACTAGTCGACCGCTGCCGGTCTGGTTCAATGCAGGATTTTTGTTAAGGCAACTAAACTGCAAATTCAGGTGTACACATTTAAATTAGTGGCGGCAAAGAGGCGATTATGCTGACGAGCAACCACTTATGGCTAGTTCCTGAATAAACAGATTTTTGGAGTTGTCTTAATTCAAATTTTTAGACTTTGACCATATTTTTAGGAAAAAACTATCAAGAATTAGGGTATCAAATTAGTATCTTTAGATATACCATATAATATATTTTCATAATGTGTTTATTTTATATCATAGATATTGCTAATGTTTTTTCTATAAAGTTAGTCAAACTTAAAAGAGTTTGACCGGTGCGGATTCTAGAAATTGATCTATTTAGGGACGGAGGGTGTAACTAATAAAAATACATTTTTATACAGTATAACCGGTCGGTAATTGGTATTTTCCTTCTCTTCTGTTCTAGTCACTCTTCTTTTTTATTTACATTGTACGATGGTTATATTTTAAGTTGTCTTATAGTAACTCAAAATTTCTTAATTTATTCATAGAACAACCTTAAAGTTGTGAGTTTACATGACAACACCTCATATAATGACAATAATTATCTCGTAGTCCTAAATCTTAGCTTTTTATATGAGGCGGTTGTTTCACGAAACACAACTTCTCTCTCCCTCTCTCTTTCCACCACATCGGCAAAATTCCTACGTGGCTTTGCACCAAATGGAGTATGAAACCGCTAACATGTAGCAAAGTGTACTTGTCCTTAGGGCTCCAAGCTTATAATGCTGAGAACAACCCTTAGCGTGGCAATTAGTACACGATATGACTGCATATCTACAAAGGTCAAGGGTTGGGATGGCATACTAGAGAGGGGTGAATAGTCACCGAAATTAGGAACTGAAACTATCAGTTTAGCCAAGACCCTCTATCTAAAACTCTAAATCACCTCTCAAAGATCCTAACAAAGCAACTAAAGTTTCGGGATAGCTAGTGCTCTCCTAACCAATTCAAGTTGCAAAGTCATAACCTATGCACCAAGTACTTTTAAGCAAGCGGGGGAGCACCGACACAACTCTAGTAAGCAAAAGCATAAAGCAACCTAAGCTCACTATCAATGCTCATTGACAAGGCTACACAAGCCAAACAAAGGAGCTCAATTTATTACACAAACTAAGAAAAACTACTATTTAGGCTACACAACCTAATTAGTCACACAACCGCTACTTCAATGCTAAACTAGCTACAAGAGAAACTACACAAGCACAAGATATGGACAATAAGTAAAGGGCTTGTGTATGGTGAATGCAAACCATCGAGAAGAATAGACGATGTTGACATGGTGATTTTCCCCGATGTTCACTTGGTTGCCACCAAGCTAGTCCCCGTTGAGACAAGCTCTAAGGTTGTTGTTGAACCTCTTGCTAGAACTCTCCCACATGGAGTGCTCAATACGAGCTCTAGCCTTTGAATTGGATAGACCACTTGTTGCCCTTGCATCTCACTTTACTAGAGTTGCTCTTTGCGATCCCCGTGGGGTGAGCACAATCCCCTCACAAATCCTTCTCGGAGCCATGCACAACCACCACACATGCTTCAATTGGAGACCTCAATCCACCAAGCCGTCTAGCTGATGGCATTCACCAAGAAGAACAAGAAATCACAAAAGATTTCCTAGTGCCACAAAATGCAATCTTCAAATGCATTAACTAGGTCTCTCAATCCCTCACTATAATTAGCACCAAGCTTTAGAAGGAGAGGAAGAGGAGGTTGTTGGTAAAAATTAACGCAAACAGAAAAATCCGCAAGCGCACGGATACCGATGTAGCTTTCACCCGGGAGTATTCCAAGGTATCGATTTCCACGGGGAACGTGAAGTGTACTAGGAGAATTAAGATCGCCCAAGGAAAGATAGATGATATGGGTAGAGAGGTTTTTGAGTTTTCTAAGTGGTTTTATCTAATTAAAGATTTACTATACTTTATCTACTTGAACAAATGGATCATTTCCAACTCTCAAAAAAGACTGGGAAGAAGGTAGTTGGGAGAAGGCTGCCAAAAGCTCTACGAAAAACACCAACCCGAACGTGGTGTATTACAACGGCCCGACAATTTTGTCACCCCTGGGGCTACCACAACTAATCTTAGGATTGGGCGCAACCTCAGGTAAACTATAGTTTAGACACCACGTCTACACTACCGTTTACTACTCTAATCCAGATCTAAAGACTAGAGCACTCAATACGAGCGGAGATCCAATAAATAATGTAAAGTAAGAACTAAAATTAAATACTTAGAAATAATAAATAAAGAACCTGGAGATTGCTGAAGACGAACTAGTTGCTGCAAGAATACAAAGTTGATGAAGATCCGATAGGTCCGGCTCTTCAGCTCTCTCCTCTACTCTCTCCCTGATCTAGTTACAACTAGATGAACTAGATAAACTAGACAACTAGACAACTAGAGGGATCTCTCTCTTCTAATTGAAACCCTAACTTTTGCTCTGTAGATAAATAATGAAGATATAATGAGAGATAATCCTTGGGGTCAACCCTGGGGCTGCTTATATAGTTCGAGGTGGAGCAGTCCTTCTGGATTGCGTTTACAACTCTCCCATGGATCTGATTAATCTCCACCATTGGATCAAACCGACCTTCAATAATGGTGTAGATACAACCTCAAGGTCGGTGGTAAACCGCCATAGGAAGATGAGGCTGACATGTGGGACCCACCTGGTGGCCGGCCTAAAAGGCTCTGGCGGCCGCCAGGGGATAGGATCCTCTGGTGATCTCCCTTCTCCTAGTGTCTTCTGGTATCTTCTAGAGTGTTTTAGTCCACATTTTGGATTGAGTTACTTCACGGTTAAGTCTTGTCATCATATGGGATGTAAACTCTTCGGATTCTCATCATTCTTCTCTGCTTTTATCTGTTTAGTCCCTGCAAAGTCATAAATCACCAAAGCTCGTGGAACTATGTCAGTAAAACCCCTATACTCTGTTGATATTCATTTTAAGCCCTTATTTCATGTTTTAGTTGACTATTAATATTATACTATACAGGTGTGTGTCACAGAGGTGGTGGATCTTCAATCTCTCATCCACACCCACAAAGGGAACTCAATCTTCCTCAAGATTTGTCACATAGCAATGGAGGAAAGAGGAGAGGATGAAACTGTCACAAGTTAGCGGACCGTGAATATCCACCGAGCACATTTATGATGAAATAACTTTATCATCATGGATTACATCTGTCAATGATGATCTGTAAATCCATCGCTAGGAATCCATCACGGATTGACAAGTTTCTTGTAGTGCTAGCTCACTAAGAGCAAGAAAGGGAGAGAAGTGAGGAAGAAGAGAGATGCAAACCCTTAAATCTCCTCAACTCGCACTCCTAATTGTTCACTATACCACAAGCAATCTTTAGTGTCTCCAAATCGGGTCGCTATAAGCCGTTATAGTGAGCAATCATGGGTCACATTATAGCTAGTGATCGATGTATAATTCGTTCTAAGCGGCATTGCTATAAGTCTATAGTGTCCAATAGAGTCCAATGATCGATAGCTCAACACACATATGTATAGTGGCCGATGATGCATTTACATATTTTAGTGACCGAGGGTGAGTTTTGCGGGTAATGGTAGGGACGGCGGCCGTGGCGTGTGGCCGGTGCTTGGTGGGATGCATGTGTGAGAGCGCCGTATAAGATGTCCGTGGTGGTCGCTTCTTATGGGGTAAAGGTTGGGGTTAGGGTTTTTGGGTTAGACTCGATTGGTGGGGCACATTAAATTCAAAGTGCACGAATGGCTAGGATAGTGTACTAGAAATGAAAATTATAGTGGCCGATCATTGGACTCTATGATTTATTTATAGCGGTGATGGTTTGAGGCAAACGGATAAAAATATGTCGCGACCGATGGTCCGTTGGTAGGAGTAAAATAGTGGTCGATGATGCATTTACAAATTATAGCATCGGATTGTTAGACGTTAATATTACATTTTAGCGACCATTGTATGACGTTATAGATTGGTTGTGGTATAGTGGCTAGGGGCGTCTAGAGGCGAGCTGACCGAAATATCGGGTAAGGCCTCAAAAATATCCCGGCAGGGGGTTACGTCGAGGCGTGTCGAAGAAAGACAAAAATATCGAGTATAGGGTCGAAAATAATCCTAGGTGGACCCTCTTTGTTTTCATGCAGCTGCTTCTCTTTTTACTTTCTTTTTAACCTTTTTTTGAGGTGCCAACTCTGCCACAAAGTACCAAAACATTTTAGCACTTAAGTTGGCATTTTTATAAAGATTTTTTTTAGGGTTAATCTCAACACATCATTAAGAACAGTGCATAAATGATACTCACACTTAGTGGCAGCGATAACCATTGTAATTGAAGATTTACCATCTTTATTATATGTTTACCTAAAGTTGTCGCTCAATTACCAAAACCAAAGAAGGAACTTTCAAAAGGTGATCACAATTTGATCTATTTACATGGGAGAAAACAATCTAGAAACCAATCTATGACATACTTCCTATGCTAGACAAGCAATAATAAGTCTATAGTATATCGATAAAATACAAATAACTCTAATATCCTCCTTCAATCATTCCTAGGTTGATATTGTGCTAAAAATCCCCCCAACTGTCAAACCATAGTGCTTTGTTGAAACCATATCGAATGCCCAACAATTATTATTGAGACACCTTTTATCGATCGAAGTGATATTCTATTTCATTGTTGTCACACCATAATCAGCTTGAGGACTTTGAACACCAAGTTCCTTTAGTGAGGATATCAAAATTATCTTTGTTATTGTGTTGGCCATAGACTTCTATTCGACCTTAATACTAGATCTTGATATAGTTTCATAGTGGGTTGCTTTATTTTTAGCACTCCATGACTCAAGGTTTGAACTATGGAAAACTACAAATCTTCTAGTAGTATATCGCTTGTCATTAGGGCATCTTGCCCAATCTGCATTAGAAAAGGCTGAGTCAAGTGTGGAGGCACACTTTGTAATCCTTAAACCAACAATGTTTGTGGCACATACATATCTCAAAATTATTTTTACGACTATCAATATTGAGTAGTAGGAGCATGCATATAGGTACCGACAAATCTTGCTGACTGAAAAATGTCTCTCCTAGCAAGGTTGGACACTATAAACCTCCTACTATGATTCTATACCAATGGTTCACCAACATATGGTAGTTTTTCTAAAGTGGACAACGAGGCATCTACCGGTTTACACTTTACACTATTCCTACTTTATCTAGCACACTTAACTTGCACAAGGAAAGTACCATCACATTTCTTCTTAACTTCAACTCACTAAATCTTGCAAAAGAGCTATTGCTGTTTCTTGTAAAGAACTAACCACAATAATTAATGTCATTAACATAGATAAGAAGATACATGGTGATATTCCTTTTGTTAAAATAGACATACTAGTGAATTATCAACTTTTGAAGAATGAAAACCGAGAAGTTACAACTTTGTACTTAACCTAGAGTACCAAGCACATGGAGGTTGTTTCTATCCATAAAAGGCTTTATCCAATTTGTAAACAAGTTGTGAATTTGATTTGTACGCATACCGAGGTGATTGTTTCATATAGACATCCTCCTCTATAGCACCATTAACGAGCGTGTTCTGCGCATCTAATTGGCGTAGGCTCCACTCTTTATAGACCCCAATGGATAAAACATGGGGTGTGTTTAGATCCCAAAATTTTGGGGCAAAATTCCTCTAGCGTGTCACATCGTACACTGTAGCACGTTTCGTTTGTTAGTGGTAAATATTATCCTACCATAACGTAACTAGGCTCAAAAGAATCGTCTCGCAATGTACATCTAAACTGTGCAATTAGTTTTTTTTATTTACCTAAATTTTATACTGGCCGGCAAGCGTTTTTAGGTGCATTGAATGTTTCGATTTGATAGGATGATAGGATGATGGGAATGCAGGAAATTTTGGAGGAAAATTGGGCTCTAAACACACCCATGGATAAAACAAGTATAATCTTAGATGACTTCACAACAGGGCTAAAAGCCTAAAAGTATCCTCTAGGACCCTTTTGCTAGCATCCTAGCCTTGTATTTATCTATATATGGTGCCGCCATCAATGATGGTATAGTAGCTGTTTTTAAGCTGACCCTAGAGATCGTTTCTGACCGTTTGCAAAAGTCATTTGCGTTATTAGTGTGCAAGTCACATACCACCGATATTCTGATCCATGGCAAAAAAATTAGCACATGTTTAATTATCAATACTATTTTGTGACATTTTATAAGGGCAGCTACATCTCACTGTCAACAAACACTAGGGATGAAAACAATCGCAAGCACATTATCTGCTGACTCTTATTTCCTAAAATAAATCTAGAACTAGAAAATATGATCACCTATGGGAAGAACCTAGCTAACCACAATTACACATACAAACAAATCGGCTCTAGTTGTCAAACGTTATTATATATGTTCAAGTCAATGAAGTACATTTAGCAAAGCAAATTAAGTCAGCTTGTTTGCACACCAATAACACATCGACAACAGCAGTATTAAGTTAATTATATTGTCAACTCCACATGCATAAAATATTAAAATTGGATCATCATTGGGAAAACAAGCTGATCTCACGTAACGTACATATGTTACATCCACTGACAGCTACAGCAAGTTAACAAGCTATATATATTTTCAAATCACACTGTGATTAGCATATAGGCAACAGTAACATGGATTACACTGGTTATTTAGATTAATAACACTCATAAATATAGGCACGCACTGGCCGGCTACGATTCTTCGTTCACTTAGGGTAAAAGACCCGATCTCAAAAAAAAAAAAAAAAAAAAAAAAAAAACTTTGTTCACTAAATGTTGGAAGAGAGGAGAGACTTTTGAGAGAAAAGGTGACAGTTTTTCAGGATATATCAAGAGTTGTATTCTTCATTTTTTTAAAAATTAACGTGTGAGCACATTCTATTTCCACCGGTCTTCTGTTTGGCTTCAGGTGTATTTCTTTCTCTCGTATAGATTTTGCTTTGTTAACTTCATGTTTATATATTCTTGCCTAAACTTTAGTTGTCTAAAGTTGAGGACTAAAACTTTAGACCACATTAGCTTTGCTTATGTGGTCGAAAGTTTTTTGAGCTGGTCTAACCTTTAGACCTTCCGTTGGAGCCTCAACTGAGGTGATCTAAAGTTTAGGTAGCTAAATCTTAGTTTATGGATCCAAACAGGGTACACATAAAAAGACAACCGTATAGGATATCTATTTATTATTAAAAAATATATTTTTTGTCCTACCATTATGTTGTCTCTTCTCTGGTTGTAAATCACTCTACAGACTACACTCCCGGTCTCTCGAGCACTCCTCAGTCTAAACACTGTTCCATGTGTGACACACACAGAATCTTGGTATTGCGTTGCATGGACTTCACTATCATTGATATCATCACACTAGCCAACAAGGCAAACACACCTCCGTTATAAACTCTTTGTGGGAGTAATGACGGTTTTTATGCGAATTAATGAAGAGTAGCAGGTCATTCCTCATATTTCAAACAGCAACAGGGAACTATGAAATTCGAGTATATAGCAACGAATCCAAGTAATAAACTCTCAGTTAGCGACTTGTCGATTGCTACTGGGATTGAGCAGTCGCCCAACCAATCCGTATGCATTTTATATTGGCGGCTCTTCTGTCTGCTTGTACAAAGATTAGCAGTACTTTGCAACTTGAAAAATCGCTCCAAGTACTATTTGAGAATATTGTACGCCATGACAAACTATAGTAATAAACTCGATCTACTAGCCCAAATTATTGCAGTAATAATCCCACAAGCATCGCGAATAATATATTGATATGTTATTATTGCCTATTAATTGAAGATATTCAAATAGTTGTTCGCCATCACGCTCTCAATGACCTGCATCTGCGTAGTTACGTTGCAGTTGGTCCATTCGAAGTTTCTTTCAACACTAGACATCACAAGCGCCCGTCATTTGTGAAAGCGGAAACATTCTTCACCCCTAGTAGCCACTTGTGTGGTGAAAAAGAAAGGTCTGTTCTTTATAAAAAAAAAAAGGTCTGCCAAGCGCAGAGCCTTTATCAAAATAGTCGCTGCAGAATGCCCCAAAAAGACTATTTCCACGAGAATTGCAGTGAGAAAAATAAGGTCCGGCGCATAAAGTGTACCTGCGGCGTACCGTTCCGTCGTGTTTTGACCGCTGTGGAGAAGATGCCACTGAAATGTCGTAAAGCTTGTGCATAGTGGAGCCGCCCATTAGCGACTTTGGCTGCATATCATACCATGCACTAGTGGCTAAGCTAGCTTTGATCCTTTCTTGTTACGTACAGTACTAAATCTGATGGTTCAGATATCACAGCTATCCATGTATATATTCCACTCAATCGTGGGTTCACACATCCCAACCGTACGTGTACTCCTTCGGACTGAATACCATTGTTTACTTAAAACACCTATGTAGCTTAGCCAATGTTTAGATACGGGGTATGTTTACCTGGGACCTACATAAACATGATCAGAACTCAGTAAGCTCTTTGTACTTGTATCTGACAAACCAGCAGGATAAATGCGCCTTCCATTTATAAATTGATTCATATAAAAGTTGAAGTTATCTATGAAAATCAAGATTGATCTTTGGTATCTTCACAATAGTATGTGATTTTAACAAATGGCAATTTTGCTAAGCAGAATTGGTTCAGTACTTAGAAGTGTTGTTTTTGTGACTATAGTAAAATATATTTAAACACCTTTTTTTTACTGTCAATATGATAAGACTATTTGGAAAATTGTTTATATAGCTACTAAATTCATCCCACCTTAAGCCATAACCCACATATGCTTGGGAATTGGCTAACAGGCATGGGTCAAAATTAATGAATTTTAATTATTATGAGGAGCTAAATACTTTATTTTAGCAATTTGGTGTATGCCCAATGATCTTGTTTTTAAACAAAAAACAATTTACTTTCTTTATGCAGGCTATCTTCAAAGGGACATACCGTAGAACTTTTTTATGATTTTTCTTTTCTTTTGTGTTCTCATTTTTCTTTGTGTGTGATCAGCCGATGAGCAGAAACTCTGGTAAGAACTTTTTTTTTTTCATAACCAGTAAGAACTTGACCTTGTGCGGTCGTAGAAGATGAAACTACTTTTTCCAAAAAAAAAATAATATGACTAATTGCAAGTCCTATTTAGAGCAACTTCTACCGTTGCTTTTCCAATAATAGATTAGGTGCAAAAAGCTAACTAGCTATGTGAAACATGGCGCTACTAAATCCGACCCAGTCAAGCAAAAACCACTCAACAGTGAGAAGCCAAAACGACCATCTTGCTTCTAAGAAAAGCTGCTTTTTGGAGAAGAAAACGGAAAACAGCTCTAACATGCATAGTGCAGCCGACGTACATGTTCCGGCCATGTGAGCGTGACAATTCGTTGAAGCTGCTTTGCTCTGCCTTTATAATGAGAAGAAGAGACCGGACAAGATCACTATCACTTTCTTCAAACAAGACGACGAACCTAAAAGCTGCGGATGCTGATCCGTATACCGTGACAAATCTGTCACCTTAGTGCTGTAAATTTGCTATCACTGTCATCAATCGACAACTTAACTTTCAATCTGTGTATAATCAAATTCAAGTCAACATGGGTGAATGTTGTGTAGCTTTCTTTTCTTATGATGAGTACTGTTAATACGCTAGCCCGATAACATGATAACCTATGGTCTGCATATAGCTAGGTTAAAGTCTTATGTAAGATGTAAAATATTATTATAAGTTTGTGGATAAAGTTAAGACCCATAACTAAAAAAATGTTCTTGTTTTTCACTCTCTCTCTCAGTTGGAGCTATTTTTCATATATTACCATTAATATTGGCAGAAGTGGGTACTTTAGGAATATTAGTGGTATTGTATAATATCTAGCTAGTGGTATGTTTTTTTTTTTTTTTTTCAAACGTAGTGGTATTTTTTTTTATAATAAGAAATATCTATTTTAGTTTATTTTTAGTAATAATAGGAGTGTTTAATTTAGATACAATTTTAGATGTTTCGTTACATGCTTTTTTTTAGAAGAGTTTTATGTTACATGCATGATCCTTTGGAGTAACAGGGGTGCATAAAGTTAAGACCCATAAGTCTAATGGTGTTCTTGTTTTTCACTCGCTACCCAGTTGCAGCAAATATTTTTCATATATTACTGGGATTTTATTGGCAGAAAAGGCGTTATGCATTAGGAATAGCGGCGTTATTGTATAATATCTAGCTAATGGTATGTATTTTTTATAATAATAAATATCTATTTTAGTTTATTCGGAGGTACTAATAGGGGTGTTTAATTTAGATACAATTTTAGAGGGGTTGAGTTACATGCTTTTTTTTAGAAGAGGTTTGTGTTACATGTGTGATAATTCTAAAAAAAGAGGGGTGCATAATGTGTAGATGTAAATTTAGAAAGTCACTTTATTAAAAAAAACCCCAACCCCCTAGAGTGTAAGAGCTCCACGGGGCAATGATGAAAAGGAAGAATTTTTCACAAGGATTAGAAACGCCCACAGACCCTCTTTTTTTTATCTAGCATGTCTTGTGAGGATTAACTTGGAGGTGATTAACTCTGAGCATGTTGAAATAAAAACAAAATGTGCCAAGATGGAGTTGATGATTGGAGCCTCGCCGCCCTACGCATCACAACAAAGTGGCTGGATGGAGCTTCACACAATTTTTCAGAACCAGCTCATGAAACACCCGCGAATGAGAAGTGAGAACACCCTGCAGCTCCGGGCACTTTCCTGGATACCCACACACCATCCAGCCGGCACAAAAGAGGCTCACATTGACCTGCAGGTTTGTGCTGAAAATTAAACGAGCGAGGAGAAGACAGGCAGGTAGGCGACACCAGAAAGGCAGGATCGTTGCCACCTTTTTCCAGAAAGAATTTGACAGCGGAATGATCCGTCGCGTTTAAACTTTATTTCACTCAAAAGCGATCATCAAAGTGATGGACGACTTGGTTAAGGGATGCTGCAGGGATGGTGGTGCTTCAGTTCTGAGCCTTTTCTCCTTGTCTTGGCCTGCCCTAGCGTTTGGATTCAGGAATCCAATGGCGCTTTGAAACTGTGATTAGCCATCAGCATGGTGTCATGCGTAATCTTGTCAATAATGGCAGCACAAAAGTATTGTCAGTGTGACGTTAGGAAAGGCTGAATTATTAATCTATCTTTAACCCTTTTTTTTTTGTGGTCGTTGTGAACTCTTAAAACACTGAAGGTACTACTAGCTAAGCTAGCTGCCTGCCTGAACCAAGTAGAGACTACACCCTGCTGACCTTTTGCCTCATGTCGCCATGGATGAGTCCATTTCATACTGCCATGTCGAAGATGGCGAATGGGAATTCAAAAGATTAGCGAAGATCCATATCAAAGTCAAAAGCCCTTGTTTCTAATTAATTCCTTTTTACCCGTCGAACGATTTGACATGAGGATGAGTGATGTCCTTGCAAAAGCTTAATTGTTGACAAAAGTCTAAACAAAAACAAAATTGTTGACATAAGGGGTGAAATTGACTGTAATTCTCTTTGTAGATAAAATACATACTCTTTTTTTTTTTTTTGAGTAAGATAAAATACATACTCTGATACGTGAGCGGCTGTATGTATTTGTATTAATTGTAGCAGCCCGGTGTTACATTTTTCCATTAAACATATACAGAATAATAGATGGAATGAAAGCGACCAAGTGAACGACTTGATTGAGACTTATTTACAAGGCAATAATTCATCAACATGATATTTCTGGACTTCAGTGTGTTAGATATCCAAGTTACCCACTTGACCTACGATATCCTATTCTGTCGATGGATCTCTAGAAGTAACGTGTTAGATCTCATGGAGTTCGTCGTTTTTTACTTTTGAACTTCATGTTTGACCATCCGTCTTATTCAAAATATTTATGCAAATCATAAAATAAATTAATGAATATTCAAGTATCTTCGTTGATAAAATAAGTCTAACAAAATAAATTATATTTGTGCAAAAATTTTGAATTACGTGAATAAGACTTTTTATGACAAACTCAATCAAAGTACGTACTTTTTATTTATCAAACAAATCTCATCATGATTCACTCATTTGGATGTGACAGACGAGGTTAAACAAACTGCACTTAGCGAGGTTCCTTTCGTCCTGTACGGGAAATCAACTCGACCTACGTAAGTACTGAAACAGTTAACAATTGATACCGGTAAATTCTACAAGGATATTCGAAGGGGGCAACTTTTCGACTGCGCCCATTCAATGATTTTCACTTTCATACTAGAGATCAGTTACTGTCTGGATTGTTAAACCATATCATTGCGCCGGCCATGATTTTGTTAATCCTTCTAAATCGTCAGCAGAAAATGGCTGCGAACTTGGGATAAAGTCAACATTTCCTCTTCTTGTTGTTTTCTCACTTTATATATATGCAAGTGGAAACACTGAGATAGACCTTAGAAACTTGATTATAAATGTCTATGTCGATGACCATGCAAATAGAAATTGGAGAGTGACCAGACTGCAAGATTTTAAATCCCTGATTGTGGGTTGGTGGCCTAAATATGATACTAGGGCTAGTCCCTTTCAGAAATCCAAGCTGCATTGAAAAGATGAAAGTTTTTATTTCTTTTTTAAAAAAGATGTAGGGACAAATTTGGTTCATAACAAATCGAAGTCAATCGTGGAGCATGGTACATCAGTACAGTTGATTTCTAGTTGTGCTATAGACAAAACAAAGGGCACCATTAATCAGTGTGGCCATGTGAAATTACATACTAATCAATTTGCCAATGGTGGAGTAATAAGGTACCTAGAGAAGTCCTATCGGGCCAGTGGTAATTTGACAATTCACCACCTAGGGAAGAGCCTTCTTCCATGGGGAAAACGACTAGTGTTCCAGCAGTTTCGATACATGAATTAGATAAACTACACCTATCCAATGTCCAGATTATCATAGTGGCAATGGTAATTAAGGAATAGTAATCATATATTAGCAGTACTCTAATAATAATACATCCCAAATAGCAATGTGGATACACTTTGGAGATTACTGTCCACCGTTACATGGATCCACTTGATCCCTGTATAATTTCTAGCTCCACTTGGACACTTTGTACAAAGTTGGCCTAATCCAATCTATTCCTCTCTAGTCGAAGGAGTCATTCCTGCTGATGGGCTGTCTGCGAAGTACTCCGGGTGTTTCAAGTTCACACCATGCTGCAGAGACAAATCTCATGTGAGTATCAGAGTATATAAGATCACAAATGGTCCGTTGACTACTGTTGAGGTATGGCAATAGGCTATGACCTCTTGTACTAGTCGGTACACAAGATAGTAGTCACATACATCAGCCATTCTTGGTAGTTGAGGCTGATCTCATCCATGTAGTAGAGTACTATAGTAGGTGTACTAGTGTACCATGTAGAGGTACTAAATTGTGTATATATGCACTAGGCAATGCAATGGAAAAGGCAGTTCAGAGTTGCCACATTCAGAGTTTCAGAGCTGGTGCTTGTGCTGTGTGTGTGATCTGTCCTCAAACTCCTTTCTTCTACCTCTAGCCGTGGTGTGTGTAATCTGGTAAGCTAGCTGCTCACCTGTGCAGGGAGATCGAGGGCCAACATTCATTAACTGATTGCATTATCCACTGTTACACATTTAATTTAAAAAATGGGAGGTGAATTGTGACTTCAGAATTTTAGCAACACATCTAGATCCCACTTTTCTTTCTTACTACGATCGGGTCTGTTCACTTGAGCTTCTTCCTAGCGCTGCTTGTGCAGAACTGCAGATTTTTACTGTTTATATAGTATTCTGTGTTTGTAGCTCCTGGCAGCGACAGTCGAACGGCTGGCTTCAAGGCCCAACAAGCAGGTCCACAGTAAGGTAGTTATGGTCTAATCAGTAAAGGCAAATAAAACCACATTAGTCTGATCTCCATATGGCCTTGTATATTTAGGTCCATGCACAATATCAATAACAGAAGATGGTGTGTACCTCACTCTTGCAAAAGATACTGGTCATATTGTTATGGGAGTTGGGCTCAGGACGGCCCAGCCTGGGTTGCTGTGAACAGTACCTGCAGTGCTGTAAAGCGGTCTATAGCACCCTTGCTAAGGAAAGAATAAGGATTTGGAAAGAGATCAGATTAGATCAATTAGAGGGATTTGATCAAATAGAGATAGGATTAGATTTGGGTCAATTAGAGATAGGTTTGCATATGATTAGATTGGGCCTTCCTTAGGTGGCCAGAAGTCCTCTCCATATAAAGGGAGGTGATGTACCAAGGAGGGAAAAGCAATGAAGAAAGAACAAACAATCCAATTTCCCCAAATATTCTAGTCTCCCTCCACACCAATTTTGCCCGGCTATCTTCCTGGCAATGGTTATACTCCAATGATCTAAGGATCATAACACATATGGGCACTGGCGCACTGCTGCTGGGTTGCTGGAATTGTATCTAGTCTGAAGGGACTCAACCGTAATTAAGATCTCCAACTGTGCAGCACATGATATTTGCTTAAATATCTATTCTGCATCATTAATTTTTTGTTCATGTGCTCTGTTAATAACTGCTGCTAACAGTTGGTTTCCTTATTAACTTTTGGAAATTTGTGAGGAGCAAGAGCATATCAAACTAGATCTACATAACTGTTTAAGTTTAAGAAAACAGTGGGGAGATCAAGTCTTGACAAAAACAGATTGCTTTAGTGTCTAAACCAAATAGTGTGCTCCTGACTGATTTTTCTCTCAAGAATACAGATTTGCCCAACTGGTTGGAATACAGAAGATAGTAAATGGAAGCTGCTGCCAACCAAAAAAAAAAAAAAAGTAAAAGTGCAAACTGCAGAATTAAATGGAAACATGGTTACCTCACGCAGAGCTTTAGAAAGATCATCCATGGTTAATACAAGACGTCTATCCTGAAAATAGCATTTTTTAAAGAAAAATGTGATAAGTAAGCAGTAATAAGGATACTAAAAAAGATTAACATGAAAAGTTCAACTAGTGAGTAAATACACCTTAGGTTGTTTGCTCTTATTGTCTTTGATAGGTGCTGCTACCCTGGCTTTGCAGTGCCTAGTTCAAGGGAAAGCATAATGTAATAGCAAAATTAGTCATGCAACTACAGTGTGTATAATGCATATAGCTAAGAAAATCTTAAATAGTTTGCTATATAGTGTAGAGTAGAGTGTGTCATACACTGACAAAAAAAACACAAAATAAGACCCTGGCTAACTTACACAATATAATCCAAAAGACCCCACCCTCCCCTCACAATGAATCTGTTTTTTCCCAAATCATCAGTTTGTCACCTCTTCTAGTCATTAGAGGTTCCTACAACTCAGTTGTCATATGCTGTCTATGCTAATTGTGATTGCCAGATCGCTACCTGCAGATTCAGGTTGTGTAAAGCTAGGAGCCTCTCCAACTGCAAAAGCACCTTGCTAGCCTGCTGCCACTGCAACTGCAAAATGCACCTTGCTAAGGCACATGATGTGATACATGAGCCTATCATGATGATTGATCAGGCATCCTTTAGAAAATTAGGTATGATTTTAGTTGGTAACTCATGATGATGGTACCAAAAAACAAATTTCTACTTGACCTGTTTTCTAATTTCAGTATGCTTTAGTTATTCATCACTTGATTAGCCAGTTATTCATCACTTGATTATTGTAGGCCGCATAAAAGAATGAGGTACATTGGTAATATAATATTGTAATTACAGAATCTCCACAAAATTAGGAATACACATTTTATAAATGTATCTTGTATTTTTATTAAAAAAAACTTTGAAGAAGACAATTGTGTGTTACACTGTTACCCCCCTTTGGATTTCCATTAAAGAAACCAAAACCTCAGCTGGTATATAACCTGTTTATAAAAGTAACTTGACTATGCAAAAATAGTGGGGAAATCATCATTATTATTATTTTTTGAATTTTGCATGTTGTATGCTATAACATGAAACTCTAAGGAGTCACACTGAACTAAATGCCAATATACACTATTTGTAACTTTAGAACTTGCCAACCTGCACCCTGCATGAGACAACATTAAAATGAGGATAGGTCTCATAAATTAAGTGAGGAGCAGTGTAAGGATGTGATTTTCGAGGAAAAAAATTGCAGGATGTGACTGTAAACAAGATTAAAAATGGTGAAATTTGTATCACTTTTAGAGGAGATGGTTACCAGAGGAGTGGCAAACTAGTTGGAAATAAATTTGGAATGATGTTGAGTCTTTTCAGTTGATGAATGAACCTGATACTGTTTTTGGAAATTAGAAAAGAATCAAAAGTTTTCTGGTAAATCTATATAACGCTTTAACCAGTAATGATGCAAGAAATTAAAATAAGAGAAATCTTGAAAGGAAAGATTCCAGCCAGTATTAAGATTTTCATGTGTTGATGATCAATGAGAACATTTAAACCAAAGACAACTTACCGAAGAAATTGGAAAGGTGACCCTACATGTTACTTTTGTAATTGTGCAGAGAACATATCTCATCTGTTTTTCCAGTGCCCTGTTGCAAAAATCATTTGGACAGTGGTAGCTAAGTGCTTGGGAACAACAATCATTCCCAGAAACCTACAACAATGATGGAAGTGGTGTGAGTTATGGCTACCTTATGGTAAGAAGTATCATGTTTGGGGTGTGGCAGCAATATGCTGGACCATATGGAAGAGTAGGAATAAAGCATACTACTTTGAAAATCCACTTGAGATTGTTTGTCATATATGTGCTCTAATGAGATACTGGACAGGTCTCTATGCTGAAATGGACCAGGATCAACTCATTGAAGGCATCAATACTATGCTGCGGGTGGCAGAAGGGATCCTAGCAGCACAGCACGCGGCTGATGGAGCAAGGAAATGGCTGATACTGAGAACAATGCCTCCTGAAGGCTGGTGCAAGTCATTGGCTGGTGATGATTTATCATGGAGGATGAAGCACTTTTGGTGAAGTTCTAGTGGCTGTTTTGTTTCCAACTTGCTTTTTTTTATGATCTGGTTGGCAGATGTAATTGCCTTTTGGAACTGTCTATGTTTGGAACAGTCCGTTGGTTTCTGTTTGAGTTGAGTCAGCTAGCTAAGTTCTGAGTCAGAGCATTAACTTTTGCAGGTTCAGGTTTATATTTCTGATACTCTTTCTAGTTCTGCTGTTTTCTTGGCTTTATCAAGCTCATGTATTCCCATTATGCTACAATGAAAATGGGTTTCCTCGTGTGGAAAAAAAAAGCTAGGATCATAACATATTCTGAATGGCACAGTAGAAACATGAAATGTTGTAACAATAGGAAAACGTTTGTGGATGCATGGTCCTTGAGACAGTAAAGGTGAGACCTACATTTGTCCCTCATGTCAGTGCTCCCTCCCTCAATCTATGTACCACAGATACAGAATTACAGATATGGAGATATTTTTTTAATGTTTTTAAGTAAAAATAATATGGCACATAAAATATGTAATAAGATATATCATAGAGCATAAGAGGTAAACAGAAGCACGGATGGGCCACAATAACTATTAGCCGTCATCTACCGATTCCTCACTGGATGCTGTTTCCATAAGTCCTTCCTGATGCTACTGTGTTGGATCAACAACGAGCATGGATGCCCCAACAGCACACCTCCCAGATTGAGGGCTAATGCCACCCATTTTGGAATCGAGCTCTATTCATATGCAGATTGTGTACTGGTGCTGCCCCCTTCAGATCGAGCTACCCAGTTGACCGGTGAAGAGCTGCGATGACCACAGGCGCCGGAGCCAAAGGAGATGAGAGTGCGGGCAATTGCAGGTGCAGCCTTGCCCGGTTCTCTTCATGCTCTTCCTTTCTTTAGTCTCTCTCTCCCTTCCGGTATCAATGGCTCCAGTGGGCATATACATGGTCACCCCCTCTCTCTCCAGATGCGCCACAAGCCCACAACTACCACTGCCACTGCCTGAAACTTCTCCTTCCTCCCACTTCTTTTCCCTTTTCTCACTGATATGCACTCTCAAATCAACCACTGCTTCCATCATTCCAGATTGACTCTGGCATGGCTGGCCGGAGCAATGCTGGAGCCAGCAGGGATGGCAGCAGCTCAGGTTCTTGGCCTTGATGGCCCCCTCCCCTCCCCTCCCATTCTTCTGTTCTCCCTCCCTCCGTCTCTATTTTATCATGGTGATAGGGACGCCTAGATTTCCAGCGAATCTTATGACCTAAGCAACACCTTAAAAAACATGTGTCGATGGATAATTTCACAAGTACATGGAATTAGGGAGGGATTTTGATTGAAGCCTAATAAACTTGCCAAACCAAACAAAAACATGGAATTGCACAGAAAATTTGCATTCACGTGGAAGAAAAGAATGATACTGTTTCATTTTCTAATATGCAATCATTGAAATTAAGAAAGGAATACTTTTCTACTTTGTAATAACGAGACTATGAATTTACTCACTGAAGAGAATCGCTAGCAACGTCTGATAGGAACTTCTGGGTGGCTACAGCGACCAGTCTCGTTCTGTAAAAGACGAAATCAGATTGTGTGCAAGAAATCAAGCAATCTGTGTTTTTAACTTCAATCCATGGCACTGGTCAGATCTCAGCTTACTGCTATCCATCAGGAAGAGAGATTGGAAAGAGGACGAGCACTCACAGGCGAAGGTCGGGGCAGTGGAACCCGCTGCGGCCGAGGTAGTGCTCCACCAGCTCGTCGGGAATCTTTCTCACCACCGAACCAAGTATTAGGGCTAAGCCGCTGGTAGAAAAGTAAAGAAGGCGAGAGGGAAGCGGCGGCACCATACTGTGGGGGTGTAGTCCATGAGGGATGAGAGGAACTCGGTGAGCGCAGCCTCGTCGTCGTGCCGCCCGTCCCCCCTCCACCCACTCCCGGACCCATGCCCCCGCCAGAGCCTCCTGCACCGCCGCCGCTGTTGCTGCTCATCATCCTGGACCTCACGTCCTGCCGCCTCACTGCCCCTACGGCGGGAGCAGCTGGTAAGATTCGAAGGGTAAGAATCGCAAAGATCGCTAATAAGAAGGGGACCAGCGGCGCTCACCGTGGGAGAACGCCCGCTGGCGGCGACCTGGAAGATGCGATAGTGCGATAGGTGTCACCGACGACGACAGCAGCTTCACGGCCTGCAACTGCACGTCCGGGCACACTTGTAACAAGAGGTGGGAGCCCGACTAAACGGCGAGGAGAGGTGCGGCGCCGACGGGGACGAGGGCGGGCGCTCGCGTCGGCCGCCGTGCCGGTGAGGCGATGGCGAGGCGCGGGGAGGGGGACTGGGTCCGTGAGGCGGGGTAGGGCCCTAGGGAGTAAACATACGTAAAAAAAATCCTATGCCCCTAAAGGTAAAATACTTCTCCATTTTGAATTATATAAGTCATTTTCACGTAGGTTACTCCTCCATTTTTTTTAAATTATATATCTTTTTTTTATATATATATCCATTTTATATATATAATATTATGTCTAAATGCGTAGCAAAATATATGTAAAAAAAACTCTAATAAAAATGTAACGGTCGACCAGGACATAGACGGTTGAAGTCCATCGATTCCCTAAATAAAAAAAATCAAAACAACTTATAATTTTAAACAGAGGGAATACTAGTTATTCTAGGATTTTTCGGTGTTATACTTTTAACGTTTCCCTCGACAACTACGCGTCGGTGGTGACTTCAGTGAATCTCTAGAACTTGTAGGCTCGGTCCTTCGGATGTGTATTCATAAGGACGTGCTCATCGGGTAGGGTTTACGTATGTGTATTCATAAGGATGTGCGTTCGTGTTGGGTGTGTTTTGCGTTATATTGTGTAATTCTAAAAGGAAAAAGTGTTCACGTGTGAATGGAAAAAATCATTTTTTTAGAAAAGCGAGGACATGAATGATACATATCTATTTATATAAAAATTATAATTTATTTTAGGGTTAGCATGATATCCATAATATAATAAGCTAATGGTGACAATAATGTAAAAACATCATATGTTTAGGGGCGTGTTATCCCGCCCATTGGGGTTGGGCCGATCCACCTAAAGGCCCAACACGCCCCGCCCCCCGTGTCTTCTTCCTCCCCGCGGCACGCCCCCACCCCAACCTCCTCCCTCCCCCCCCCCCGCTTTAGGGCTCGCCTGGGGACGCCCGCCTTCCCCCCCCCATCTCTTCTTCTCCCCCACCGCAAACCCTAACCCTAGCCGCCACCGCCGCCTCCGAGCTCCGTGCACACCCGCCATGGCCGACCTCGACGCCCCCATCGCCTACCCATACCCAACCGGATGAGTCCAACCCTAGCCCGCTTGGCGGCGCCTCGCCGCCCGCTCACCGCCGGATGAACCACCAACCACCGCCATGTCGACGACCGCCGCTAGGCCGAGCCCGACCGAATTCTAACTGGGGAGGAGGAAGAGGAGGGGAAGGCCGCCGGAACCCTAACTTCACCGGAACGCGTGCGGCCGGCGGCTCGCCTTTGTTGTCGTCGTCTCCGGCCGGGTGGCCTTCGCCATCTCCGTGAGGGACGTGAGTCGGCCCACCAAAGGGGGTGGTCGGCGCGGAAGACTTCTCATATGTTTAGCCTATCTATACCTAATAGATGAAAAGAAATGATCTTTTATGTGAAAAAGATCATAATTTTATTTATCGTGCGAACTCCCATTGCGATTGTGGTATGTCTCCTCAACCTTGTTGACATCCCCAAACACCGCTACTATCTTCTCTAGCTTGTCCATGCAGTCCACCTCGTTTTTTTCCTCCTCGCACACTCCCACCACACCACAGCCTTCTTTGCTTTTTTAGTGTGATGCGTGATGCAGGACACAACACTAGATTTGGGTTTGGCTTTGGCTTTTCGGTCAATGTGGTGCTTTTGATTCAGCTTCCTCGTTTGGTCCCTTGCGCCTTGCTTGCCAATTTGAAAAATCCTCTATACAACCTGTGATGGACAGGGAAAAAATCAGTTGAGTTCGATTGGAAGTGGTTATAGATGAATGCGAAGGCCAAACGAAATTTGGGTATAAATGTTATCTCTTTAATATTAGGTATCAATAGATATATGTGCTATGTATATGTTGAACTTATATATTTGAAAAATAACTGCAGATGATGCTAATGAACATAGGAGAGAAAGGAATGGAGCTCGGTGGTTTGTAATATCTTATAAAGAATGCAATCAATAAGAGGCATTGCTAGTCCTATCATCAAAATTGAAAAAGAACATGTTACTGAATCTACCGACCATAACAAATCCAACATACTATGCATGTTACCTTTGTCTTAAAAAAAGAATGCATGATAAGTGATTTACGTTTGACCAAATTTCTAGTAATTCACATTTATTGCTTCAGAATAAGTTACTATGAAACTACATTTAGATTTATCAATCTAGTAGTATTTATTTGGTACCAGATGATTAGTTGCATAGGAACACACAAAAATGTTGATGAGAACTTGTTGACCCGATTAACATGTAATATTTTTTGATCTTCTGTAAACTTATAATAATGGTGCAAAAGTCAATAGAGCTAATAGTTGCATTTATATAACGACATTGATAGATGAACCGTAAATGGGGACTAAAGAGGAAAACATTATTGATTTCACCGGTACCTCTACTCCCTTTGCTGATGAAACATTTGTGCAAAGTCCACCTTAAAGAAGAGAGTGCACTGAGAAATACAAAAATATGACACCTTAACAAAGGGAAACAAGACGTTGCATAATAGTGAACCAAGCGTAAATAGATTTTTCTTGTTGATAGAAAACATTATCTTAACCATATCATAAAAATTTCTACATAACAGAGTAGTGAGCTTGCGGCGCCGCAGGCTCTCGGTGACTATGCTAATTTTACTTAACTTTGCTTATTCGATTAATTTTTTTACTTTAACATCAGTATTTAATTTTATAGTATCATTATTTTGGAGAAATGCTATCTGAGATCCTTGTGTTTTTTAAGTATAAAATTTAGTGTACACATGGACACTCCTTGCCAAAAAAAAAAATAAAACACGAAGTTTTTTTATCGAAAAAACAAACCCCCAGCGTTATCCACTCGCGCCTTGGGCTCGTGCCCTGCAAACGCAGCTGCAAACGCAGCGTTCGGCGGCAGTGGCAGTGGCGAGAGAAGAGATGATGCTGATAAGGCCGCCGCGGTTTCTCTCCCCCTCGCCCACGCCAGGGCCGCGCGAGCCTCGCCTCCGCCGGCCTCTCGATGCCTCCAGAATCTTCTCCTCCCCTCGCCCCCCGGTCGCCGTTCCCGCCCGTGCCCCCGGCTCGAGTCTCCGTCCACCGACCTCCGCCGCCTCACTGCCCGCATCGTCGACCTCACCCGCCGCAGGCAGCTCGCTCAGGTTTGCCTCGCGTGGTCGGTGGTCTCCCTTCCCCATCCACTCCTCCGGCGGTCGGATTGTTCTATATTTTTGCTAGTGCCGAGTGCTGACCTGGGTTGTGCGGTGCAGATCATGGAGGAGGTGGAAGCAACGCGGCGTCGTGCGCGTGGGAGCGGGTTGCTCAACACCATCGTCATGAACGCGGTTCTAGAGGCCTGCGTGCGCTGTGGCGACGTCGACCGCGCGCTCCGGCTCTTCGAGGAAATGCGCGGGCCCACGGGGTGTGGTGTCGACGGTGTCTCCTACGGCATCCTGCTCAAGGTATGCGATTGCGGTATTGTTAATGCAGGCAACCTTGGCTTGGCTTGCTGGTCAGGTGTTTGTTCTAACTGGTTGAGTAACGATGGAATTGTGGAGATGAACCGAAGAAACACTGAGTCCAACAACATGACCTATCCTGAAAATGTATGATAAGGATGCATATCCAGTGAGTCCTGTTTGGCATTGATGGAAGAGAAATGGCATGCACACTTGATTCTTGTAGACTTGTACTTGTCTTTGTTTACTAGTAATTGTTTGCGGAGGGTTGATACGACATCAATTTGCTGGACTCCCCGCGAAAACCTGTTATACTATTAGTGGTCTAATAGGTCATCCAAGCAGCAAATTACATTTTGAGGTGGAAAAATATCCGGGCTTGTAATTTACAAGGGTTTTTGACTGATTACCCGGTCTCCAAACAGACCCTTATGGGGTGTTGCTTTGGAATTTGAAGGCCTGTGGCAGTGCAATCTATCGGGCTGGCCTACGCTGTGACTGGGCCTGGGCTACATTCTGATACATTATACAGTCTCTATTATTTGTGCTATAATTTGCAAATATCTCTATTATTATACATATATCATAGCATGTCGTGCAGTCTGCAAGAGTTAACACTCAGTCTGGATGGCAAGGTGTTTGTGGATTGGCGGCGCAGGCTAGAGGGATGAATTAGCAAAGCCATGTGCAAGGGGTTTAACTCCGCCATTCCTGGCACCTGGATGATCTGGAAGAAACATAATGAACGACACTGTCTTCAACAGTAGCTCACCCTGGATACAGGCAGTAGATGAGGAGTGAGGAGATACACTTGCGCCTTCTGTTGCTGAGGGCCTGATGGAACTGGAGGCCAGTGGAGGCTAGATAATTTGGCTGGGATCATTTTGTATCAAAAAGGGGATGGATGTAATCTGAAAAACTAGCTGTATCAAACTCTTTTCTTCTTAACGCAATGACACACAGTTCTGCGCATTTTCAAGGGAAACCATGGTTACGGAGAAAAATGTGGCTTGCCCTTGAGTAAGATACAGAGATGTATGTTGTAGCCTTTTTTGGGTGCTGTACAGCCTTTTGAAGTTATAGTTTTGCTAACCAAGGAATAAGCACCTTTTCCTTTGAAGAGGCAGTTTTGCTAACCAAGAAATAAGCACCTTTCTGAAATCTAGGTAGATATCTCACACTACTAAGGAGACCTGTAATGTTAGATTCAGGAATCAGGAGCCCTCCTATGGTTGCTTTCTCAGTTCCCTATGATAAAAAGTCAGAAAAGAGGTCCATCATATCTTTCTAACCAGAAGCAGTTCGTTCATGATAACATCAGGGCATTTTACACTACAGGGCGTACTAGATCTATCTAGGAGCAGTTACAGTATATCTGTTTCTTAGATTTAGATTCAAGCAGTTTTTTGAGCTTGTGTGTGATGATAATTTGAATTTACCAATATTCTATCAACTAAAGTCTTAAACGACCTACAACAGTGTTATTATGTTTCATCTTTTTTTTTCTTTAAAGTAAGGTGGTAATTTTCCAACTCGTACAGAGTTGTCTACTCTTTATGCTCCTATACAACTTCTATAAAATGTAATCTCAGATTGTCTGAATGCTCACCATGTTAATCACCTACTGCCTTCTTATTGTTCTGTTCAGGATTTTGTCCTTCAGAATATGTTGTGTATATTTAAGGGCATATTTGTAATCTGTTTGTTTGAAGGATATATAGACCAATCCTTTTTTTTTTTTCCAAAGTACATTCAGCTAATTGCTCCAATTTAGGAGCTTAGGGAATCTTTATGTTTGAAATATTTATGTATTACACTGCTTTTCATTGAAGGGCCTGGGTATAGCAAGAAGGATTGATGAAGCATTCGGAATACTGGAATCAATTGAGAAAGATTCTTCCATTGGGAGCCCCAAGCTCTCTCCTCATCTCATTTGTGGTTTTCTAAATGCCCTTATTGAAGCAGGTTGGTACAAGATTGATCATTACAGTACTAGAGTTGGTTTACATTCCTTCCACCAAAGAAATTGACCTCTATCCTGAACTGTTTTATTCTTCATTAAACTGCTGATTCACCAAACCCAACTTAGCATCAGAACATCAGTCCAGAATTCAAAATTATATTGCCGTTTTCATGGGAAAACTCTAATCCTTGGGTCTAATTCTATACGATACATGTCCACAGTGATGCCCATCAGTGTGGGTTAGATTCTGCTTAGGGGCTGTTTGCCAAAGACTGTTGTAATCACAAGTCTGGAAAATGATATGAGCTAATCTGTAAAAGCATGTTTGGATGGTGGGTTAGACTACTAAATTCTTCAGATTGGACCTTTACATCTGGAAAATTTAAAAACTTCTCCCAAGCTCTGACTAAAAAATTGACAATTATCGGGCACATTTGGTTCGGGAACACATCTCGTGCATGATAGCATCTTGGTTGTGAAGTCCACGGCACCGGCCATCTTTTGTCGCTTGTTCACGGTTCACCTATATCAATACCATCATCTGCTGCCACCGACACCTGCCCACCTTCTAGTGCATTTATTTGACTCCCATCTGTAGCAATGCCTCTCTTCCACTATATCACAACATGTCTCGACTCACGCTGTCAATCAGACAGCAAGTATCGGGATGACTTGTGCTACCAAGCCCTTGACGGCTGAGGCGCTGAACCAGCCATGGAGGCAACGACTATCACATCGGCTACAACGACAAGCCCATCGAATCATCATCGCGCACTGCCCTTAGTTCTTGTGATCTGCATTGCTTGTAGCAGATGATAAGTTTGTCCCATGGATTTGGCTTTTCACTGTGATTCGGAGTTCTGCTCCCTTCTCTATCGATGGTGATTTTGCAAGGATGGTGTTCCCATCGAAAACATTGACAGTGACCTCTTCCTGCAATGTTCAAATTGATACTTTGGTCTGAACTTCTGTGGTCTTTGCCTCGAGGCCCTCGATATGAGTTCTAATCTGAAACTTTGCCCAGTGTTGCTCTCAAATGTCAAAACTGAAGTTTGGTCTGATCTTTTACTATGTTTTTTGTTTTAAAATTTCAGTGATTGATGCAATGATTATTTCACTAGCTTACTCTGATTTCTATCATTAAATAACTTTTCCTTCTTGATAAAAATTCAACGCATCACAGTTCTTTGCTGATTCAAATTACTTGCAAAACCTGGACCAATTGGAATAGTAGTTGAACTGTTAGAATGTTATCTGCACTTCCAACTCAGAAGATATTTGCATAGTTGGTCCCTCCCCACCCAAACAACAAGTTTACCAGTGAAAAATATTACCTCTGTATCCTTTTGTGTGTTTAAAGAAGCTCTATTTACTTATTGTCTGGATAATAGGCAGTTTACAAGTTTAAAGAAGCTCTATTTACTTATTGTCTGGACATAGTTGTTTCATCATTCCCAATTTTCCTAGTGTAGATGGGAATTGGACAATTATGCCCATTTGTGTATTGCTAGATTTGTTTTTTTAATGCACAGGAGAGCTGCATATCATATATTAAGAAAAAAAAGGAGTCAAAGTGATTCATTCATACAAGCCCAATAGGGTGGGGTTTACACATAAGGACTTACCAATGAATACGAAAAGGTGGCCAACAAACTGCCTACACGCCCAGATTATGGCCAAATGCACTGAGGTCTTTGGCCCCTGCCATACATCATATTTTTGCTGCATCTGTCCTGCACTAAAGCATTGGGACTAGGAGAGCCCCCCCCCCTCAAAAACACATCTATTCCAAGGTTTCCAAATCCACCAAGCCACTAACACAACTAAAGAATTGAATCCCTTTTGATGCTGTTTATCCCAATGCTGCAGAACTTGCACCACCAAATAATAAAGTCAGAATCAGTAGGCCCTGGTGTTTTGTGCTGCATGTTAAGGGTATTAGTGATACCATGTTACTTAATAAAGGGACTGAACTGGATTGATACTATCGAGACCCAAAGGGGGACAATATATAGAGTACATAGAGACATAGGAAGGAAACCCTAGACTAGGAGATTACACTACACTAATAACCCTGACCATAATACCTTAACACTGCATACCAACTAAAGATAAGACTGAGGACCAATCTGTTCTTGAAAACACTTTTCTATAGCTTCAGTATTCTACAAATACTCTCCAGGGGTATTTTTATAGCTCATGTTTCTGCAACTTCATTTACTAATGGAATATTTACTTATCCAGGAGATATGAGGCGTGCCAATGCTCTTGTCGCCCGTTTCCGCAAGGTCCTTTATGAGGGTCACTCTGTCTTACTATACAACTTACTGATGAAGGTACAAATATTGTTATTTAGTTTTAAGCAAGTCACCATTGTAACTATAATTTTTTCAACTGAACATACTCCAGGGGTACATTAAGAGCAACTTCCCTCTTGGAGCTTTGACTGTTAAAGACGAGATATTACGTCAAGGGTTGAAGCCTGATAGATTGACCTACAATACCATCATTTCTGCCTGTGTAAAATCAGCAGAGATTGATAAAGCTATCCGATTTCTTGAAGATATGAAGGTGTCACACAAGTGTTGGAAAGGCCAGTTTTAGCCACAAAATTGTTTTGGTATACAAATAGTTGCATCATGTAACAAAAATGAATTGATTATATTACAATGCAGGAAGAAGCTAATAAGGAAAATAACCCTGAACTCCTTCCGGATGCTGTTACCTACACAACATTGCTTAAGGTGTGCTGCCTGCTAGTGCCCAGCAGTTAGTGATAACAATTGCTGGCTTCTGGCTACATTCTCCTTTCATTTTGCATTATTAAGCGGTGATATTGTAGTGCTCTTGCACTGCATTGTTAGTTAGATAATAGACTAATAGTAGAGGCTACACTCTTCTTTCGTTGATAACTTGACATGATCAGGAAATTACATTTGAGTGGTTTTTACACAACATTCTTTTTTTGCCAAATGAGAATGCTTCATAATTATCAAAAAAGAAGACGACATTGCCTTCTGAAAAATAAAAAGAATGTGATACAGCCTTAAAATTGAGAAATGACCTCTTGAACAAGTAGTTTGATCACTGTTGTGTTTGCTATCATTTTTGGTTACTTAATTTTACAAGTCAACGTCCTGCAGGGTTTAGGAAATAACCAGGACCTTTGTTCAGTTTTGAATATTGTTGTGGAGATGAAATCTACATTAATATCACTCGACAGGACTGCATACACTGCTATGATAGATGCCTTGCTAGCTTGTGGGTCCATTGATGGTAAGCTCTGTATCATCTTTTTAGTGGCACAATTTTCATACCAACACTACAGTGAATTTCCCTAAAGCTCACTACAATGAATTTGCATGTTGGAAAAATAACATAGGTGTCTGACTAATTACTAACTGTAACCTAGCACCCACTTTTCACCCTCACATTTGGTTTATTTTCTAATTGACATTTCTTTGCAGTGTTTCAGCATTTAGTTTTCCTTTGACGCTAACAACTAACCTGGCACATTCTTATTTTTACCCTTCCATATCCCAGTTGTCCGAGCAGCATATCAATCTAAAGTATCTAAAATGTTGAAACTTTTCTTGGTCTGTTGTGTTTGCATAAATATTTATAATTGCTTCATGGATGTTCTGTACACCTTAAATCATCACATGCAGTGTTAAAACTTATAGACAATTTTCTGTTCATATGGTTGATTTCACATTACTATTGCAGACAAGCAAATTACTTGACAATATTTGATGCTTTTTCTAAATGGTATTATTTTAATTGTTGGATTAGGATCTGACCTAGTTTTCAGACCCTAGTTAAATTTTATGAATTTATCAAAATTCAAGGTGAAATATTTTGATTTTTAGCCTTAATTCCTCACTTGCATAGTAAATGAGAATATCAAAATTAACACTTTGGCCGCTCTTTTGTGTACCCAAGCTCTGCCTCTGGGTCTATTCTAATGTTTTGACAGCTTATCACTACCTTAAGTTCATGTGCTTTGATTTCTCTTTAGCAATTCAGCATTATCCATAATTCTTAATCTAGTTGGTCCTGGGATGATAAAGTTATCTCAAGTACACCTGAATTTAGTTTCTTTATTATATTTGTTCAAACTATCCTCAAATAATTCAACATGTACTTCATTGTAATATATGTGTATACAAATATTTGTGACAACAAATGTGTTAATATTTGGACTGTGTAAAGGAAAGAAAGAAAAATGGATAATAACTGATAATAACTATGCATATACTAACATGAAGTATGTGTATAAATTTGAGATTTAAATTTTCATTGTGTACGAATATATACCCCTCCGGTCCAGTTTATAAGGCATTTCACATAGGTCATGAGTCAAACTTTATAATCTTTGACCAATAATTGGGCTAACAACTTTTAACTATTGTAATACAAACTTGATGAAATTAGATTTGTAATCAAATATACTATCCAATAATCATAAATTTATAATCATAAACAATACTCCTAGGGTTTGCAAATTATAAACGTTTTTGGCTTTTTTTCTAGATACATTGCTTTTACTATGTATAGACATAGTGTACATATCTAAATGCATAGCAAAAGCTGCGTATCTGGAAAAGCCAAAACATCTTATAATTTGGAATAGAGGGAGTATAATATAAAAAGAAATGAATGGTCAAAATATAATTTAGAACACTGCCAAGTCGGAAGATAAACTGGACTAACTTATTTGTACTTCCATCTTGGTGTCTAAACTCTTTGTCCTTGTTTAAGTGAACATAAATGTGTATGAGGCAACCACAATTACCGTGAGAAAGTCTTAGATCATGGATTGTGAGACTGAAAGCTGTTCTACAGACAAAAAAACGTCTTGTTTATGATATGTGTAATACTGCATTTTTGTACTGATATACTTTGGACCTTTTTGGTGGTTATTATCGTAGGGGCCCTTTGCGTTTTTGGTGATATAATAAAGCATGCTGGCAAGAACAAAGATTTGAGACCTAAACCTCATCTCTATCTTTCGATTATGAGAGCTTTTGCTACCAGAGGTGATGTTGATATGGTCATGAGATTGAACAAGCGCATGTGGCCGGATTCAGTTGGGTCAATTAGCCGTGCAGCCAAAGAAGAGGCACATGAGCTATTAATGGAAGCTGCTATAAATAATAATCAGGTAGAAATGAAGCCTAGGATGAAATTAGCTGTCTGGCAATGTGATTTGGATTTGTTACATATGCAACACCTTGGTTCGTTGGGTTTTAGTTTTACTAAATTTGACTAGGGCAAAATGCAAGTCCTTCAGAATCAAGAAATTGTCTGCTTAAATGCAGGGATGCATGGAAATGTTGCTATAAATGTATTATATTTACTTTGTGGAGTGAAAAACTGACTGTGGGAGGGGTGTATCTACTTTGGTCCTAGGACTGGTGTGATTGGCCATGGGTGCCATGTGTACATAAAACACTCTTTTCTGTACTTAATTGAGCGGCAAAGCTCTGCCTTTTCTTAAAAAAAAATAATGTATTATATTTACTGTTGTAGGGAGAGTTCTTTTGCAATAAGGGAAATTATCACTAAGCATTTCCAACAAAGTGTATTTTCAAGCAGTATCAATCAGTAAATTATTCAATGTCTAGCTTGTATGAAGAAATGAGAATGTATAAGTTACTTTGTTAAAGTGTTTTTGCTAGGTCCAACACATTGTGCCGCTAAAAGTATATGTTTTCCCCTTTGTTGGATGCCAATAGATGGATGTGATTCAATGTACAGTTCTACGATTTCTGAATTTTATGATCTTATGAAGCTTAGTATCACATGAGGTAAAAAAATCTTGGGGAACTAAGGGTCGTTGAAAGGACATGTTTGTTCTCGTGTTCAGTTAAACTGTCTTATATGTTGTCAGATTTAACCATATTACCGTATTCAAGGTAGCATGCCATGTTCATGATTATGCTTATCTATCTAGATAATTGTACCCCTGAATGTTAACTCTGCTCAGTCTTAACATTTTTAATTTTTCAATACATTGTGTCCCTATGTACTTACAGCTCCCAGATTAATGTTTCAGATAGATTTGGCTAGAGGGCTTCTAAGACAAATAGTGAACGAGAAGGAATGTTTCTCTTGGACAAGTAGAGTAGGTCTGGTATGTTTCTTCTCCTTTTATTTCTCAAAATAGTAAGTACTATATATGCTTCATTCATAGAGCAGAACTAGAGCCTCTTTCATTTGTCATTTGTTAGTGTAGATTCTCTCACATGTTTTGCCACCTTATTTTATCTCTATTCCTCTACCGCTCCTTTTATCCGTTGCTTCAGCTAGCAATGATACTTGAATGAAATAGCTATGAAGCATTTCTTTTAGTGTTACTACATGCTAGTTTTGTGACATAAACTTATATGCGATTAATGTCATTCCAACCTTGGCCATGGTTCAGTTCAAATTCAAGCATGGCTTTGCCTTGCTGGAAAAGTCACTTCCCACAATTAGTGAATGGCTAGATGATCTCTTTTGATGTTTCTTCTTCCTTTAACTTTTGTACTTAAATTGTCTTTTTATTATTAATATTTAACCAGTTGGGGCACAAGCCCTTCCTGTTTCTTCCAAAAAAAACTTATATGCTATTGGCATGCACATTGTTTGTTGGAAGTTGTTATTTTAACAAACATATGAAAGCCATTTAAGCTTCTGTTCTTTATGTCTAGCTGTTCTTTGCTAATTTTTTGACCATATTAACCGAAGTAAGAGGCAGTTATCCCTGCCTTAGTATTGGCTTGACTGTTTCAAAAGTTAGAATGTCCAGTCTGGCCACTATCGTGATTGCTTCCCACTTTAAATTTCTAAATACCTTATTTTGCTAAGTTGTTGATTGGCTAGCACTTTCCTTGGCATCTTTATGCATTGAAGATTCATAGCATCAGGTGAACTTTATAACTCCAAGATAGCTTAGTACTACTTCATACTGGTCATGAATATCAAGGCACCAGCCATATCAATAAATCAATTGTGGGTTTTGACTTCACCACTCGGCCACTTCTGCCTGAAAATTCTTCCGTGTCATTACTCCATATTTAGGGCTTGTTTGGCTACAGTCCAGTCCACCCCAATCCATATGGGCTGGGAGGGACTGAAGTGGGAAATGAACTACTTTTCCTCCCAAACAAACCCTTATGTGTTGGCGACTGTCGAACATCATGCCCTAGCTTATTATGTGGGAAATACTGAATTTTCCAGCTTATAGCTGTTTAAATGAAACTATTCTGTCAAACCTGTGAACTGTACTTGTACTTGTCTGGTTACTTTTGTTTTCTTTCTTATGCAATGCCAGCCTGGCTTCGGAAATACACGACAGACATGTATTAGTTGCCAATAGCTACGGTGGCAGTTCTCATGCATTGAAATGTATAGAATACCTGATTAACATTATATTGTTGTATGTAATTGTGTATCTGAATGCGATAAATTGGAAACTTAACTCGGTAGACCAATGCCAGAATAGGAGCAATGTAAATTAATTATTTATCTACCACCACTTTTATATATTTAATAAATGTATAATGTATAAAAAAACGAAAGGAATAATGTTTTAAGTTAGTTTCTTTGCTGTTTATGAAGGTTGCAGTTAAAGTTGAAAGCTTATCTGGATTCACTAACTCTCTTCTAAGGCCCCACATATTTCCACAGGTATTCTTATCCTGTTTCCTTTTCTCTGCTTTACTCTGTTCAAATCTGAGGTTCTGTCCATTGAAATTGTAGATTATCTTGAATGATCCAGTTGAGAATTATATGGTTCCATTTCAAGAATCTCGACCATTACCTGCTGACTTAATCTTGCGGAAGGTTGTGATGCGATTCTTGAAAGATCGTGCAGTTCCTCTTGTCGATGATTGGGGAGGTTGTGTTGGCATTGTTCACCGTGACGATTGTACCAAGGTACGCTATGCTGTCTCCTTCAATCCGCCTCATCAACACATGGCTGATCCTTGTACGCAAAGTTAATGAAACAGTTGGCACTGGCTTCAGCAGTAGAGATAGATACCTTTTTTGCCACGTCGGTTTCTTAATGATTTTGGCCAAGCTACCTATGTCTAAGAAAAAAAAACATGACTAAATCCCTTTATCAAGTATCCTTTAACTGAAAACATGATGCTTCATGGAACTACGGTTAATTAGGGTGATATATTTACATTTTCCTCTACAATAAAAGAGTAGGAATGCACAATAAGGGACTCGAAGTGCTTTCCACCACTGTAAAAGGTCATGCCGGTAATTGTGTTTCTTGTGATCCTGGACCTCATTTTTTTTACTTTTTCAGCTGGATGCACCTCTTCTCTCGATGTCTAGAGGGCCACCTTTGTGCGTGCCTGCTTCAACCACCGTGGAGCAGGTCATTGACCTACTCCTCAGAGAGAAGTCCGAGATGGTGGTCGTGGTGAAGAGTGGTAACATGTACGAAGGCAGCTACACATCCAGCTCAAGACCCTTGGGCGTTTTCTCCCTCGCCATACTGTGGAGCTTCACTGGGGACTACGACTCATTGGAATCAGATATCCCCGACGCGGGCATCTCCCGGGCAACAAAACCCAAACAAGACGCCTGAGGCCTGCAATCACGGCTGATTCCACAGCTAGTTTGGCGTGTCTTTCACTCAGCTATAGCAATTCCACATCGTGATGCCGAGCAAACTAGTCATGTAATGGTCCTCCAGTTGGACAAGGAGAGCGGAAAGGTTTTTGTCAAAGGAAGCCGCTAGGCTGATCCTGACCTGCTGTGGCTGTGTGCTGTGTGTATGATGTTTTCTGATGCACAGAGCAAAAGTGACAGTGGACCCGGATCGAGATTCCCGCGCCCAGACTTCGGTTGAGGTGCCAGCGCCACCGCCACCGCGCAGGGATGATGGTCCTGAGTCCTGACCGGTTTGGTTTGGTGGCATGTGGGTGTGTTGTGGCATCCGATCCCTGCTCTCACGGTCTCGCTCTCACCAGGCTGCCGAGGGGAGTGGCTTTGCATCTGCCCTCCCGATCAGTCTTTATCTGGTCCTGGGCCTCGCTGCCGGGACCAAAAGGTTGGAGATAATTGGTCATTTGGTCTCTGCTAAGATGTTTGATCAGTAGTACTGTACTACTATGCAGTGTATCGCTGCTGCCTGCTGCCAGGAATGGGATCCATGATCCTCCTGAAAAAAAAAAACATACTCCCTCCGTCCCAAAACGTCTATGCCTCATGGTACGCCCCCCTTAAAACCTTACGCAATTATATATTTGAATATATAAAATATTTACGCCAAGAATTTATATAAATTTTTTTATTTTTAAATTATGGTTTTTTAACAAATTTATTACAAATATTTAAATGTTGCAAGTATTTTAACAAACTTGGTAATATTTATTAAAAAAGTTAAATAAGACGGTCGATTTGGGACGACGTTTATACTCAGTTAATCTTCTCTATGCCTCATGGTAGTAGCTACTATCCATTTGGAAGACGGTAGATTTGCATTGATGTCTGAAGAGCTCTTAGCCCCTGTTATCTCTGCGTCACAGCCTCACAGGCCAGGGTGTGGCAGTCTGGGTAGGGTAGGTAGCTAAGGTATAGGCCTACCTGCTCGTGGTCCAGAGTGTCTGGGTCCATACACTGACCACTGTATAGTGTATGCATGCGAGCTGCAGCCTAGGTTGGCAAGGTAGCTAGCAGGCATGGCGGCTACTGCGGGCAACAACGGCGAGCGCAGTTATCCTCGGCCTCCATGGTCCAGCAAGTCGCTAGTGCGGCTTTCCCAAGTGGGGCTGTCCTTGCGGCCGCCGGCTCCCAGTCCTAGCAGCGGTTGCAGCCTCGTCCCGGCGGCGGCGGCCCCGTACGTGCACGCGCGTACGACTCAGAGAGTTGTTATATTTAGCAGGTCCTGCTTTGCATTCATTCGTGTCACTAGTTGGTGTCACTGCCGGGCTTGGGCTTGCGCAGCGGCGGTCGGGGCGCCGCCGGGCCACCGATCGAGTACGAGCGCCAACGAGCTAGTACGGCGGCCGGGCGATTGCTACCTAAAAAAGCATGGAATAATAACTGGTTTATCGTGGGTACGTTTGGGTTCCATCGGTGATGTATTACCTGTTTTGATAAAATATGGGTGCTGGTGCTTCAATCCCATGGCTGCATGCATGCATCTCTCATCGTCGACCGTATAATTGTACGTATAGCTCTGCGCTGAACATACGACATTGGCACATGAGCTCCCCGCAGGCGATTGGACGTACTCTCGGTCGGGGCAGCGCAGCCTATGGCAACCAGCTGATTTTGCGGCTACCCGAGGGGTAGATCGGTGGCCACCCTCCCACCTCTCGGCAGGGTTTTTTTATCTCCGGTTTCCGCGGTAAACCGCGGCGCCGGCATCCACGGGAGGCACGGTCCGCCGGTAAAAAATTTGAAATTCAAATTCTAAAAGTTGAAAAATCGTGGAAAAAAAATATCTGAAAATAGTTTGCGATTTATAGACCGTATGCAATACTTTTTCAAATTTGAGTTCGTTTGGTATAAAAAATTTCAAATCTAAGTTTGAAAAAAAAGAAAAAGAAAATACACTCCCCGCAGGCATTAAATCATGAAGGTCGAAAAACATACTAAACACACTCAAATTTGAGTAATTTTGACATCATTGATTCTACAAATCAGTATTTTTAGGAATTTTTTTAGCATTTTATAAAAAAAATTAAATTTTGAATTTTGAAAAACCGTTCAAACCTCTCAAACCGGCGATAGAACCGTTTATCTCGTCAAATCCAAAACCGACCGGGTAAAAAAGATTTTTACGGAAATTTGAATTCATTTGAATTCAAAACCCAAACCGCTGCACGAATGAATAACCAAAAGAAGGTCGGCCGGTTTTACCCTCCCGGTCGGTAAAAAACCTTGCCTCTCGGATCCAAGTATTTACATGTTACATTGCATATATGCTGCACGAATGAACGGATCATACAGGAGCCTTTCCATGGATCATATAGAGGGAGCTCTCTGCTCTGAACAGTACGTGACTCATGACTTTCTCGCAGCGCCAGCTAGCAATGACCAATCAATTGCGTCGGCAAGCTGGGAGACCTCTTGCCTCGTGCGTTTATGACGAGTATGACGACAAAGATATCATGTTGGTAAGAAATTGCATATACAACCTTATAAAGATACAGTCATTACACACTACCAAAATGGAGGACTTCTCCTAGTGTTTTTAGTAGTAAAGCACTAGCACTAGTCATTGCACATGAGAATCTTATACCAGAGAGGCATTTGGTAACGAAAATTTGTACTAAATTTTGAACACCAAAACACACTAGGAGAACCCCACCTCACTATGAGAATTTGAGTATTCTGGTTTGTGACACTTTGGGAAGAGCGAGAGAGTACAAAAAGATAACTAGAGTTAGGTTGTCTCGTACCTAGAGGTGCAACTATTTTTCGATCAAATTTTGAACTCTAGAATTGCACTTATTGTGGGCCCGAGGGAGCAGAGAAAATATGAGCAATGACCATGGTAATTGTTCCGATGCACATGTGCATACTGGTAGTTTTAAGCAGCCTGACATGTGGGCTAACCGGGATACCAAACGTCGTTTGGAACACATGAAGAGATGTTTTGCAATTTTCTAGCAATTCTCATCTGTAGTAGGTGGACACTACTACAAAAAAAAAAATCTTTTGCGACGTGTTTTGGAATTGTTTTTTAGAGGCGGGTTGCACAGAAAACTGCTTCGGTTAATGTCTCGATTAATTAACCGAGGTGGTCACTTTTATTAACTGAGACGGTCACAAACAAACCACCTCGCAAAAATCTATTGGTCCATCTCAGATCCTAGACAGCCCATCTTGGCCCGATAGTGCGCTCGACATATATATAGTCGAATTTCATCAGAACCGTAAACCCACTACCACATCCCACTGCCCTAATTTCCTAAGACGCAAGCAAATCTAGTGGCTGGCGGCGGACAAGCAGATCCAGATGGGGTTATTAGCGGCGGTGGTCTAGATCCTAATCTAGTTAGGGCTGGGTATAGAGTTTTTTTGTTTTTTTATTTGATTAATAGAGGCGAACAAAGGGAATTCATGCCAGAATATGCATGAGAATACTCACTGGACAGTTCGATATGAAGGCAGGAGTGCCGACGAGAGCCAAAGAGATTTTCCCATTGCACAACCCACAGGTTGGCATAGAAATAGAGGTTGCAAGTGGAGTTTACACTCACTAGACAATTTGACAGTAGAGCAAAAACACAGTCGTCAACAGATCCTCTAACACTTTGCAAACTAATGGTTAGTAGCACCGGATGGCCCGCATCCGATGCTCATAGTTTTGTGATGGTCCTTTTTTTACAATGGGCCAAAAGGGCAGTTGCTGATGGAGCAAGTCATCTAACCCTGGTCTCAGTTTTATCCTCCATGCCCACTTATCACTCGACTTTGTTATTCCTACAACCAACATGGGCGAGAAAACAAAAATTGATAAAAAATCCCGAGATCCAGTCCTTTGGAAGAGTAAGAATACTGTCAATGGATCAGGGACATTGCTCAGTCAGTTGATCGACGGTATGCAAACCGAAGGACCTGGGTGGGCTGCTAGCTATTTTAATGAGCTTGAGGTTCTAGCTACTTGGAGTAGCACACTTACACCTGGATTTGAGCTTGCAAACACCTTAGTGTACCGGTACCGGCCGTACCGCAGGACGTAGAGGTCGAGAGTACCCTCCCTCTGTCCCCTAAAAAAGAACGCTACCATGGGATCGCGCCATAAGTTTGACTCAATTTATACAAAATACGTGCAACATTTAAATTTTAAATAAATTTGTTAAAAACTAGACTTAAAAAGATCTTCCCGATGATGTTAATTACTTAGCACAAATATTTTTATATTTTAATATATAATTGCCGGTATTTGTGTTTCGGGTGTTGCATTTGACAATCTTTAAGGGGACGGAGAGCGTATGTGCTGCACTCACGAGTCACGAATCAACCATGCTGTTCGATCAGTACGTGCCTACTCTCAGTATATATCGGTGTGTGCTTCCATGCAATGCAAAATACAAACGGATATGCTTCTCGCGTCGGCAGTTTGTCGATGGCGAGACAATTGCAAAACGTGCCAGAGGACGATGCCATGCACTATGCATATGCCAGCAGCTAGCGCTAGTACTGCAAACGTGTTTGCAGGCCAATAATTCCTGCGCGCGCCTACGTCTTCACCTTTCTCGATAGGTCGGTCCCCGGCCGGCCGGCCGCGAGCTTGGCTCAAATTAATTGAGGCTGGACAGTGGACACGTACGGTGGCCGGGCAGACACAAAGGCTGTCCTGTCTCGCACGAGAGGGCCGGCGGGGGATGATCGATCGATCCATGCCATGCCTTGACGTACGGCCGGCGGGCACAGGCTGCAGGCTGCTCGGTCTGCGCGCGCATGCATGCAATCGCTGCGCCGCGCCGACTCAAGGCCCGCCGCAGCCGCGCGGATGGATGGATCCGATCACTCTGACATTCACAAGCGTCCTTCCATTTTGCAAAGGGTCAGATAGATACTCCCTATGCCGGTCCCGTAACTCATCAGGGAATAAGATAATGATTTCACTTTCAGATCTCTAACTAAAGTTGGCTCGGGTGGTGTGCCATATCTAGCTACGAGTACTTTTGCTCGATCAAGTTGTTGGCATGCATGCATTAGCTTAGCTGCGGTCGTTTTCTGCCCGGCCCGGTCCCGGGGTTATATGGCCATGCGTGCGGTGCGGCCGTGGCAGTGGCACCGAACGCCGGCCGCAGGACGTACGCGCTCGCCGGCTCGGCATGCATGCAGTCGCAGTCGCCGCCCCCGCAGCCGCATGCACTGGCCGTGTCCGCAGTCGTCGTACGTAGCCCAAATCATATAATCTACACATCAATAAAGAGTAATGATACCAAATAGTAAGTGTCATATATTGACTTCGTCATCGCGAAACAACATACTCTCTCTACCTCTAAATAATTTGTTTTTATATCATATAAAAGTTTAATTGGATTTATAGACAATTTTGTAACACTTGTATATTCAATGATCTCTGTAAAGATATTAATTATACAATGTAAGTATTACTATTTTATATAAAATCATGCATGGGACAGATAAAGTATATATATACTTTTATAATATATTGCATGTATATAAGTAGCTAGCCGCCCATATATGGCCATGTATGGCCGGGGTCGCGCGCCTTGATTGGTGCAGAGTTTGTTAGACACCGAAATTGCCCCTTTTGAGGAGAGGAGAGGACGTATAAGGTAGTACCTGAACAAGGTACAAAACTTGCAAAGCTAGCGTGCATGACTGCGCGCGCGGCATGCATGGCTCTTCCTGACTTGCTCTGTACCAATCAAGGCGCGCGCGATCATTGTCGCGCCGGCCGGCTGAGTATGGTCCAATATGCACATGCACCAAGCATGCATGGTATAGGATGCCGCCGTACCTGTGCGGTGCACACAGTGCACGTGCAGTACGTTAGTGCATGCAGCATGCCTTTATCTGCACCAATGAACGAATGGATTTTGTGATTTTCATATTTCAAGGCACACAGTAGTACGTACAACTATGATACTGGCCGTACGTGGCTGGCTCGTCTCGTGCTCGGTGCCGCGGCAGAGAGTGTGGCTGGCCTCTGCCTTGCCGGCCGGGCACGGTCAGTGGGCAGCTGGTTTCTGTGGCGGCTAGTATTGCTTATCTATCTCGATGCACGTGTCCCAATAT